>JALXJV020000023.1:7379396-7861896 GCA_024633595.2 Lepomis macrochirus
CTTTTCACACTTGTGTGAATAACATTGAATTTACAATATTTTTGATACTAGTAAAGACAGAACAATTACAACGTAATAATAAATAATAATTTAAGTCATTTATCAAGCATCGTTTTATGGTTCTAGCTTCTCAAATGTGAAAATATGCTGCTTGCCTCTATCTTTATATTGTGAATTGAATACTTTTGGTTTTGGACTGTTGGTCAGATCTCAATCACCTTAAGATCAAGGAAATTATGGGTGGAATTTCTGACATTTAATAGACCTATTGGACACCACAATTAATCTATTATTGAAAAAATTCTTGGCACATTAAAATATAATACAAAATAAATTGGTGGTGCCCTAGTCTCAATGCTGAATATATCAATATTAAATGAAATATTAGCAATATCAGTTTTTCACATATTCCTGGCATAACTTGCAAATAAAATCAAAGGAGCAGAACAATAAAAAATAATTATTGTTAATATAAACATCAAGCAATATATCAGATTCTGGTGGTGCAGGATGACGCTGTAGTAACTTGAGAACACCAGAGGGCAGATGACACCATGCAGTAAGTAACCATTAGCGGCCGAGACAAGAGCCTGAACATGATCCTGTTAGTTTTAATAATCAGGAAAGCTTACAATCTAATTCACTCTAATGGCCTGTACGGGCAGACTAAACATAAGCCAATTTACTTTGTTAACATCCACGGTTTCTGTTTGGGATCAGATGACTTGGATAAATTGAAAGTCACTCGTCATCCCTGATCAAGGGTCAGTGTATTTCTGGTCTGTGCAGATGTTTAACATATAAAAATAATGTTTGGGACAGCTGATAAGTAGACTTCAAACCACAGCGGTGTTTTTAAATGACCACAGTTTTCTCTATTGCCACAAGGGGGCATCAGCTGTCCGAGAGAGCGGGCAGGAGTCTGACTCAACACTTTGCACAAGTGATGTCACTGCCAGCCAATGGGACCGTGTGGAGCTGGTGCTCTGCTGTGTTAGAATGGGTGTTGGGAGAAGGAGGCGTGAAGGGAGGTGAAAGCGATGTGTTTGCAAATTTATGAGGAGAACCAAGCAGAGAAACAGAGAACTGGTGAAAAGAGAGGGAGTGTGATGGTGATGCAGAAGTCGTATGTAAACATCCGTATGCTCTACATTTCTGGTACTTGTGCAGTAGATCAAAATACTTGAAGCAACAGGCCACGAAGTGAGGCACCTTGGAAAAAAACAAAAGAAAAGCCTATTCAGAGGCTTCCGGGAAACTACACATTCCCATGCGATGCAAAGAAAGAATATTGAGCCAACCCAATGGGTACTGAACCCTGCAGTCACTGTTGCTCATTAAAGTGAATAAAGTGACAAGGGAAACTGTGAATAAAGCAAGGTTAAGTCAAGATGGGGTAAAGATTGCACAGTACTGCAGGGTATATTGATTCGTGAAGCTTCCCTTCACTACCATCATCTTGGAGTCAATAAGCTCCCTGCTGTCGCCCTTCTGCTGCTGCTCCTCTGGCAGAAGACTTTAAAAGAAATGAAGGGTTGAAACTTACAGTGATCCAGCTGTTACTTCCTGGAACCAATATTGGTATGAATCAATATAAGCCAGGGATCTTTTTTTTTCTGTGGTGTTGCCAGGCAACATTATCGTAATGGACTTTTTGTCAGGAGTAGTGTGAATTGTTGGGGGCTTTAGTAGATCTCCAGGGCATTTGGGGGGATAGATAGTGTGTATTACCATTTAAATTAACAGTCACGAAAGTTAATTTGGAAAAGAGTGCATAAGAGACGAGGCTTTCATGTAACTTTTTGGCCAAATCTCCTGGGGCAAAGGGACTCCCCCCACCCCTTCCCCCATTTAGCATTTATAAGCACTAAATAAATATTACATATGTAGTTTAAAACACATTGTATTGTGGTGGACATTTTTCTGATTTATGCATAGTATTTTTCAACATTTCTCCTATGAAGAAATATTTTATATTGTTACAGCTATATCGTTCATGCATTGTGCATCATTCATTATCTGACAGCCTCCACTCATGGGTGACCACAGACCACATGTCTCCAAACAACACATAGTATGTTATAAACCGTTTACGAGATGTTTAGAAACTGTCTATAAATGTTAAATAGGGTGATTTAAAGTGAAGTGTTGCTCATGTTCATAGTTGTGGTATTGCTTGAATTATATTCTGTACAAAATAAGACAAAAATATTGAGTTACATAAGAGAAACTATATTTGACTTCTTTCATTACCTACTACAGAGAAACATTTTTTCATTAGATTGATCCTGATTTAACTTTGTTAGCTTTATGAAAAGATACTAAAAAGTGAAGTTTATAGTGTTACATAATCTTACATATGGTCCTGTTTCCTTTCCTAAAGTTATTAGAATATGCACTGCTAGCATTAGATGTGCTATGCTGGATTCATACAGTGAACACAACAGAGCCACATGAGTTGAGTGAAACCATGGGTCCAACACTAGAATAAGCTCCTTTTTGTGGTGTATGGTGATTGAATATTGTCTGTGGACAGATGTTTCTGCACATTGATTGATATGATTAATTAACAACTCATTAATATTAAAAGATTCCAATATGATGTAACATTGGAGTCTCGATATCAGATAGATTTGTTTTTCTAGGCCAGCTAAAGACGACCTAACCTAAACCTACATGAACCAGGGGAAAGACAGAAACATAAAACGGACCAAAAGATGTTATCCTTTGGATTTAGTGTTGGCATTTGATGAGTCCACATGTTGTGTGCCGGCACTGCATCTCCTCTGTCGCGTCTTCATCTGTCTCCGAAACTTCTTCACACCTGAACCGGGCTCACAATATTTCTTCAACACTTAGCACCACCCTGTGGTCATATAAATATTTGCAGTCTGTATTAACACTATGATATTCTTATAATAGAGATTGAATGCACCTGTTAATGAGTGAAATGAGTAGATTCTCAATGGAAACTGTTTATTGTTCATTGTGTGAAATCAAAGTAAAGCAAAGCTTATGATGGAACACGCGGTTTGTTCTGTTGCACTTGCACAATATGAAATTATGATGAATATAATTTACAAGCGTGTGCGATGTATACCAACACAAGTAAAATGAATAAAAACAAAATATATGTTGCTTGTGTTGATATACTATTTTTTTCTAAAAGTGTACTTTCCTAGTCTTTGTTGTTTACGTTACATTCCAAAGAAGGGTTTGTTTAAGTTCAGGTTTGGATTAAGACCTTCAGAGGGCTGAATTGCTCTCAGCCAAAGAAAAAAAGAGAAAAAGAAATACTCTTTCTGTATATTAATGTGACCCAAAATAGACAGCCTATCCCGCACTCATGCTGCAAATTAGCTCTTGGGGAAGTTCTGAAAATTTCAAGCCTGTGAGGGTACAAAGTGTAAGCGAGCTCTGCAGACTTTAACACCCACTGGTGCTCTCCAGCCTCACATAGCTCACATCTCCTCGAGTCTGTCTGCCAGGATAAAAGTGTGAAGGTGGGAAAAAAAGTGCCAGAAAGAGGAAGAGCGTTGCACAGGGAGAGACTGGGAATTAAATATGAGAGGAAGTGAGATATGCACATCAAGGGAGAGAGAAGGGTTGAGACATGTAGAGAGGGAGAATACAACCAGGGCTAGAAATACAGGAAATTCTGATTTATGTAGCACCTGTGTTAGTGGTATATTTTAATACATTTTAAGGCTCCAAATCTACAATGTGAAGTGGCTCGCTTGTGGTGACAGACCCACAGAGAGTCACTCATATCTGCAGCGTGTATTTCATTGTTTTGGTTCTAATCCACAAACTTCTCTCTCATCAACCTCATTCCCACCAGCAGCAGCAGCGAGCAGCTGTTTTCAAGTGAAATGCAGTACTGTTCAAGTAAACCCGCTGCACGCTCGAACCAGCACCAAAAGAGGGACGGACAAAGTTAGCAACTAGCTCATGACCACAGCAAAGCATTTAGCTAAAATGACAGATATTTTTCTCAGGAGTTAGTGGTTCTACAAACGGCTAAAAAGAGTAAAAATCAGGTAGCCAGAAACACGGCTCCAAAGAAAAGCTCCTGAATACTGGGCTGTGTGTAAAATTCCCAACTTTTACACCCCCTCCACGGTGGTAGGATCTAAGGACACTGCGGAAGTCAGCTAGGAGTACCGATACCCTCACACATAAATTGCTAACCCTTTTAACAAAAACAAACACCCTGGGAATCATTTTTTAAGTTGTTATAATGACATAAAAAAATCTTCGCACGGCTTTAATGAAATAGAAAATATCTGCAAATTTCTCGTTCATAGTGGGACTTCTGGGGAGAAATTTCAAGTAATCATTACTTACTTTATTCATCCCTGAAGGGAAATTGCAGTAGCAAACATTTACATGAAATAATGATTAAATACAGTTAAAAACATACACAACTTAGACATGAGGTAGGTTAAAACTAAATACTATTTACAAATATATATTCATACAAACTACTATATGTACTACTTTAAATAAATGGAGTAAAAAGTTTATCTAGTGTAACTAAGCCAGCTTCCACAGAGAATTATTTGAAAATTTGGCGAAGAAATCAGGCCTACTCTCAAGATGATTTAGCACAAACTTAAAGCAAAATTCTGTAGCTTGACAAAAACAATCTCAGTACAAGGTCCAATTCAGTCTCTAAGCAACTCCATCTGCTGAGGAAGGACACGAGATGTTGAAAGCTTTGGAAACAACAGCTCCAAAATAAATTTGACCTTTGTTACGGCTGCCACTGGGTTGTAAAAACCTTGATTTGAGATTTATTATCAAGCTGCTGTTTTGAAAGTCAAGAATGGATCTTGAATCCTGCAAACACCCATCTCTCACTGCCACAACCACAAAAATGCACCATACATATTGAATATTATCAATTTCTGCTTCAGCGTTCAGCATTACGACCAAGAATTGAGAAGTCAAAAAACGAGAGCCCTGCATAGGAAGAGACTGAGTCAGAGATCTATTCCAGGAGATGTTCATGTAACAGGATCTGTGTGTGTGTCTGCAGTGATGTTCTCACCCTCCGTCCAGTACTGAATAACTCTGTTTGTCCACCTATCTACAGCACACGCATCCTGTCCCTGCCCATTCGTTCATTCACTAGATTCTGCATGAGCACAGTAAATTTACACCTCACGCTCACGTTTAATGACACATGACTGTCCTAGTGTACAAAGCATTTTTACACACACATAGACGCACGTGTTACCACAGTCCTTGAAAAGACCTGATAACAGATCAAAAGCATAAGGGAAAGGAAGTTAGAGGAAAGAAACTTTATATTACTAGCAGATGCACAACGTTGTGGCTTCTAAACTGAGCTTTCACATCTCAATATGTCATGTTGCTTTGCAGCCTGGTGATGAGAAATCCTTTTTATTGGCTTCCAGGCTTCTCAGCCTTGTTATGAATTAATCAGGCGCTTTTGATGCATGGCGGCCACGGGCTTGTTTACAGAGATGTCTTACCTAAAGGGAAACGCTTGAATGTGATGTGCTGTCGGATGATTCCTCAGTGTGATTTCTATTTTTTGCTTGTGTGTGTTGGTGCAGTAAAATCCAGCTTTCCCCAGCTGTTTTCTATCATGTTGTGTTTGCTAGACTCTACATTTTTATTACACTGAAATATATAATATACTCATATACTTGAGTCATACAGTGTTTTATTCTATTTTAGGTCATTGCACCACAACCAAACTAGCTGGTGACAGTATTTACTTTACTTATTGTCTTATTGCCTGATTGCAGCTTTTCCCACTGTGCCATAGAGCTCCATTGTTGTCCAAAAACTATTAAAAGTGCGTTCTTCTGCCTCCGTTATGCCTGCAGGTGGACAGATACAGCAAACTAAACACATAAGGTTTAAGACAGGCCTTTGCAGTTTTTACTGAAAACTGTCCTGATCTGTCTCGGATAAAACGCAACAAATTCAATGATATTAAATACAAATCAGATAAAAATAGACAAACAAGAGTTATATCAAATGTGTTAATTAGTACAGCAACAAGAAAGATAGATCAGTAGTTATGATTACAAGACAGTGTTCTATCTAGTTAACGAATGTTTATTTAGAGTCTACAAGAGTAAAATACCTACACCAACAGTAAGCTAGCAGTTGTTTAGTATGTTTTATTAGCAACACATTAGCCTCAGACAGCTAGTATGTTGGCTAGCATGATGAATTAGCATTTCAAACATCTTAAACTGAAACTGTAACTGTGCTGGTAGTGGTTATTAGTATCATATTGTTCAACCCAAAACTAGCACACATCAAAGAGGCACCGTGTTGCACTGACTGTGTCTAAACGTTTTGGTTTCACATCCCACAAATTGACCGTTCACTGCTCTCATGAGGGTTGTTTTCAGCCACAGATGACATTTGAAAACTTTGCAATATCAGTTTTATAAAGGGGTAATACAGTTTAGCCAATGTTGCCCTCAAGTGGTCAAAAAATGAGTGCGAAGAAGTGCGAGTCTTCAGAGAAGGAATAGCACATTGTTAGTTTTGTTTGATGGGATTTTTAATTAAATCTTAGGTGAAGTG
The DNA here is from genome assembly GCA_024633595.2 of Lepomis macrochirus. NCBI lineage: Eukaryota > Metazoa > Chordata > Actinopteri > Centrarchiformes > Centrarchidae > Lepomis > Lepomis macrochirus. The sequence continues at coordinate 7,385,973 of JALXJV020000023.1, forward strand.
TCAACATGTTTAGCTGTAAAAGCTTTAATTTCTCTTCTTCTTCTACTTAGACGGTTACAGTCCTCTCTCTCTACTCATGTTTGATTTCAGTGCCTTGCCGTGTTATGCAGTACTCACCTCCTTCCCGCCCTTTTCTCAACACTCCCTGTTCTCTCCTCGTCACACTGTATGCTTCCTTGATTTTCCCAGATGTGCTTTTTTTTTTTTTTTTACTCTTAATCATTTGCTGACACAGTAGTTTTAGTCCTTTTGGAGCAGCCATCATGGCAGCTTCATTTCCTGCTTCTCACTTCTAACTCTCATGTGTTTTTATTTTTCTCTTTCACAATCCCTCCCTCAACACCTCTCTGTTACTTCCTTAATCACTTTTGTTCTCACTGTTCTCATTTGCATTGAAATGTACTTTACCTAAGTGTCTCAGCATGTTGTACGTACATGTGCTGCGTATTAATAGGGAGTGCTCATGTGTGGACATGCGTGTGTCCTCCGCCTGCTGCCACAAGTATGAATGCATGTTGGGGGTCTGCGTTAAGTGGTAAAGCTTTCATAGGACATGTGTTGGTGATGCTTATCACAGATATGCTCCGTTCATTAACTCCAGGGAAGCACAAGGTCAGCAGTAGCGGCAAGGACACATGGAGAAGTCTAATTGATGTGTGCGAGAGCATGAAGCAGTGGATATAATAGCCAGCAGTTCAGTGCAGAGACAGTTTGACGGGTGTTATGTGAGATGTACTCATATCTGTCTGTCGAGAATGAGGGTGTAACTTCAAACTCGGTGTTTTAATACCCTGACAGCTGCCAGTCAGCGCATTGGGCATGAAATGCAAAATCCATATCCTCATCTGCCGCCTGGATTAGCTCCAGTGGGTACCCACTGTGAGTTCTTGACAGGTTTGGAGACCGTCAGACGCTGCTCGTCGGGGGGTCTGGCCCCTGCCCTCGTAGATGGCTGTTCAGTCCAGGGGCTAGAGAGGAGGGCACAGGTGGCAAACAGGATTGTTGGAAAAGTGACTGCAGGAGGTTTTGGAGAGAGAGGAGTGGGTATGAGTTAGGGAAAGTCAGACTGAGGTTGGAGTTCTGTTTTACTGGGAGGGTCAAAATAATCTCTGTATGTGGACAACAAAAAAAACAACTCAATCAACCTGAGAGAGATCGACCAGCCGATACATATTGCTTTGTTTGTTTGTTCAGAGAGATGGTTCAAATGTTTTTTTTATATTTCTTTCACTGCTGAGGGCCTTTTGTTGCATGGCCACATGTTGCCTCAGTACACTGCTATATTCCAGAATAGGAGACAGGGGAAAATACTCAGCCGGTATCCTGTGCTTCAGGTTCTATAGTGAACGGTAGTTGCGTTAATCTGCCTTTTCTCTGAAAACAAAATGTCAATGATAAGAACTAAAGGTGAAAATGTTGTGCTGAAGCATCTTGTCACAATAACACCAGGTGTCGTTACGGGGTGTACCTGCGACTGTCAGTCCACCATGTTCTTGTTATTCTGTCTCTCGCCTTCTCACCTCGTTTCGGCTTCTGTTCGCAGTTTTGCTGCCTGTTTCCATCTGCAGCTGTGTCTAATGTATGTGTTCCTGTCACCCACCCTACCTGCTCTGTTCTGCTTTTGTCTTATTATATCTAATAAGAAAAGTCCCATCACCCTCGTTCTTTCTGTGGACTTCATGTTCAAGCAACTTGTTTTTTTCATGTGTCACCATGCCCCTCTTTTAACTCAGTCTAGTTTCAGTGTCTCACTGTGCCTGAAACCTCTTTCTATCTTCTTAATTAATCTATTGATTTGGCTATCTGGCAATCTGTAATTCTACTACACACACAATCCATTTTCAAAGGAGAAGAGGGTGATGTGAAGGTGAAGATGGCTGTAGAGGACTGCATTATTTTGCAGATTTTCACATCTGAAAACATTTCTTTGTTGACTTCAACAAAGAAATGTCTATCAAACAGATGTATGTAGAGCAGAAAAAAAGTAGTTTACTAATTTATTAGTCCAACAACAACAGACTAGAAAACTATTTGGATTATTAATTGTTTAAAGTCATTTTTATCCATCAATGCTGGTTCCAGCTTCTTAAATGTGATGATTTGCTGCTTTTTCGCTATCTTATGCAATTTTAAATTGAGCATCTTTGGGTTTTGGATTGTTGCAACCTAATGATCATGATCACCTTGGGCTTAAGGACATTGTGAACCTCAGCATTATCAGACAAGATTTTTCACTGTGGTCTAAAATTTCAATAGGCAGAGAGATTAATCACTTAAATAATCATGCTACTGGTACGTTGTTGGTCCTGTTTGCTGAATTTGCTCTTTCTTAGCACTATCCCTGCTTTACATTCACGGGGTGGTACATGTGAAGCTGCTCAGCATAATCACTGTGTTTTACAGCCTGAATTAGCACTATCATTTCTTCTGGAGCAGCTGAGGTTCAAGTGTATTGCCCTAGAGTTATTTTTTTAAAAGAAATGTCTCCCTGCAGATTCTAGCTGCTGGTTTTGACTGGCAACCACTAGGTTTTTATTCTAACCGTCTAAACTTTAGGCTATAATTGGCTGCTATCAATAAAAAACAGATTTCTGAAAAAAATGATGAGGGGAGGAATTCACAAAGACGAAAATTTAGTTTTAATTTCTTTTAAAAAAGTGTTTGTGCTGTAATAAAACAGAAAATTTTCCACAAGTAAAAGTTGTTAAATACTGTAATATTTTTATAACAAGCAAATATTCTTGAACTTCATATAGAAATGACTTAAACATCAACACAAATTAAAAAAACAACTGGGATAGAACTAATAACTGAAAAATGTGTCTATAAAATGTCAGTGACATTTCTGTAGGGTCTAAGATGATGTCTTCAATTCTTGTTTTTTTTCTCCATCCAACATATACTTCATTTACAGTGATTCAAAACCAAGATAAGCACATTTACAAACCAGCACGTTTTGGCATTCTTGCTTAATAAATGACTTAAATTATTAAAATGTTTGTCTATTTCTGATATTAATCGACCAATTGTTTCAGCACTAAAATTGTGGCCTGGAATAATTATGCCCTTGCTGTATGTTATAATATCTGAGGAATAAATGCTGTAAAACAAATAGGTTTGATAATTATCGGTACCCTGCTTCGCTTCCTACTGTTGATTTCTTCTGAATTGAAAGTCTTAAGTGCCTCTCTCTCTCCTGTCGGTTCATGTTTACATTCCCCACTTCCTCTTCTCATTATTCTGACCTTGTTCTGTTTCTATTAGTGCCTCCCCCTCCCCGTTCCCCCACCATCACACCATCGGCCGTAACATTAGGCTAAATCCCAAACACGGAGGAGGTGCTAATAATAAAGCTGCCAAGATGTGTGTCTGGTTATGTGTGTGCATAGTGCATGTTGTGTGTGTGTGTGTGTGTGTGTGTGTGTGTGTGTGTGTGTGTGTGTGTGTGTGTGTGTGTGTGTGTGTGTGTGTGTGTGTGTGTGTGTGTGTGTGTGTGTGTGTGTGTGTGTGTGTGTGTGTGTGTGTGTGTGTGTGTGTGTGTGTGTGTGTGACTGATTGTGATGGATGAGGGGCAGTGTGGCTTCCAGCAGATGCAGTCTGTCTGTCTGAGAGTGCATCTGTTTGTCTCTCTGTTCTGTGTGTTTGTGTGCATTCATGTATGGGCTTCCCTGCAAGTGTTAGGAATATTTCTCCCCAGAAAAAAATGTGTGTGTGTTCTTAATTTCCAAATAAATTATCTGGTAAACTTGACGCAGTCAAAGAATTTGGTTGTATTGCTCATAAGGTAAGAGTCCACTCAGGCTTGAAATGAAGAGCTTGAGTATTGGGATCTTATTGAGTTGGTGTTGAAGACACTAAATTAAGGAGCATGGTATTTTCAGAAAGTCTTCATAACTGTGTGCTTGAAATAATCTTTTTTAATAGCGCCTTCTTGCCTTTGTTTGCCGAGCACATAACTGTTGCCAATAAAAACTTCAAAGAATATTACTGGAAGCACTTCAGTGCTTCAGTAGGTTTCTAAAGTGCCAGGGAGGTAAAGAGTTTTGTGATTTCACTCTGATCTGTCAGAGATTTACTGTGGGGCCCTTTGTGGGCTTTGGTTTGGCTTTTGAATCTGAATCAAGGCCGACTGTTTCATTCAGATCTGATAAATTTGTCCGTTTCTGTGATGTTTTTATTGTTTGCAAAATTTCCCCCCATACGAGAATGTTCCTTCTTACATTGTCTGTGCGGTTGTGTGTTTATGTCTGAGAGCAATGAGCCCTGAGATGAGTCATTCAAAGTCTTTTCACAAAGACCCAAAGTAATGGAACAAACTCTATTGGCTCAATGGACAGAAATAGCATCGAGGTAAAAAGCAACGTGGCTGTAAAAGTTTAATTCTTTGGCTGTGTTTATCTTTCTTGTTTTCCTTCTGTTCCAGTGCAGTTTTGCTGAAGCTTTAAGTAAGTTTGGACCATCTTATTCTAAAACTATGGTCATTACTCTTTTGCTATGAAGGCATCCATCTTCTGGGAAGATTTTCATGTGAGGGGTTTGCTCCATTCAGCTACAAGAGCATTGGTGAGGTCCAACACTGATGCTGGGCGATGGGGTCTGGCTCCCAGTCTGTGTTCCAGTGAATCCCAAAGGCGTTGGATAGGATTCTTTATGGATCTGGGTGTGTGCAAAGGGCCATCGTCATGTTGAAACAGGAAAGAGACAAACACAAACTGCTGCCAAAGTTGGAAGCACACTATTGTGTAATAGCATATTTTGGGAAATTTGCTCATTTATTTACATCTCACATTTGGAAAGAAGGTATAAAGCAGAAATATAAAATTTGTATGTGTAATATATTGTTTTATAGGGAATGAGCAGTATCACAGAGTCTTGTCATCGCTTTGAGGTTGCCAGGTTTGATACGAATGTGCCTGTACAGAGATCAAAACATTTGCTCACTGTCTCAATATGGCAGCTTGTGCTGCAGCCTGAGACGCTGTTCAGAAGTACTGAGTGGATGGATGAACTTTTCCGGCATGTAATTCCCGCTATACATGTTAGTGTAAGGATTAAACAAACAAGATCATTTAGAGGTGTTGGTAGGCTGTTTTTTGAAATTTGGTCAGAGCCAGGCTAACTGACCCTGCTTCTAGTCTTCATGCTAAAATTCTTGAACTATTCCTAAAAGATTTCCTTTAAATAGAACCGAAGGGCCATTTAAGGTCCAAAGGTGCACAAGGATTTCCACATGCTTTTGGCTATATTTTTATATCCGTCTGTCCTTTGGTGTATGTTTTAACATCAGTATCTAAGGGGAGTTTTTCTCCTCCTTGTTGTCTGTATACTCAGTCTTGCTGCATCCTGTTCTCCTGGCCTTCTGTTCTTTCATGCTAATCACTTCCCTCTCCCCGGGATTGTTAAGAGAGCTCAGGATACCTCCACTTCAGTTTCCCTCTAATCTCTGATGTCAGTGTAATTCTTGTAGTGAAACAGACACACACACACACACACACACACACACGCACACACACACAAAACTTCCCTCTACTCTGCACAACACATCACAAACTTACTTGTCACAGGCAGCTTTGCAGATGTGGATGAAAAAGCAAGCCTGATCGTGCTCATCAGAAGCTGTTTGTAGCAGGCTCTCTCTGTATTTCCATTCATACCTCTTTCCTCTCTGCTCTCCTGCTAACTGGCCTATATACAGGCATCAATATCACACACACTCACACACACTTTCATACTTTTTTTTTTTTTTTGCTTGCACTGTCTCTTCCCATCACAGCACAGTTACCTCTCTTCCTCTTCCTCATTCCTTCTCTAACCGTCTCTGTTGCCCCTTTTCTTAAAGTTATTTATCATGTCTTAGACATTCCTTTCTGTTACAGAAAAGGGGAGGGGCAGGAGAAGAGCAAGCGGGAGCAAGACTGTATCCACACTGACGGTGTCTGTGTTTTCCGCATCGTTGCATCTGCAATTGCAGTAGCACTGGCAGTTTTGCAAATCATTCTGAGCGTTTGGTTCAACCTGTACGGAGTTATAACAAAACAGCTACTTAAGAAACTGGACAGTTGGTTTTTTTTTTTAAATTCAGTTTAGCACACTTTTCTAAGATGGACAATTTACGCAAACCTGTCCGATGTTGGCAAGCCACACATGCAACTTCAGGGAGGTTAAAACAAATAGCTCCTTACAAATGATATTAAATCCAGATTTATAGGCAGCATTCATTGGGGAGGGTACTTGTCCTATTTGTCATTTGATTAGAATCTGACAAATTCTTTTTATATGTCCTCTTAGACATTTCTAAGTAATGGAGCTGTAGACTTGAGACTTATTCAATTACTGTGCAAGAGGAACCAGAGTGTCGGAATCTTTGGAACCTGCATGAGGAACAAAAAAACTTTGTTTCACTGAAGATTTTATTGTTTTTGTTTATTTTAAGTCTGTGATTATTAATAGTAGCAGATTATTGAAATGGTAGATGATTGTAAATACTTAGGAACAATAATCGATGCTAAACTGTCATGGAATTTTAATACAGATTTCTATAAGAAAGTGTTGCAGCGTCTGTATTTTATGCATAAACTGAGACTTTTTAATGTGGACAGATATATTGGTCCTCTTCTGTCGCTCCTTTGTGAAAGCATATTAACTTTTTATTCCATTAGCTGGTGTTTGACATTGTCAATGAATGATTTTTTTTTTTAAAAACTGCGTAACATATCGAGTAAAATTGCTTTAGAACTGCAAACTAGCATGACGACAACCTGTGAGTCCCAATTGGTGAGGAAGGGGCAGGCGATTATTAGAGATGAATCACATCCTCTATTTGGCCAGTATGAGCTGTTACCATCAGTCAGACGTAACAGGTTGCCATCCCGCCGAACCAACCAGGCCAGCAGATCCCGGGGTATCGGGGAGCTGCACCTTGGTATAACTTGTATAGCACTCGGGTTGCCTGGCTGTTAGTCTGTTGATGATGTTGGTCTGATGTTTGCTGTATGACACACTTCGGGAAGGGCTAATGTCTGCCTGCCTGTCTGTCTGTCTGTCTTGAATTTTGCTCAGTTGACCTGCCAATTTCTGTCTGCATCATCCAACTCTTCCTCGTCTTGCAGATCATATTAATTTCTTCTGGCTGAAATGCAACTTTACTGATCTTTCAGTTTGTGATTTTATCCTTTGAATGTGCATAATATTCATGTAACTTATAGGAACTTCTTAACACTGTGTGTGTGTCAGGTGTCAGGAAGGCCTTGCATAGCCACACACATATTAAATATTTAGTTATTATTAAGTCTATGCATTGAAATCAACTATGTAAGTATTTTCAAATGCTGTGTCATTCTATTGGTCAACATTCAGAGGCCAGATTATGACTCTTTGTGTGTTTTGTCATGTTTACAACAGAGTGTACCTCACAGGTCTGACAGCAGCAAAACATTTGCTTGCTGTTTGCTGGAAATCCCTCATATATTTAGACATGTTTAATGAGAATGAAGCGCAGCCAGAAAACATGGAGGCAAAGGCAGATATTTTTTTAAATGTGGTCTGACTCACTGCTCTCTCTGTCTGTCTCTCTCTGCAGCTCTCACCGACTGACAAGAGCTTGGAGTTTGACAGAGACTTTCGCATCAGGCACTATGCAGGAGATGTGGTGTAAGTATCTTAAAGTTTTATTTATTCAGGAGGAACTTACTGGTGATTCATGCCCTTTTTCCACATTTGTACATTTTTACATATTCATGCTTCAGTGCTGAGCTACTCTTGGCCACTCCAAAAGCAGATGGGAGTTTATTTTGAAGATGTGGGAGCAGCACTCCTTCACACTTTCTGACTAGATTTTGACCAAATATTCTTTTCATAGTCCAGGTTTCTTTTTTCCATTTAACCCAACTGTAATGTAACAATGTCTATGCAGACTCCAGGCTCAAAGAACATGTTTTCATGATTAATATCACCAATATCAATCTGTCACCCATGGTACAAGGACAATGAACAGTATTTATTTACAGTACATAGCTGTTAAATTTTGACTAAAAGGCCACACGATCATATTCGCTTTAACTTTATGTCTCATCTTTTTGGCTGTTTGAAAACACAATCGCTTGAGGATTTCATGTAGTGCTAAAAATCATGAAAGCGTTACTTAACACTCCCTGAAAAATCCTGATTTTGCCAGTTGTTGAACTTCTCATCTTGCTGCAGTGATGTACAGGTGTACTCCAGTACACTGTGACATAACTGTTGGATGTGCTTACAGGTGCACCAAAGCACACTTCTGACCACATCCATAAGTGATGCTTAAAGCGAAACACTGCTTTTTCACCTGGTGTTAATTTATACTTTTAATTGTTGATTATAATTGCATATATGAATTCTGACGTATATGGCCCATGTTGATGTATTGATAAATGGATCTATTTGACAATTTAATTTGATGGACATTGTATTCTGCAGTAAATTAAAATAACACATTTGGATGGTAAAATAATACCATTGTTTTTTTCTTCCTTCCTTAACATTCAAAACGCACACAAGTCTGGGGTAGGCAAAAGTTGGAGAAACTAGCAAGAGACCGCATGAAATGATTGGCAGTGCTTATTACAGTCCTGCAGCAGCTAGATTTTTTTTCTGTGTGTGTGTCAGACCATTTGATTAATTGATTAGTGTCGGGATGTATGAATGAATTTAAACAAATAACAAAAAAAAAATCCTGAAATAAATTGCCTACCCTAGCTTTAATGACTCAAACCCTCACACTGGTGCACGCACTTTAACATTTAAACGACATCTTTATTGCATGGTGTCCCCCAAAATGACAGGACCACTTCCCAGTCCCCGCAGTACTTGGACACCATTCGTATGAATAAATCACACACACTAAGCCCCCAAAAAGTGCTCTCAGGAAAACGTGTTCAGCCCATTTGTGAGGGCTAAGTGTCTGCCACCCAGGGGAGGACTCAGGCGGAGGAGCAGGGCCTGAATGGCAGCCTTGATTGATCCCTGCACCACTTATTCTAGGCACTTACACCATCTCACAGCACGGTGTATAACAGCTCTGATATTTATAGCAGGTTCATCAATAACAACACACACTAACTTAAAGCATATTTAGCATATTTAGATTTACTCAAACCACAGTTTAAACACTCAGTGGCCACTTTATTAGGTACACTTGTACGCCTGCTCATTTAATGCTATTATTTAATCAGCCAATCATGTGGCAGCAATGCATAAAAGTATGCAGACCTAGTCAAGAGATTCAGTCGTTCAGCCAAACATCATGACCGTGAAAGGGTGTTTATGACAGGGTGGTTTGAGTATCTCAGAAACTGCTGATCCCTCAGGAACCAGAGTGGTATGAAAAACATCCAGTGAGTTGCAGTTCTGTGGGCTAATGCGTCTTGCTAATGAGAGAGATCACAGGAGAAGTCTGGTTTAAGCTTCCAGGAAGCAGGCAACCGGTACTCAAACAACCAGGGGTCACAACAGTGCAGTGCATAAGAGCGTCTGTGAGTGTACTAAACATTGAACATTGAATTGGATGGACTACAGCAGCTGAAGACCACAGCGGGTTCCAAACCTGTCAGCTAAGAACAGGAAACTGAGGCTGTAGTGGCTCAGGGACATGCAGATGGTAGGGTCAGAATGTGGTGTTAACAACATGAATCCACGGATCCATCCTGTCTTGTGTAAACGGTTCAGGCTGGTGGTGGTGGAATATTTCCTCGCCTTGCACTAGACCCCTTAATACCACTGGCCAAGGTCAAAGTAATCACGTAATTATGACGTTAATGGTTTAGCAGGACAGTGTGTTCGAACATAACACACACATGCATTTATCTGCCTCTCTGTCTTCACAGGTACTCAGTGGTGGGTTTTATTGATAAGAACAAAGACACTCTATTCCAGGATTTCAAAAGACTGCTGTACAACAGGTGACCGTACACACTGCTTTAATCCCCTCCCCAAAGTCTTCACTGTGTTCCTTTCAGCACTTTGATTACGTGATGCTCCTCTAGAAAAAAAAAAAACAGAACATGGCTAGTACAATTAATCTCCTTTCAGCTCGCTTCTATTCTTCCCCTCCTCCTCTTCTCCAGTCCTCTGTTGTTTTTCCTCTGCTGAACATAAATGTGAGGTCTGGTAATTCCTGACTTGTCTAATGTGCATTTTATGATACAAAAGCAGGATATCTGGACAGCAGCAAGAAATGTTTTAATTGATTCGTCCTAGATTATAACACAAAACTTGCACCTCTGTCGAACCTCTTTCATGAATGTTTTAGGGCCAAAAACACTGAATTGTGACATGTGATTGTAATGTCTCCTTATAAAACTCTGTCTTTCATGTTTTGTCTGTCCAGCTCTAACCCAGTACTGAAGGGGATGTGGCCTGAGGGCAAACTGAGCATCACTGAGGTCACCAAACGACCACTGACGGCTGCAACACTCTTCAAAAACTCCATGATCTTGTTGGTGGAGAACCTGGCCTGCAAGGTGAGGAGTCAGGACTGAGAGACCACTTGACAAGCATTACATCCAGGGCTGTAGAGGAGGCTAAATGCTCTTTGCACACCTCTCAAATTCAGCTCAGTCTTATTAGAGTAGTAGTAGTACAGAGTCACTTTACTCCTGTTTGTGCCCTCAAATTAGGTTCCCTCTCTGAGTTTCTTCTGCCGATTCTAGGCACGTTTCCTTCCCTGCTGGACCATGGTATCCTCATGTCAGCGTTATTGTATGTTAATAAGGAGTGATGTGAACAACCGCTGTAGTTAACACTATGCAAGTTTGAGGGCTGCTTGATGTACGTGTATTATAATTTCCCAAAGTCGCATCTTCAGATTGCTTGTTTTTTTAGCCGGAAAAACATCCCAAAATCCAAAGATAATCATTATGTGCTTGAGAGATAAGCAGCAAATCCTCACAGTTCAGAAGCTGCAACTGATTGACTATCATAATAAATTATGATAATAGATATGTTTTCTGTAGTTTGACAGTCGGATTAATTAACCATTCCAGCTATCTTAGCAAAATGTTTAACCAGGGTATGGAGCAACATTTTGTTGCATAATCCACTTTGTTACTGACCGCCCAATTTCCTACTGTACGTCCATGTACAATATGTTCCCCCTCAGGTGTCAATGTAAATAAGAATAAATCATTGGTCAGTCGTGCAGATTAAATACAGATTAAATACACGTTCAGCTGTTTTGAACACACTGTCGCCCTTTCCAGGAACCCTACTATGTTCGCTGCATCAAGCCCAACGATGTCAAGTCCCCTCTACTCTTCGAGCAGGATCGCTGCCGCCATCAGGTGGAGTACCTCGGGCTGCTGGAGAACGTCAGAGTGCGGCGTGCCGGCTTTGCCTACAGACAGACATACCCTCGCTTCCTACAGAGGTACCCACACCATAAAAATCATTCTAAACACCTCAACTAAGTGATAAACCTTGTTGCAGTGAGTCATATCTTGCTCCTTTTTTAAATGTTTTTATTTATTAAATGTCAGGCTGCAACTACCAGTTATTTTCATTATTCATTTATCTGCAGATTAATGATTATATATCACCAGAGCCCAAATTGACATCTTTCAAATCCCTTGTTGCATCTGACACAACAGTCCCAAATGAGAGTAAAGGTACTAAAAATGATTCGAGACATACATTTTCTATTAAAAATAACTCAAACCATAATCAAAACAGTTGCTAGTTGTTTTTCCATTTCTCGACTAATAGATTAACGGACTAGAGCGTGTTGTGAAGTACAGATGAATGCTACAGATCCAGGTGTTTATCATGAAGAAGTAGTGTTTCTATGCCACCTGCAGATATGGTCACAGCGAATGAGAAAAATTCACACAACAAAGTCTGACTTAAGAGTACACTACCAACTACTAAACGTACATCAAAAATTAATTCATAATATCTGCACTAATACAACTGTAGTGTTACATTTTCAATAACCAATGCTGTCTATACCCCTTTAATTATATAAATTAGAAGAAGTCAATGAGTAACACCTCTTCCCTCACGTCACACACACTACATTTAAGTGTTGTGGACAAACATGCTAAACCCCTGACTTCATCCCAATGTGCACACTAGCACTGTTGGCCGTCACTATGTGTTCTGTAACCCTGGTCAGCTTCCAGCTAATCTAACCTTGCAGCTAATCAGTTACATCTCCAGCATCCATTACACAATAACCCCTTCATCATCATCATCTTGGTTTACAGTAGTTTTGTAAGTTTCCTGCATGCATAATATCGTTGTCCTCTGCCGTTGATTAAAAGCAGGCTGGATTGTAAATACTAGAGAGAGGCTTTGTTGTAAAACATATTAATGTGCTGCAACAATTTAATGTGGTAAAGTAGCAAACAACTACCAGTCAATTACCTACGTTAATAACCATGTTTTATTCATATAGAAGCTTAAACACCTGATATTACAAGTGTGTTTACATCCCAATTAGCACTAATTGCTTGCAAACAAAGTGCCAATAATGGACTTATGAGGCTGATACCAATTTCGATATTTAAGAGGTAAAACAATCTGATATTTTGGGCCAGTATAAATGTAGATTGTTTACATAATGTAACACAGATAATACAGCTTTAGACATTAAAAGGGCAGAAACCAAGAAATGAAAAGCATAAAACAGAGACATAACTACAGGTGCTAGTAACAACCTGAAAGGGGCTATTAAGCATCTCGAGTACATTACCTTGAAACTTAAAAGTACATTTTGTTGATAATAGTTCTTTGTTCATTGTAATACAATATTTATTGCAGGACTCTCTCTTGTAACTTGTGTATTTACAGTGTGGTATGGCTGCTTTTACTTAAATTAAGACTCTAAATTTATTTCTTTACCACTGATCTGGGAGTTCCTTTGTTGCATAGTAAATCAGTGCTGCATGTGGTGTTTGCTTTGTACTCTATACTATTAACAACTGAATTATAGATGAGCTGTATACTCATGTAGATGCAAATGAAATGTCAAACCTCTTTAACTGTAAAGAACTATAAAAGACGTTACATGAAGTTGTGTGGCGCAACAATAAACGTTAAATACATTTCTAAATTACCTTAACCTTTTATACTTTCTGTACTGCAATATCTTATTGGCCAAATACTGATACAAATATATGTGATATGCTTAAATTTGGCTGATCTCTACGGCAGAAACAAGTAGTTGATTAATTGTTGGCCGATAAATTGCCACTTTTCATAATTGATTAACTGTTACAGCTGTTTAATCACACATTAATGTCAAATACTCTGGTTACAGCTTCTCATGTGGAAAGAATTGCTGGTTATCTGTGTTTTATATTTTTTCAAACTGAATATCTTTGGGCTTGGACAGTTGATCAGACAAAAGATGCTCTCTTAACAAGAAGAGACAGAGGAGAAAGAGCTGATGTCAGTCAGATCATGGCTAGACTTTACAGACTAGCAACGGTAAGACGTGGAGTCTCAAATGTCACCTCGTGTTTCCCTGCAGAAGATGATGGGAGTGATGTAGCAGCACTAGTGTTGCTGCATCGAGTCTCTCACATCAGATAAGACCCTGAAAGCTTGCTATGCTTGTTGTGTAATCAATGAGACCTTAAGCCTTACAGGCTGGATTTGATTAGTTTTTTTAATGATCATTTTTGTTATAAAAAAGCCCCTTAGTCACGATATATCTCTCAAGAATTTGATCCAAATAATAGTAATAGTAGTAAAAATAGTGATTATCATAAGATTGTTCTGTCTTAATGGTCCATTAATCAACACTCCAAAGTAGTACACACACACTTGTGTCCTTCCCCAGCTGTCACATTTGCCCACTGCCCTCGTAGAAACCATCACGGTGGACGGAGGATTAGGTAATGAGTCTTTTGCATAACATGCGAACAAGTCATCCAACTCTTTCACTTCAATCCCCCCTCGCTGATGCATTTGGACTTGGTATTATATCACAGCCTTGCCAGTGGGTCATCTGTGAAATGACACAGGGATGCAGTCTGTTAATGAGCCCTGGGATCGTTGCATATTGGAAGGCAGAGAGTATCACTGCTGTCTTGGAAAAACCTCCTAATCTTCAAGTTTTTCTTGATTCTGCAGACTGTAGTTTTCAACATGTGATTTAGTTCTTTTAGTTCACATAACTATATGGAAAATGTTAGCAATTTAACTGTCACCTTTTTGAATATAAATAATTTTGATTCAGTACCTGTGATAGCCTGTCACTGTCAATCCACTTTCAAAGCAATCATTTTTCCTCCTCAGGAGTGATTTTTAGTGTCAAAACAACCCACACAAATTACAAGAGCCTTGCTTTTGTGGAAGCGATTACTAACATATAAAGGAGTTTTATCGCATGACTGCAGCACAAGCTGTTTCAGGACAAACTCAGCTCTGGTGTCCATCAAGCTGTACATAAAGTTCCTTTATAATAAGCATTTTTAATTTCATCAGTTTTATGATTCATTTTAGTCTCAATGCTGTGATTCTTTTAGCGGGCTTCCACAGGTATTAAAAAACCATGAGGCCCATATTTCAATCGAATTATCGCACTGAAAAGATCCTTAAGAGCGCAGTTTGACCCCTTACCCTCTGCATTGGTCTGTAGGTGTGCTATATAAAAAGTAATCCCCGCTGTTCATGTACTAAATGATATGATTTCTGTGGCACCCTGCCAGGACCAAAGTCCCAGGCTTGCTTAGTAATTAAGAAGATATATAATGTATTCCAAGACCCACTCCTTCAAATATAAAATGATCTGAGGAAAGAGAGGCATTTTTTCCAGGCCAAAGAAAAAAAGAAAATCCATTTTAAACAAGCACATAGTACACACATTAATTATTTAATTACAGAGGCTAAGAAATGAGAGTCTGGATTTTAATGTGTACTGTATCATCATAAAAAGCAATAAAATGTAGTACTAACATCGTTATGCTATCATTCTCACAAAGATGATGTCTAGCAGGTGCAATGGACAAAGTACAGCTCAGGCTGATGGGAATGTTATTAGTTTTGCAGGTACAAAGTAAAGTTTTGAACCAATAGAAATGTGACCTGATGATGGCGCTAAATGTAAAGTCAGAGTATCAACAAAGCTATTACAAGGGAATGTGAATGCCGGAGCCAAATTTCATGACAATTCATCCAATAACTGTTGAGATATTTCACAAAAAAAATCTCAAAAGTCAACCTCACTGCGGTGTTAGATAAAAAGTCAGGGGATTCCCAAAATTAAGTAGGTTTTATCGTCCTAACATAAGTGTCTTTATCACATGTCTTAGCCGCAGTGCTAGCATGGTTCAAAACACTAGTTTCTGTCGTCAATCTGTTATGACGATAACAAAGGCCATTGTCATTGTCATTTTTTCACATTTAACTAATTGGAAGCTAGTATAAACTAACAACAAATTTCATTCACAGCATATTGAGAGAGTGGTAAAAAGGTAGCTGTGTGCAGAAATTTGCTGTCTAGATTTTAAATAGCCATTTATTTTGTCTTCTGTTTGACTTTGCATTGCGGCATTTCCTGATACGACCACTTTGGGTCTTTCCAGATACAAGATGATCTCAGAGTTTACGTGGCCAAACCATGACTTGCCATCGGACAAAGATGCAGTGAAGAGGCTCCTGCAGGGGTGTGGATTTGACCATGACGTGGCCTACGGCAAAACCAAGGTCTTCATCCGCACACCGCGTACCCTCTTCAGCCTGGAGGAGCAGCGGGCTGAAATGGTCCAGAGAATTGTCCTCTTCCTCCAGAAGGTGAGAGTCTGACTACCTCATGGTAGCGTTAGGAACTCAGATACTGACGCTACGGATTGACACTGCTTTTGTGCTCCGACCCCAGAGGAAATCAGAATTTATGAAATCTTTGCTTCCTAATGCAAGAGAGAAAGCTATCGTTGTCATTCAATTTAAACCAATGAATAAAATGAACAATATCTTGTTTTAGTATTTGATGATAGTGAAAGAGTTCTTATTTTCAAACATCTGTCATTGTGAATACTTTTGATTACCAGTCATCAACAACTATTATCTGATGAGGGCCTTCGAACAAGATCATGATGATGTTCTGGTTTCAAAGCCAGAGTCTCATTGAAATTCACCAGCACTTGTTTTGCATATGAATAACCTCCGAGACTAGAAAAACTCCAAACTCTCCTCAAATTTTTATGCAAGTTATACAAGCACTGAGGTATTTTTGGAGCTAATCTAATCTTGTATTATTAGCGTTGGTCTCTTATATCTCTCGAGGTGAATGTCTCTGCCTCTTTTTCTGTCTTAGTTTTCACCCACACAGCTCTTGTTAAGTTCTGAGATTGTTTCTGAGTTTTGGGAAGTAATACAAATGCTCTTTGTATCTGATTAAAAATCACTATCACAATGCAGATTTGTTCTTACATTCTCCTCAAGCCAAATCCGTTCCGATCTTAAATGATCTTAATGTTGGCCTCTGTTAGCAAAATCTTCCTTATGATTATACCATATATAATATTAAAGTAAAAGTCAGGGTGTCCGGTGCCATTATGGTTAAGACATGTACCATATTCTTCGGTCAGGTTCCTTCGTTACATGTCACTTCCGCCTCTCTTTTCTTTTTCTGTCTGGATCTCTACTGTCTCTCTCAAATAACAAAAAATACCAAAAATATCTTTATAAGTTAAAACAACAGAAGTGTCTTAGTGAGGTAAATGGGTTTTCCTTCTTTTAGATGTTTGATGATGATGGTTATAAACAAATCTGCCTTTAATATGTTCCTCCACTCGTGTGTTCAGGTTTTTGCTTTAATTTGTCACCTGTCTATAGATTATTTAAAAATATATAAATGTCCACAGCTTATAGTAAAGCTTGGGATTATTTTACCAGGAAAGTCCCATTGAGACAGAATTTTTTACAAGGGAGACTTGTCCAAGATGGGCAGCACAGTTAAAAGAGAGTACAAGAAGAATCCACACAAATAAAATAAAATACAATACAGTACAAAAGACAGCAACATCAGGGCTCGTACATTTAGCTCAGTCCAAGACATGGCGCCGTAATAAAACTGAGTCCTCTTGCCAGCTTCTGTTGGCACATTTGGCACCTTTAATTGCAGTCCGGTATTTGACTTTAGATAATATATACTTTGTAAAAAACTTGAACTTATATGTCAGGAGCCTTCCAAGAATGGCCTTGTAGATGAAAACATTCCTGCATGTACCAGGGGATGTCCAATTTACCAAGATATATAAGGTACAGGTGATGTGTCTTATAGTCTGCATTTGTAATAAATCTGAGGGCAGCATGGTAAAGAGGGTTTTCCGTGTCTGATGAGTGTTTTTGGCCGTTTTGTTGGATACAAATATTGCTCTCTGACCAGTTTATAAATGTTTCCTTCGTCTTTTTAATGATGTGCTGTGAATACTGATCCTTGTTTGTGTGTCTCAGTAGCGGCTAAGGCCATCATGCGTCAGTGGTTTGATGACACCTTCAGGCGAGAATGCCAGTGTCTTGGTGTGATAATGGTGCACGCGCTGACATGTGTCAGATCAGCGTGCAGAGCAAAACTTTGTCACTTTGATAGAAGGAGAGATTGGTTTGTAAACGTGGAGTACTGTTCTGTCTGGCTGTCAAATTAAGGATGCATTATTCAAATCGCCTGGATGCCATCTATGACTGACAGGTAACTAAAAAAACGTCAATGCTGTGTTGGTGCATGTGTGTAGAAAGAATGTGCACACTCTGCATAAATCATCTGAGCACTTGAAGCACCACATCCTACACTTGGGAAACCTGTGATTGACACTTAAACATTTTCCCCAGCCTGTCATTAGATTAAAATCATGTGGGCAGATTCCTCCACACCGTGTTGCTTTCATGTCTACCTTTCTCAAGGAGTATCTCCCAGCTCTACGACATCAAAGGGTTGTCCAGCCATATTAACTCCTGTAGTGGATTGATTGGCTGACCTTTGTATTGATCTGTATGGCCCTTTGCAGGCTCTTCCCACAGACAGACCAGACGAGCGTTCCCTCCACATCTCCCTTAGGAGAATCCTATCTTGTATCTCCCAGGATAAGCAGGCTTTGATAACGAAGGGAAAGCCCAGAGGAATTGCAGTTTTTCCACCAAAACAAACATCACAGCGCGGCAGGAGCAGTCGTATTTAATCTCACCCTCTGTCAATGTTGAGGCCAGGCATGCTGTATGGGCTTCGCTCACACATGCGTGCTCGCTCGTGCCGCATGCACTCACTGACACACAAAATCAAATAGTGGTGTGGCAGCAGCATTGACTCCTGTATCTATCATGCTGTTACTCAAACACCCATCCCAGCCTGAGACTGATCTGCTGCGCCAAGCAATCCCCTTATCAGCACCTGGCACACCACACTGCCTTATGCCAGTCGGGACCACGGTGCCAGGACTGTCAGCCTTCGACTGAGGCTCAGACACACTTCTCGTCCCTCCATTTGCCTCATGGATTTATAATAATACCTCTTAGTTTGCCTCATCACACAGCTAAAAAAACACAATCTGGGAATCTGAGTGGCCCCTTGTAGTGCCTGTCCAGACTGAGAGAATATTGCGTTTTACTGTAGTTACACTCTTATTTTACACTTTTATATTACTGTAAATGCTCTCCTTCCTTTTGGGACGTGGAGAAGCTGGAGGAAAGGATTTGGGTAAGAGGAGGCTCCTTCACATTGACCATTAAATCCTGACAGTCTCTCCATCCTTCAGTCCTTTCTTCATGTGCTCTTACTGACCTAATCTTTCCACTCTTGCTGTGCTACAGCCACTCAATCCGCTTGACATGAAACGTATTGCAGTCAGGCCCAGTGATTCCTCTACATCATCCTGTATCGACAGCACTGAAATCTCTTCCTTGTTCAGAGCAATCTAATCATTACCACTTTAAGAAATGGCCCAAAATAAAAAGCACACAATCCAACATAAATACAGATGTTATAAATTATACATAGGCCACCCCCACCTTCTCTCTGTGTTAAAATGAATATTTCATAAATTCAAGCTCAGCCATCCACATCGTATTAACTGTCTGCGCTTGTCAGGGCCGCGACGATGACGAGAGGAGAGACTCCCCCCTTGTGTATTCTGAGCTGCCGTCTTAATTGCTTTCCAAAGCTTTACATAGTCTCTGTGTAGCAGGAGGTTTATCAGACGTGGCGAGTGTAATGTCTTGGGTAGTCAGCTTTCATAGAGTGGTCACGGGGGGTTGGGGGGTGTCGGAGCAGGAGCTAAATGAAAACGTCTGAAGGGATAAAGAGCCTTATTATTTATTTTGTATTGTTTCCCGGTGGGTAACTTATGACTTGTAGCAATAAATTGTGCAGTAATAAATAAAATCTTGTTTTTGGAGTATCTGACTAACATGAAAAGGGAGAAATCTATGGGTCGCTCTGTGCGGTCCTCCTGTGAATAGCCAGCACTACCTCCTCTCTGCTTAACTGTCCAGAACTGATCCGTCTCCTGCTAGACCTCAGCAGAAACATGATCTCTAATCCTCTGATCCCCTCTGAACCCCCTGAAGTGTTTTAGTTATCGTCCAAAGCTATCACCTCCACAAAAACTTCAATTGGCGAGAACACTTTAACAGATCAGAGGAGAATGGTTTAACTTTGTTGTAAGAATCATACTGCTGGATTTTGAAGAGGGGAAAACGTGCTTCCTCTCTTCTCAGAGAAAGCTGTGATGTGGAAACTTTTTCCTCCTTGTACTTCACTTTCCTTTGTTGTGTTTCCAATGAATCGGTGACATAAGTGCTTTTCTCCTATATTATGTGACTGTTCTTGTGCCATTAAAAAAATAAGTTTAATTTGCAAACATCCAGCACATTCTGTATTTGGTGTTTAACTAGCTTGACCTTCCAACTGTCCTTAATCATGAAATAGTTTTTTAAAGAAAAGCCTCATTTCAGAGTATTTGTGTCAGGGTTACAGAATCGAGAGAATGAATGCTTCCTTTCAACACTGCTGCCTAAAAATATCCTACAGTAAAAAGCACCTTTGACAAGTATAAAAACTGTACCAATATACTTTTCTCCATAGCAACTAATGTGTGCCTTACAGCCAAGGTTTACAGATTGTATTTTAGAATTTGCACCGCTTCATTTGCTCTCACAAAAATACTTTTTTTTAGCTCAGTTTTAGATAATAATTAAAGTTTTTTTATTCCGATGTTACAACAGAAACAAGCACCCATGTGGTCTAAGTGTTTAGGATTCTGACCCCGTATGGTAACAGAAAGCCACACAAAATAATAAATGAATAATAATGTATAGTGAAAAATCATGTTTTAAAGCATTTAATAAATAAATAAAAGAACGTATTGACAGTCGATTCAAGGGCGATTAAATGATAATCACAATAGTTGCAGTTTCAAGGCAAACGGTTTATTAGGAAAGAAATGCATTTAACACATTTGTTGGCCCTCAAGGAAACATACAGTGCAATTTGATAAGAAGCTCAGAATGTAACTAAAATCTTTAGGTTTTTTTTTAAAGAAAACTCCACAGGACACCTTCAATTTTCTGTCGACTAATCAATGAATTGACTGTTTCGGCTCTCAGTTGTTTCTGCTCTAGTCAGTTCTAAATGTAGATACAGTGGAAACTGCTTATGTGGAATTTAAAAAAACTTGGGACAGAATCTATATTATAGTAATCAAGTTGTCCACTTACATTCATTGTTCATTTTGTGACTTCATTTCAAATTCTGCCACCAGTTGGGTATTCATAGCCTAGAGTTTATTTCAGGCCTCTTTAAAAATGTAGAAATGCAGTGAAACTGTTGCTGAGCTGTGGCTTGGTAGCCTATTTGCTCTACTGACGTTATTTTATTTGTAAACACCACAATATTGTTTTTAGGCTATACCCAAATTATAATTTCAGTCAGGACATCTTTCATCGATGAAACTGATATTTGCTCCGCTATAGTTATGCTTGGCGACATGGCTCTGTTCTGGGAGAGCACCTCCTTGCCCATCCATGTGCATACATGGAAAGCCATAAGGCAGAGAACTGCAGTAAAGATCAGTAACATTTTTTCATTATTTGGTTTTGGAATCAGCTGATGTGACTGGCTTTGACATAGCTGCTATCAGCTGATGTGGTGGGATTGTGAGCTGCCTGCCTAAACTAACGCTATGCTTGATTTGAATATTCAACACAGCTATATGTTAATCATCCGCCTACCTTGATCAGTTTGACCTGGACAGACATGATCACCATAAGAGGTTTCCAGTGTATATAGGATTCTTAGTAATCACATTTGAGTTAATAAAATATACTTTTGTAGATTAATGATAATTTACAAACCAGCTGTGCAGAGATTTAGAAAACATATTTACATAATTCTACGCACAAGACCTGTACTGACACTATGATAACTACTAACTCTTTTGTCATTCTTTTACATTATGGTTTTAGTTGATGGATAGTATACTGTATTCATGCTGGATATTTTCAATAAGTTGATTTTCATTGTGTGGCCCTCAAGCTTGTACGAGTAGTGTGTGTTACGTTAACTGTATAATGCTTACCACTGGCAATTTTCTTCCAATCTATTTTGTCCTGTCCCATCTAATTGATGGATAGACCATCCAGAGGCATTCAATTTACTCTTCAATACTGTCTCTTCTAATTTGACAGTATTGTTCGAGATGAGCTTGAACGCATTTGTTTCACTTCGTTGCATTAGCCCAGAGAGAAAAAAAATGTAAAATGACATAATACTGGGAGACATGATTGAAGGAATGACAATCAGTGTCTGTATATTGTGTTAGTGTTAGTGGTGAGTGTGAGCTGCTCACCCGAGCACTTTATTGATTTATGATAATGACTGCTGGACTGTGGCCCAATGTCTCCCAATGACAGCCTGTGGTCAGAGCATGTTGCATCCTCACTAAATTGTGTCACACACTCTTGATTCCGCCTCCCTCCGCCCACCGTGTGTATCGAGCATGTCACTGGAAAACCAGCTCAATATCCCCAGAGGATGTGGAAACTCAGGCGTTCAGTCGTGGGTTGCAGTAAAGTGTGTCAATAGTGCAGACCGGCCTATCTGTCTGCCCTCTAGGTGACAACACGGTTGGTGTGTTTTTATATTGGACCTTTTAAATTGCCAACTCTGCAGTTCAGTGAATAGCCTTTTATCAGCGCTACAGCCCCAATACTTTAAGATTAAAACATCAATGGCCAGTAATGGGTTTAATCTGATGTATTCTGTGTTCTGGTCTGCTCAGCATCTCAAACGAAACCTTCCAGCTCACGCCATTTGTCCTGGAACATGTGATTTGTGATGCTTTTTACCCAGTATGCTTTTCAAACCAGCCAGGCCCCCCAAATAAAACCCCAGCAATCTGTCCCGCTTTGTTGCAATGAAAGATCCCCAATCTGGCTTTGATGATCTCGTAAATCCCAGGCCCCCGGAGCTTGAGGGCAGGCTCCATGATGGCAGAGTCTCTAAAAGGATGATCAGATGGCTTTATTGGCCAAGGAGAGTAAGGGGGCAGACCGTCAGGGGCCTTGTTATTGGCCTGATTTATCCACATTCCCCCGAGTGTCATCTTCATCAGCTCACCAGCGTCATCACAGCCAGCCTGCTTTGTCATTTGAGGAGCAGAAGATGTGTTTTATGGTGTATGTTTGTGCCTGCGTGTGTGGGTGGCTGAATGGCTGCATCATAATTCTAACCTCTCGCCACTTTCCACCTGTCGCACACCGTAATGAGGCTCAGAAGACAGTGGAGACAGTTTGTGTCTGCCGTTATCTGATTCATTGTTGTTTTATGGTACCCCGGCCCGCCTCCCCGCTTTGCTTCTTACCTCCAGTCTCAGTCGTTTAAAATTTAATTAGTGATTTGTAGCTTAGATAAACACAGTTGTTGATCTGGCGTAGGCTCGTGCACCATGTGGGTATTATGCAGGCGACATCTTAACTGAGCTCACACTGAAAATCCAATTTGGATCCATTTTTTGCTCTGTTACTTTGTGTATCATATGAGCACATATGGGGTGAGACATGTGTGGGTGGGTTGAGGGGTACATGAGTGGTTTATATGCTGAGAGACTATTTTAGAATGAATAAAGTAAATTATAGAGTCGTTCAGTTGCTGGATTAGATATAACTGGCAGATTGTTAAATACTATTTGAATTGTTATAGGATTTTCACAGAAAAAAGAATTAATTGCTGCACTGTCAGTGAGTTTATTAAAACATTTTTGTCAAAGACCTTCATCTGGTACCAAAAGATGAAACAACATCTCATCATACAAGAGCCACGGGGCTGAAACAAACAATGAAAAGGGAAGCCAAATCTCTTACACTTGATATAATTTAAAATTGATAAAAAATATCAAAGTAAATATTCTAATATTACACTAAATATCAAGACAATTCTTTCAGGGTTGTTGTCTAATGTGGCCATTATTTGAATGAAGACAAATGTAAAAATAGTGAAAACAATTGTTTTTAAGGAAATATAAAGTAAATAGCCTAATACAACGACAATGTATAGGACCAAGACAAAAATATAAAGACGTGGAAGTCTTCCACTCATCAGACAACACAGCAATAGTCCATTAGTGACCATGTGAACCTTCACATCATCTACATCAGATGTAAACACAGGGTTGGTGCAGCACACACGTGTGACATGATTCCTACTGACATAATGCCGTAATTCCACCTTAAGTCACATTGCCCTATAACACCTTGGAGTGTGCTGTTCATTCTCATCCACTTAAAGCTGTTATCCATCAATTTAAATGTCTAATGACTTTTAGTGAATGTATGCTACATGGCTGTTTTGTTTATATGAAATTATACTATGCAGGTTATAAGTTTTCCATTTTTCTTGAGCGAATGCATAAAAAGGAAATGATTTGTTTCCATGTATGTGATTAAAATCCTAAACTGAAAAATAAAATACAGTCTTGGTAGAATTTTTAATAAAACTACCTGCACATAATAGAAAATGGATTAAGAATGATATAAAATAGCAATATGAACAGTACGTCCGCTCAGAAAAGTCAGTTCATTCCTCCCACCGCTGTCACGCTGACCATGTGGGAGAGTCATCTCAGGGGTCGATTAGGTCGATGAATATGTAGTGGTTCCTCTTTTCTCACTCTCATCTATTATGTATTAGAGACAGTGCAGCGTGGAGGAAATGGAGGATAAGGTCGTCAAAAAGGCACTTTCCACAGAGTCACCATTTGAGACTTACAGTAACATGGCATTAGAGGAGTTATTTTTAAACCTGAATAGATAGTTGGTTTCTTTGCATAAACATAAAGAAATCCCAAATGCGTGCTTTTCACTGGACAGGTAGACGTGACAGAACAAACACACAGTGAGACAAGCTTTGTGTTACAAAGACTTGAAAAAAGGATAAGTCAAAGTGAAATTGATATGGACGAGTCTGTGAATTAAGATTTGCCCTGCCTTTCAGTCTTTTGGCCAAATGAAAGTTGCTGTTGTAATAATTAACAGAAAACCTTTGAAGATTTAGGGATGTTATGCACATAAACCAGGCCATTAGGCTTTAGTCTAGATATGTAAACATCCTGGGGACATCCTGGGAGTTTTTTTAGCCTGATAGGGCTGATCTCAGATTACTGACACGACACATGATTACATACATTTTAGGGCTTAAAAGATTCAAATTAAACCATCAGACCGGCTCTGTGATTAACTGGCTGACTGTCCTTTTATTGATCTAAGTGTGATTCAGCTTCTTCAGAAAGCAACCCTCTTTAGAGTCTCCTGTGGAGGTGGCTCTAAGCTACATTCCTGTAGTTAAAAGGTGACATTTCACATGAGGAAATAATGACAAAGTACAACTTAAACACACATTTGCCGCTGATGTGCTTAAAAGATTATTATCTTGTAATGAATTAATCTGCTGCTTCCATATTCCAGTGGTGCATGACTTATCTTCTTCCACCACCAATCTCTTCAGGTGGAAACCACCTCCCCCACAGTGTTTATATGCAGAAATCCCTTTCTGTGCCTTTGGCCACCCCCACACTTTAAGGGATTAAATTGATCTCCATGATTATTCTGCATCACATTTAGATGATGTCCAGGAGAGAGCTTCTAGTGCAGTACTGCCTTTAATTTGTGTGACTGCTGTATTTTTATTGATTATTTAGGTACAATGTGGTCAAAAGTGTAAATAATTGAGAACTTGTGTAAGACTGAGAGAACGAATACAGGACAAAGGGAGCATATGGTGGTGATTTTAGTGAGGGTGAATCAGGAGTTATGGTTCCCTGGGGTCCCACTTACATCTATTATTCATTCTTTCGAGGGTCTGATAGTCACCAACCTATGTTTGGTTACAGGCAGACTTAGAGGTCCTTAATTTAGCCCTTATTTTAGTCTGAATCCATGTTATTCAAACATTAAGCTCTGTCGTATAATATTTTGTATAATTGTAAATTAATGAAAATGGCAGTACGATATATTATTTAAGTATATTAGCTATTACAGCAATGTGCAGCTGTATTTATAGCCTTCATGTCTTGTGAATTAAGATTTTAGTGCACCTCTACTAGTGCATAAGACCTTAAATCCCTGTAAATATTGAACATTCATTTTTATAATCTCTCTCTTGTGAGTGCCCCAGTCTTATGTGCAATACAGTACTTATTACTCAAGAACCTCTTTAAGTAGCCGTGCAGCAGTTGTGTTTTTAGTGCATGTGAAAATACAGAATGTTTTATCTACAGAGGCTGCATAAATTGTAGCTACATACATGTTTATTATACTGTCCTGTGTCTCCAGGTGTGGAGGGGCACCATAGCCAGAATGCGATACCGGCGGATGAGAGCGGCCCTCGTCATCCTGCAGGCCTACCGACGCTATAAGGTCAAGTCCTACATCCGTGAGGTCAACCGGCGCTTCAGAAATGTCCGGTCAATGAAGGATTACGGCAGGCATGTGAAGTGGCCCACGCCCCCCAAAGTCCTACGCAAGTTTGAAGAGGCACTCAGAAGCATCTATAACAGGTACTAAAATAAAATTGTCTAGATAACTTTACTTTAGCTTTACCTACTGTATATCTGCTGCTGTTTCAAGACTACAAATTACAGACCTCAAATACGAGCAACTGTTTATATTTGTTCTGCGTGGGTCTCATTACAAGGTAAGTTTTTCTCTTTCATTTCAAACAGCTTAAATGTAAGTGAAACTCTTTTGTAACTGGTAAACAACACAACCATCCATTCTCAATTATGTCATTCAAACTTTTTTTTTAAATAAAATTTGTTTTAAATTGCTTTCTTTTGAAGAAAATCCCTTTCCTAAATTGGCTGAACTAAAAATGGATCTGATCCCAACCGCAGGAGAGAACGCATGGCCTCAAGTGTTCTTTTACATCCAGATGAGTCCATTTGAAGCAACTTACACATGTTTCCTTCTGCCTTGGGCTCACACTGAGCATTGATTTTTCTTCCTCCATCAAAGACTCATCATCGCCTTTCATCCCAGTGTCTGTTTGTTTGCTTTTTTTCTGTGTGAAGCTGAGTACAGTAAGAAAATAACCTTCCTTGAGAATGATGTTGGCTGTCAGTATGTATGAGTGAAAGGCCAGTCAGTACAGTACAGCTGGGGTCCTCTGCAAATCGCGCAGCCTTGTGCAATAAGTCGATTTTCCTCTGCTCTTAGCTTTCTCTTTGTGTGTGTTTGTCTTTGAATGTGTCTGCCTCCAGGTGGTGGGCATGGACACTGATCAAAGGCCTGTCTCCAGAAGAGGCCTTGCAGGTGAGGGCCAAGGTAGCCAGCCTGGAGGCCCTGAAGGGCCAGAGGGCTGACTTGGGTCTACAGAGGGCCTGGGAAGGAAACTACGTGGTGAGTAGTTAGGACTGCAGTGGGGGTGGAGTACAGTAATATATGCCTTTATATGTTTGAAGGAGAAAACTGAAAAAAAAGACAAAATTGTGAATTACTCTGGTTCAGTCTGTTTAGAAAATTATTATTAGTAGGCTTCTTTGTTAAATGAAAAGGGCATTTTTTGACTTTGGAGGTGCCTTTGTATAGGGCCACGCTAGCTGGTTCGCATTGTTTCCAGTCTTTGTGCTAAGCTAAGCTAACTAGCTGCTCACAGTAGCTTTATAATTACAGACACTCTATAGATATGAGAATATCGGACTAACTCTCAGTAAGAAAGCTAGAAGGCATTTCCCAAAATGTTGAACTTGAATAGAGAACGTGTAAGTCGAAATCTGTGATAGGAGTATATTTAGTTTGGTAAGAGATTTATAATGTAATTTGGTTTATCACTCTGCCCAGTGAGGGTGTGTGTACGATGGGACCTCATTTTCCTCAGCCTTATCTAAGCTTGATGAATGCCGGTACTGTCTCTGAATTCCTTTTTAAATTAAGCTGGAGTGTTTAAACAGGTTTTCTGTAAGCTTTTTTTTTGTGGCCGACAGAAGCGAGACAGCCCTGATACAGCTGCATCATTCACACTGGTTTCCAGCGAGCTGCAGAGGAAAGACAAATTCATGAGGGTTCTGTTCTCCTGCAATGTGCGTAAGGTAGGAGACTTTTAGATCATCTATCCACTGCTAAACACATGCACACAGTGTCAAAACATGGCTCTGTCTGTACAAACAAATGAACCCAACTGCTTCTGGTACATCTCCCCACAGGGTGTTTCAGATGTGTGTGTACTTATTCTGTGGTTTGACTAATGAGGAGATTTGTGTTTCCCAGATCAACCATTTCCACAAGGCAGAGGACCGGGTTGTGCTCATCACTGACCGCCACCTGTACAAGATGGACCCCCTGAAGCAGTACAAGCCCATGAAGAGCATCCCTCTCTACAACGTACGACACACCTTTTATTATTTTTAGTTTTTTTAACAGCCTACTTTATTACAAACACAGAGTGGTAAACAGAGGGCACCTCATTAGGCACAGGTGTGGAATTTTAGTGTAGATTTCCAAAGAGGTTACATGTTTTGATTCATCTAAAGTGTGTCAAAATATTCATATATAAATACTTAGATGAAAATAACACGAATGAGGTGAACAAACTTGACAGATTATGTTTCTATTAAAAATTTAAACCATGATAGAAGAGAAACGGCGGTCTCATCACATCAATACTTGTGAATTCAGACAAAGTTTATTTAATCACAAAGGCAATTCAAGATGCTTTGAATAAGTGGCTCCCAACCCCCACAAATCATGCAAAATGTATGTAAGGCATCAAGAGTTGATGTGAAATAAGACAACTGAACTAAATTACTCAATTATGTTGATTTTTTTTTTTTTACAACTTTGCTCCAGTCATTGCTTTTCTTCTTATGAATTTCTTCTAAAATGATTCAGATAAAGCTACCATTGAGGTTGAAAACAGTAGAAATTACTAGTAGGAAGCACTGTCTTTTTAATTTTACAAAATTGAATTGAAACGACAAAAACTGATCAATCACTGCACAGCATGTCAAAACATGGGTGCAAGACGAAACATTAAGGATCAGCCAAAGGTAGTAGAGGACATAAAAAAACATTAAAGTAACAGTAATTAAACACTACTCCAACTAACTATTTTATATGAATTATACTACTTCTGGGTAAGTTTAATTACATTGGCTACCGTATTATACAGAGACCATTCTATATATCATAAAAATAGCTCTAAATGTCTGCTCCAATGGAATAAAAAGTGAAAAATGAGTTAAATTATTCAAGTTTATTTAATATAGCGCCTTTCACAAAACAAGTCGCAAAGTGCTTTGCAAGAGTAAAATAAGAAAGCCATATATATATATATATAATGATATATAGTAAGAGACAACAATAAAACATGAGCAACAACATCAAAAAAATGGTAAAATAGTAAATAAAACATAGGTACTAATGGACATTAAAACACATATGTTTGCATACTTTAGTGCTGTAATAGGATTATGTTTTACATGTTCCTTCTCACACTGTGGATTAGTTTACATTTATATAAATTCACAAATTTTGGTTTGTATGTGATGTCCCAAAGAACACAAGGAAGCAATTTGAGTGTCTTCCTGAAACTGAGGTGACAGTCTTATCTCTGATTTCCCAAGAGCCTGTGGCAACATGTCCATATGCAAAAATGTCATTCAGCTCTACAACTGGCTCATTTTAATTCATATTCACACTGTGATTGGCCAATTAAGGCTACATACACACAACACATGAGGCTGTTTCCATGGTAAATGTGTCCTGTGTGTGTTTTTTTTTTACAGGAATACAGTTACTAATTAGTTCAGTTGCTTTTATTTTGCATTTTTTTCCCTGACAGATATTAAATAAACAAAACATTTCTCAAAGTTTACATTTAAGTACATTTAAAGCCTACCCATAAAAGTCTAAAAGACTTTTAAGCTGGAAACTTAGAGGGAAATGTTTTACTCAGAGCAGCAGAACAGCTTTTCTGAATGCAGTAAAACTGGGGAATATGACATGACTATTGTTGTAGTGATGGAATTGGTTATACTGAATTTATCGAGACAGCAGGTAAATGTGGAGGAGGTTTGGAGTTTGCATTAATTGAGAAGCAGAGGAAATTAGGAATAAATGTTTGTCTATAATGTGACAGTTTGCAGTAAGCATATTTCCAAAAATGGCAAACTATTCCTTTAAGCATCATAATCACTTGCCCAACCCCATTCCCTACCTTAAATTTAACCTAACCATAAGTCTAAGCTTAATCCTAAAACCAACCAACTCATTTATGCAGTTGAACTATTGATAATAATTCTGATTAAACAATCTCTCTTATCTTGCTCTGCTAAGACTAAATGATTGCCTACCCAGTCTATTTGCACCGCTGACCTTAGAAGTGAGTCAGAAATGAGACAGGAAGTGAAGGTGTAATATATTAATCTCTGAGGCGGATACACCCCCGTTGTCTGGTGAAATGAGTGAGATATGAGGCCGGTGTGCGGTGACAACTGTGACTAGACACCTCAGTGTTGAAGCTGACAAGTGACAGGAGGGAATTAGAGAGCTTGTAGACAGACACCCGAAGCCCATATCGTTGCATCTGGAAGTGAAATGGGGAGAGGGAGTTGAGACAGATGGTGATAGAGAGAGCGGCGTGAGTTAAGGAGATTTTTAGTTATTGTTCATTCAGAGAGAGTAGATCACACACACACACACACACACACACACAAAGTGTGGCGAGATGGGGCTCTGTCCCATTCACAAGGCATATGGGGGGGCTATCAGTGTTGTAGGAGGACACAGTGGCACATAGTATGGTTTGCAGATATCACACATTGATAGTGCCGCCACAAGATTAGTACAGTACACACAGTACTCCACATACACATTATAACCAAAGACGTACTCGAGGGTAGAGAAAATTTCAGGCTATTTTTAACCCTCTTTATACCCATGAAAACATTTTTTATCTAAACAATTAAGAATTTGTTGCATTCTTAGTCTATGACACTGCCAAAAGCTCTATATTGTTGTTATTGTCAACAAATCCCATGAAAAGACCAAAACCAACAGAGAACTGATCCAACTAACAAGTATTGTCTGTGTATCCAAAGTCTGATTTATCTTCCTCTGTGCCATGGAGCTCCCACTGTTGTCCCCGAGCCATACTGTCAATCCCACATACACCATAAATATGCTGTGAACCAAATGTGTATGAATCCACAGTTTAGGATTGTTCCCAACAAATTTGGGGACCATATACTCGTGTTTGAGTAACATTTGCTCAAAAAAAGAAATTACTGATCCTTTTTAAAAACAGTTAAATTATATATTTGTGAGCTTTTAAAGAATTGCGTCTCAACTAGGAACCAAGCAATTTGGGGCTGTGTGTTACTGAAAGAGTAGAGAAGTTAGGATAGGTTCCCATTTTATTAAATATGTCTTAATGCTATACTCACAGGCAGGCAAAAGAGTGTTTGGTCGATCTCCATGAAAAGACCAAAGCCAACAAGGATTTTTTTTTCTCTTAAGAATTGCAAGTTTCTCTACCTCGTATATAACACTCAGCCCCACTGGTACATACTGAAGATGTAAAACCTTAAGAAATCACACATATATCGTTCAGTTTTCTGTACAGTAAAATCGAATTGTTGTTTTTGGGATCTTTTAATGGGATTTGTTGGCAATAAGAGAAATATAGTATATGAACTAGCATTTAACAGCATTCAGTTGCCAGACCCAAGGTGTCCAGGTGCTGAATATGGTGATATTAAATAATGAATTGCTCTACGTCTTGATATGTTCTCTCACTGACTATAATCATCACCGATTATAACCGCTGCCCAGCTGGATCCATAACACCATGCGATCGTTACTCAGTAAATGTCAAGCTGAATGGGTGAGTGAATTGGCCAAGGTGAAAAAGTGCAAAGGTGGGGGAGAATAGGTGTAGAAGGAAAGAGGAGTGAGGAGGAAAAGATATAGAGATGTACTGTAGGCCGAGAGCCACAGCAGCGTGACATGGAGCTATCGATTGGAGAAGGTCAAACAGAGGGGAAAGCAGTTAGCTCATTGTAGATTAGCCCTGATAGGCCAACACCACACCACCTTTGGCTGCCCTATACGGTGTGTTTACTGCTGCTCCCGCAAAAGGCAATCAGCCGGGTTGATAGATGGCCAGAACTATAGTGTTGAGCCAACAACTGTCTAAAAGGATTTATACGCAAATTAATGCCTGTGTGAGATCATTGCGTTGTATTTCTTGTTGAAGAAAACAAATACTGTTGAAGAAATGGTGATATATCTATTCTGCCTCAGTGAGTCATCTCACTGCTTCTCACCATCTTTTCTTTTCACATTTTTTTTTCCATTCTATTCCTGCTTCCTCCTCCTCCTCCTCCTCCTCCTCCTCCTCCACCCCGCCCATCCACGCCTCACCCCCCTCCCTATCAGGCGCTGTCTTTCCCCTCGCTCCTCTCCTCCGCTGCCGCTTCTCTCTTCCCATTGTTGTCATGCCAACTTCCCGGGAGACAGTGTTGTCATGGATACCGAGCGGCAGAGCAGATCAGCTGATGTCTGGTGTCGGTCAGGCATGTGCACGAATCGGTCTCCTGTATGTGTGCTCTTTTCCTCCCTTTTCCCAGGGAGCCTTATTTGTGATCCCTGCGGCTCTCCCTCTCCTTGCGCTCTTTCTCGCCTGGTGTTTGTTTTGTTTTTTTCATTCACCCGTTGATCCCTTTTACTGTGTTTTTTTTTTCTCCGCCTACCACCAGCCACAGCTCCAATGTGACCATATAGACTTTGTTTGTAATGGTGCACAAGTGCAGCCGTATCATTTTAGACTCAACCGTGTGGTAGAAAGAATACATTGAACAGAGGAGGGGGCTGTATATAGCTCTAAAATTATGCAAATCTCCTAACAACATACACGGGATCAGGATGAGAAGGTGCTGAACCATAAATTGTAATTGTGTTAATAAATTCATACGTCTCAGAGGCAACTTGCAGGGGATTTGACTATGTTTTGTCCTGCAAACATTACTGGCTGACTCACTGGTGCCCTGATAGCCTCACAACATGAATGGCTGCACAGCTTAGCTCATTATATTATGTTCATCATTTAATCACAGAGCCCCCACGCTTTGCTCCTGCTCCCTTTTTACCCTTCCATCTTCACAGGACTGTTGTGGGATGTGTTATATAACAAAGAAATTGTTCCCATAAGAATACACTGGGAGAACCTGCTGTTCAAATGATGCCCTCATGATAACCGAAGAGTAGAGTGGATCAGACCAGAGAGCACTTGACAAAAAACATCGTGGTCCTGCCTGCACATTGACAATTACACATTGTACAGTTTGCTCACTAGTGCCTTCACCATAATACACCCACTGGTGTTACTGTCTGGGAACATGGCATTTATAAATACAAACAAAACCTCAGCAAAGAAGTTGTTCCTCACAAATGGTGCAGTCCTCCTGGGTCAAACGGGAACAAATATGTCTGCTCATATTATATTATAAAGTCCTGCTTGAGCCAATCACTGTGATATTAAAGAAGCAGAGCTGTGAGGTGCATAATAAATCTCCAAAGACGGTCAGAAAAGCAGAACAACTTCACAACTTGCTATTAATCAGGCATCCATTGTACAATCTAACATCAAAGAGCCTCAAAATTGGAGTTGTATCCTCATCCTTAAGTTTTGTCACATTCATGTGGGTCGAACGGGCGAACACTTGAACAGATGGCGGCGCAGATTAACGCCTCCAACAGATTTCATTCTTGGGGTAAAACTGATTTGGTGAATCAAGACAAAAAATTAGACAAGGAAACGAATCAGAATTTATCATTACCCAGCTCATTAGAACACTGACTGTCGTTCCAATCAATTAAGCCTTTAATATAAATGTAAATGTAACTGGCGCCATGTAATTAACCGCGGGTGGATTGCTAGACAGAGAGGCACGGCTTTAGGCTTTAATTCATGGTGATTACGTGAAGTGTTTGTTTCTGAAGTCACAGGCGTCATGTTGGAGCTAAATAAGCTAGCTGGTTGTTTAGCCGCCGGAAACCACCTGTCTCTGCCTGCTCTCCCCCGATGAAGAATTTGTCTCAGCGTTGCAGGCTGGTGAGTGGATATTAATGTACATGACTGGCTGCCCTGTAGCTGTTACTGCAACATGAACCGCCTCAGTTCAGCGTAAAAAAAAAAAAGACAAATTAAGAATGAAATAAATGGATAAAAACCTGAGGGAGGGAGTGACGAAGGAGAGAGAGAAAAACTACTGTAGGCTGAAAGGAAGAGCAGTAACGGGGATAAGAGAGAAAGGAATGGAGAGTTACTGAGCTCCTTTACCTCCTGAGATGTGTTTATCTGTGAAGATATTGGTTTCTTCCTCTTGTGTGTACTTTGAAGACCTGTAAAGTCAAACAATCCAACCACAAAACAGGGATTCCCCTTTTAGCCTTGCTGCTCTCCCCTGGTATTTTGTTTGGGGTTCTGACTGGTAAATTCAATTGGTCCTTTGGGATGCTGATCAATAAATCTTTACTGCAAGTGCTGATTTAAGCCTTTTTACAGTATTATATGTTTGCTTTGCCTCAGTTTTTACAAGACTTTAGATGTGAAAAGCTCTGGTATATGGTAAAATGGTAGACGTTTAATTTTGTAACAATAAAAACATCCATAATTTAAAGTTGGTAATCCATAATGCATCAAATTGATCAAAATATCACAACATTGTACATGTTTATCATTGGATTTTAATGTTTTTTAATAAGGCAATTATGCTGTATCTTATATGTTTATATAAATTTCTGTGTTTTTTGGTGGGGGTGTAATGCCCAGTCCTAGTAAGTTGTCCCATCGTATCAATCAATTAATAATTACATTTTCTTTTAAAACAGACACCAAACATTAGATATTTCACTCGTTTGTATGTTTAATCATCAAAACTACAGTGTATTAAAATGCTGAAAATTTATATTACGCTATTTAGCTGAAGCTGATCAGCAGTAATGTTTGCAAACACATATTGTACTGATTGAGTGACCTGTACTTGTACCTGTAGTACCATGTGGCTGTATTGAGGACTGAGCATGTGATTTAGTGTTTTACGCTCTGCTGTGTATTTGCAGATTATTTTGTGCTTTTAAAGAAAGAATTTTGTTTGGCAGTTTTTTTACAAAACACAGCAGCGATGGATTTTTCATTTTCAAGTGTCCCATTAAAGCTGTGTAGACACTGAGTATTTTTATTTATCTTGTACTCTGTGCTAGCTTACAGTAAACGTTTAAATTGGTCTTTCTGCACAGCCAGAATCTCAAACTTTTTATACTTATGCTGTACAGACCATTTGACCGGCCATGACATGGAGCTCACGCTGAACTTTAGCGTCAAACCGCGCATGAAGCGACAACTGATTTAGCAGAAATTAAACCCAATTCTAAATTTAGTCAGGGGAAACCAATTTAAGATTAAAGCTGTGCTTAATCCATACAGTGTCTGTCTGGCTCGAGCCATGACACCGTGACAATGAGCCAGCATGCAAAATACTAGGTCCGTGAAACTGAAGCAGCTAATTTAATTCAGCACCATTAATTGTATTATTTAAACCTGTGCTTTTCCTTTTGTGGCATTTCAAAATGTCTTCATTGAAAAGGGCCTATTAACAAATTACAGATGTTATAAATTCTTACTCGTATCACACAGTTGCAGTATGCAAGGCCGCAGCACCATTCAGCTACACAGAACCATTTTTAATTGTAGAGTTCATTAAATTAGATGTCCTACTTTTTGTTAGAGGAAAAAATAACAAGCGTTACATTTTTATTATCAAGGTTTTTCTTTGCCCACTAAAACAAGAGATCTGCTGAATACACAAAATTCCTCAGATCTCCTTACTTTACTTCCTGTTAAATAGGATGAATTGTAGCCTGGTGCAGCAACCCAAGTGAATCCATGTCCTTTGAGGGTGCACCAACTCAAATTCCCTGATGTGCATCTGTGTCTATATGTGTGCCGTATTTGTGTTTATCTACAATACAGATGGTCATGTTTCTCTGTAGGCTCTCTATGTACATGTTTATCTGTGTTTAATTGTGTGTCCTCTCCCTCTCTCTCCTACTGTCCCAGGTGACAGGAGTGAGCGTTTCCCCTGGTAAGGACCAGCTGGTTGTGTTCCACACCAAGGACAGCAGGGATCTCGTGGTGTGCCTGCAGGGCATGGTGCCTGCCAGTGAGAGCCGCATCGGGGAGCTAGTTGGCACCCTGCTCAGCCACTTCAAGAGGTAAGCGGTGGGGGAAACAGTGGGCCACAAGTGGTGGTAGAAGCTAAGTCCTTATTTATCTACCTTGATATTTTCATACATTGAAATGTCGTAAAATGCTTAAAAACCGTAGAGCTACAGTTTGCTGCTTGAAATGACCTGTAGTTGACACCAAGGTGAAGGTAAAAGCCTCATTATTTCTATTTTCTGCATAGTGTTACAACAGTAAAGAGCATTGCTTTCAGTTAATAATCAGCATGTTGTCCCCACTTAAATCCAGTGCACTGTAACACTGAAATTTCTCAACTGAATTTCTACAACACTGTGTCAACTCCAGTAGTATTGGCCCAGATGTGTGGAACTGACCGATGTGACCTGTGGCAGGGGGATTATGAGGCAGATAGAGTGCATAGGCACAGCTGTTCTAACTTGAGCCCTAATGTTAAATTATTCTGAGCTCAGAGGTCTCTTCAGGACAGGAGACTGTGAAATCAAGCACCCACCCACTTCTTTTTAACGCCAAACTAAACTCAAGTTGTCCTCAGTTCACTCTCTTTGACCCTCTAGTTCTAGTAAAACATTACTCTGTTATATAACAAAGATGCTGTCAGATGCTTTTAATTGTGTTGTATCACAATATTTAGCCTTTTAACAAGTCCTGTTTCCTTATGATTACAAGCAGCTTACACATGGTATAGCTAAACATCAGCAGGAACCTCTTCATTCCTTGAAGAGTTTTTTCTTCCAGTAACTTTCCAAAAAAAATCATTTAAAAAAGCAGCTCTAGCAGAAAGCGTGCAAATAAAGTGATTTCATCCATCCACTCTCATTCCACTTTGGTACTGTGACACAAAAAGATGCCAAACACCAGGGGGCATATAAAATCCCTGGACCTAGGTTATGTATTGTAGAGTACTTCAAGTCCTACACTGGTCCTTCAGGGTGGTGTTTGTTGACTGTAATGGCCTGTGTGTGTCAGAGTTTCAATTGGAGGCCACCTACCTTTCTTCTACTTTATTACTTTCTCATACTACATAGAGAAACTATTGTTGTACTAAGTGGACCTTTTGTCCCCACTTAAACCCAGTGCACTCTGTGTTTAATGTGTTTGTACCAAGCAGCCATAGTTGAATACTAAAAACCAGTGCAGAAATGTGTAAAGCTGCAGCTCCTCTGTAATGGTATATATGTAATATATGTAACAGTGTGGTTTGGGAGATTATTTGGCTGGATGACTTGGAGTTTTGTTCCTCTTCAGCTCTATCCATCTTTGCAACAGCAAACATAAAACCAAAATCAACACTAAACAGCCCTTTAAAAATGATATGTTTGTCTATGGTCTGTGGTTTATACGGCACATTGTGCAGCAGTAGAAGAACACAAGAACTCTGTAGGCGCATAATTAAACAATCAATCTTATAATAAAGTGAACTTTCTAATTGAGCTGTAGAAGATTTCTGCCAAAAGATTGCACACCAAAAAGCAAAAAGTAATTTGTGTTGATGTTTGACCTTTTCAGACCATTTTATCTCTCTATACTTTTTGCTGCTGTGATTATGGGTTTTGATGTTTTTAGATCACTTGCTTCGCGGATTATTGAATTGACTCCTCCACTATAGTCTGGCACATGTATTGATTTGTGTGTTCGTGTTTGACTCTCTTTGTGTGTTTCATTGTGTGCGCGCATGTGTGTGTGAGAGCGAGAGAGACAGACAGAATTTGTGCATACAGACAGATGTGCCTGCATCTGTTTATCTTAGAGTGTGTGTGTGTGTGCGGCTTTGTCTGCGTGTAGGGGAGGTGTACAATTGTTCGATCATTGCCATTCTGTAATGGTATCTTGTTCCGTTGTGGAGCCCATCTCTCTAGGTGTCTGCCCTCCACCAGGCCTCGTGTAATGACCCTCTGTGTGATTCACATGCCGACTCATCCATCACTGTAATACAGAACAAAGGGCACACCAGTATGTGCAGGTGTGTGTGTGTATGGTTTTCTGACTGCGTGAATGTGTATGTGTGTGTCTGCAAGAGAAGCCAGTGAGAGCCAGTCTGCATGTAACTATGCTCATGTTTGTGTATCCGTGCGGTATGATCTTTTTCATGCAGTGTCCCACAACTGCAGCTCCCTGTAGATGTGGCTTTAACCTTTATCTCTCCTTCAACATGCTGCACAGTGCACAATATGCACAATAGCGAGCAAAGAGAAGGGCAGCTTACAGCAGCAACAAAGCAACACTTTATCCGCCTCAAATTGACAGCGAGGCCAAAGCAGAATGACACCGCCGCTGGGAATAAACCCTCTTCTTGTCATAGCTGTGTTTGGATACTTGAGTTTCCGTGAAGCGTGACTTGTTTTTGACAGTTTCCAAATCTGCTTGGCATTAATCTGTTTTTTCATGTTGTTGTGAATTTTGATTTTGCTGAGAACTGGAGTGGTTTCCTTTCTGAGATAGTGTCAAGTCTGGCATATTTCTGATATTTGTTTTTAAGCAGAAACTTATCAATACCTCGCCAAGTTGCCTCAAACTGAAGTGATTCAGAGATTTCAGCAATGCATACATAAGAAGATAACCCTCTTATCGGTCATGACGCACCAGTTGTCTAGAAAAATTCAGAAATACTTTATTTAGCATGAAGAGGGGGATTACATTCCCATGCCTTCAGCCTCCCTTCTGCCTTTCTCCCCTATCCTTCTTTTTCCTGTCTCCCTCTTTAATGCTTTTTTTTCTGCTTCCTATTTTTGACTATATCCCCTTTGTACTGATGAACCCCTTGTGGCCCCCTCCAATTCCTCACCTCTCTCTGCCTCTCTCCAAATCTTTCCCTTTTTCTCCCCTGGCTCCCTCTTCTTCATTTCTGGAGAAGAGGTAATGAAATATTTAAGACTGTGCTGCTGTTGAGCCCTATATTTAGATGAGACAGGACCACCCCCTTCCTCTCTGTCTCTCTAGAGTGTGTGTGCATGTACGGCGGTGTGTGTGTGTGTGTGTGTGTGTGTGTGTGTGTGTGTGTACCCCACGCTGCAGCAACTGCAGCCCTCCCACAATCTGCTGGCAGAATAGTAGAGCGGACACTCTGCATCTGTCACACCCAAACTCTGTAAAATCAATGAGACATTCAGGCGATCCAAAAGACCTTACTATATGTCCCACCCCCTCCTATTGATTACCGTAAAATTCTCTTGTTTGTAAGAGGATTTGAGCCTGTCAGAAATTATATATATACATACACACACATAGGCTCGAATCCTTTTTTAGTGCAGATAAACAATACTGTGACAGAAGAAAGCAGAAGGGAAAATCTGGTCAGGGAAAATGAATGTCTCCACTACGCCTGCTGTGCCCTTGAACGAAGTTTAACCCAGTACTCCTAGTAGTATACTTAAATATTGACCTTCAGAAGACAACCAACGTTGACAAGTGTTATACTGAGGGTGTAACTCATGTAATTTTTTACATTTATTTCTTCTTATTCAGTTTTCCAACACTTATAGCGGTTTATTTTTCCGCAAGTGCTATATCACACTCTTCCACTCTGCTTCACACTTTTCCCACTGAGATCTGAATGTAAAAATAGCTTAGTGTTGAATTATTAATCCACATCCTCAATTTTCACAGGTGGTAAACTGCAGTTTAAAGATTTTGCTCCATCAAACGTACTTATGCAGAAATACTTACTTTGACGTTGTGCAAAACAAGTTTACAGTTAGCTATTCTGGACAGTTTCTCTCTCCTACTCTTTCTTTTTTGTCAGGCATGACCTAATGACAATGTTGCCCCATGACCGACACTTGTAAATACCTGCTTCTTATAATCTCCTCTTGTCTCCTGTCCTTGTAGTTTCTGTGTTGGGTAAGCAGCAAGAATTAGTTTCTTGGAAAAGCGCTGTGGATTCTTTCTGTAGCAACAGCTTGGTTTTTGCTCCACAACTGCTACCACTGCTGTCAGTGTAGACAGTGACTAATGAAAAACCCTGTGCAGTAGATTGATCATGTGTGTGAGAGAGAGACACTGGAGTCATTGACAGGATTTTATTAACCCAAGTCTGCTGTCCTCTGTGTGTGTCTTAATGCATTGATTAGATTGATGGTTTTAGTGCTGAACTGATGAATTGATTTAGAAAATGTATCGACAGCAATTTTGATAGCGATTGGGTATCATTAGATGTTCAAGCAGCAAAGCTCTACAAACTTCACATTTTGCAAGTTTTCCTCAATTTTCTTAAAATCTTATGTACGTCAACTCGTCAAAGTCCTTTGGGACGATTATCCCGCTGGATCATCTACAGACTTCATTGATCTAAAGTTAATAAAGAAACTTTGAGGCATTAGTACATAAATGCTAATAAATCAAAACGTGTTTAAGCTACTGTAACCACAACGTGGAGCACATGTTCAGATGCTTGGTCTGAGCTTCGCTGAGCAGTCCTGGGATATTCTGCCACTAGGGGAGCGTTACAACTGCTGTATCTCCTATTTGTAAAACTTGGTACCTATAAACAGGATTAAGTCGGATTAGTAATGGTTGTTATTTAGTAAGTCCATAGTTTTACATTGCATTTGACCTTTTTTTAATCCAGGTGGCACAAACTGTCAGTTTTACTAACTGAAAAAGGACCGGCACAGGCTCTAATGCCAGGGTGCATGTTGTGCAGGTGAAAGGATGGGACTGTGGGATATATGGGGATATGACGGAGTTCAGGATGGCATCAGCAGCAGTTTCTGGGTGCCGCAGACAGGAGTAATGGTCACAGTAAGGAGTAATGGTCTCCGCGGGTTCTCAAACACAACTCATTTTCTCTCCTATGGCCATAATTTCCTATAATCCTGGTATGTTCCTGGTCTCTTGGACAGAATATACATTTTTAACATCTGTGTCAAAACCAGCACTGGGATCAAAACGTCTGGATGATAAACTGGACCTAACGCCTCCCTAACAAAACAAAAAAACAATTAATTAACTGTCAATTATCAAGCTTAATAAAGAGATAGGAATCAATGTTCACAGGGTTTATTGAATAAAGAAGTTTAGATCTTTCTGGGAACTTGAGTATAGAATGAGAAACTACACACAAGTCACTTAAAACCATACATGAAGGTGTAGTCATGCTGTGGTAATACAGGCTGCATGTGAAGGCCTATTGACCACCAAGGCTATAGGCGTAATGAAGGGTCCCGCCTTTCTTCAGGTAGCAGTTGTGCTCGTGGGTTCCCAGCTTGATTTGTCTCTGGCAGATTCCCAGCTGGTCATCGAAGACGACGTCACTGTCATAAACCTCAAGCCTCAGTACATTATTCTCCTGGGCCTTAAAGTAGGTGAACTCTTCCTCCCACCAGGGGTTTGCGTTGTTCTTACGGATGGATGTCTGACCCAGAGTGCCTGAGCCACAGAACACCTTGACATAGCCATCTGTGATTCCCAACAAGTCAGAGGGAAGATCGGTGGCCCGAAGTTTAAACACCTTCAGCTGGGCTTCAGCCACAGTCAGACTGCACAGGGCCACCAGGAGGAGCGGAAGACAGGAGGACATGAGGGCCATGGCGTCACAGGAGGCTGTGGAGGAGGAACAACAGATCTTTGTATTTTAATCTAGGTAGATGGATTTACACAGCAATGAATCAGCCCTTATGAGGGTCTTATGACACACTGTGATGCTCTATGTTACTCCACAC
Organism: Lepomis macrochirus; assembly: GCA_024633595.2. NCBI lineage: Eukaryota > Metazoa > Chordata > Actinopteri > Centrarchiformes > Centrarchidae > Lepomis > Lepomis macrochirus. The sequence continues at coordinate 7,427,358 of JALXJV020000023.1, forward strand.
AGACCTCATGTCTGCTTTTGAAGCAGTGGACCATAACATTCAGATTAACTGCCTTTAGAATTAAGTTAGTATTTATAACATTACCTCAATCTATCAGACATTTTTCAACATGGGCAGTTTCATATCCTGCTCAGCTTTTTATCCCTGTGGGGTCACTCAGCATCACTACTTAGGACCCATATTATTGTTTCCTCAGATCATAAATAATTATAATTTTTTTGACTTTACTATTTTTTGATTGATCAAACTCAATTGTTTCAAACAATAATTTAAAGATATTTTGAAACTTAAGTTTTGAGGCAACCACTGTTACCAGACAAGAATGTTGATAATGGACAATTCTGCAAATGACAGCAGTTATTTTATGTCCAATTCCAGCCTTTTTTTAAAATTTGTAATTTCTAATATGTGCACATAGCGACCACTATGTCGTTAAGGAAATATTGTAGATCATTAATTGTACGTCTCATTATTTTTTACGACACTGCATGAACATTAGCATAAAGTGTGAGTTGTGGAATCATCTTGACATTAGTCTTAGGTCTACTGTGTTACTCAAGGATATGAGGATGAGATGGCTTGTAACTTCCTCCAGTTTAACAAGGATCAATCTCAGATTCTTCTCAGATAAAAGCTGATCCCATTGCCCTCACCCAGTCAAAGATCCCAGTGCGACCTTTTATTTTAATTTAAGTATTTGTGATTGTTTCAAATGTCCCTCCCATTTAAACAATGTCAGAAAACCCAGTGATCCCATCATGAGGCTTCTCCGAGATAGTTATGTGGTCTTTTCCTCATTGTCATGACAGAGCCGCTATGTCACGTTTATGACATGTAAAATGGAAATCTTTATTACAAAAACTCATTTCTTTTGTTTTTTTCCTTTTGTGAATACAATATAATTTCTTTGTGAACCAGGATGATCCACCACTGCTACTCAAAGGTCGGGAACCCCTGGTTGACTGATTTCAATTTGTGGGTCAAAATATGGAAATGTGCCAGTTTAACATCTCATTTCAACCTTCATAAAAAAACAGACTATGGCTTAAACAACTTCGAAAATAAACATTAAAAAACTAAAACGACACAAACGTCGGCATAGTAGGGTTTAACATTAGTGACAAATGCAGCTCAATGATGTAAAAATAATAATGTGAAAAATATGTATTAGTAAAGGGGAGACTTACAAAGTTGGACATTTAAATTATTTTTCTGTTCATGACAAGCCTGTTAAGCTACTCTTTTGGCTATTTTCTATCAATAAAATGATCCCAATTCCACCCTTTGGGTGACTTTTGTTTTTTTGTAAAACTTATTAGCCTCTTTTCACAAGCCCTATAGTCACCTCAGAAAACTGTTCCATCGGGTTCCATTATTCCAATTCAACCATAGCAGTACAGCTTATTAGAAATGCCCCCTGGTTGTGACTTAGAGTTCATGGAGTAACTGGTTTACAGATAATTGCAAATCTTTGCAATGCAATGACACAGGAATACGGCCATCATGTGCAACATGCCATCACAGTAGCATTAGTACATATTGAGCAAATATGCCAGTTCGTAAAACTTAACAAAAGCTTAATCAAAGGCAACATGGAGGGCAGAAATATCTTAAGGGCACAGATTATATCAAGAAATTAAATGGCAAAACACAAACACTATATAGAGTAAAATAAGAGTCACAGATGTAGTCTTACCTGCAGTCTTGATGCTTTGTCTCTCGCCACACTGCCTGCTGTTTCGTTTGTTTTTAAAGGCCAGCAGACCTCATATCAGCTTCATCTCATCCTCCCACAACACACTGACAACACAACCTGCTACACTCTCACCATTACATAATATGACAGAACTAGAATTTTTGGCGTTTGTTTGGGTTTGCTTGTTTGGCCCTTTGAACACCTTATCAGTATCTGAAGAGAGTAGCACCCACATATCAGATGTAGTTATGATCATTACAGCCTCAAAGGGACTCGCAGAGACACAAATATTCCTGGCAAAATATTTCAGTTTTTCTAAAAGAATTCACTACAGATATTTGCTTTAGTTGTACTTATTTATTTATTTATTTATTTATTTATTTATTTCTGTTTAAAAGGCTACTACTAAGAGCAAACTACTGCTTGTTATTCTCTTAGGGATGGCAGTGGTGTGTTGTTTTCTGTTGGCTTTAGATGAATATAGATCATAGGTTGTATTTTTTTCAGTATGTATCATGAGATCACTGAAGGACAGGAGACCAGGTGAAAGGATTTAATGTGGGACTGTGTGTGTGTGTGTAATAATGCAATGGCTTTGTTTTTCCTGTTTTGTTCTTGTTATGTAATCCCATCTGCTTGAAGTTACCTTAAAAAACTTTTCTCACCAGAATGTATTTCCTAATGATCTTACAAACCTGTCGAGTGGCTTCCAAACCCATAACACCGTGTTTCTGCATATACCTTTCACACGTGTTCACTTATTAAACACAGAGGTAACTATTAACATCATGGCTACATTCCAGTTAGATGTTCCACGGCGAAGGCTCTGGTACTTTGCATGATGGATTTTGTTTTTTAAATGAAGCTTTCATCATTATTGTCTTGCTATCTATGCCTTTTCTTTTAACATGTCAGAATTTCTGCCATCTATTGTTTTGACTGTCTCACGCTCACGGTCTTCTTTTCCTCTTTTATTTACATACTGTTACCTCGTGAGGCAAACTTCTGTCTCCAAATGCTGGTGTGAGAAAGTGGTGGATTAGTGGATCACCTAGAACAAATGTTAACTGCAGGTCTGTGACAGGACGCACAATCCACCATAACAGCCTCAAGACTTATGTATGTCTCACTAATACATGTATATGGCACACTACTTGCATTGGTAATTAGCAGTGTGTCATATCTAATCATTCACCACATACCTGCTTCTTTTTTTTTCATTTTAAAAAATAATGGCAATATTCCAACTTGTTGACATAATGACATCATACTGTTACACACTGTAACAACGAACAGGGCTGAAAGCAAAAGTAACATTGCTATCAGCTCCACAATGGAAGAGTTGGTTCCAAAAAGGGGAGCGACGACAGTACTGTGGGAATAGTTTGGTCACAAAAGATCAGATGTACAAAAAACACAGGAATAACAAAAAAAGGGGGCAATACAACAAACCTATTTCACCACCACCAAGCCGAAGCACCCTGTTGAGTATGAGGAGAGCCAAAAAATCCTGCGAGGAAAGCTCAACAGCTCCAAACCAAAACTATTGTTCAGTGTTTTGTCATATTGTCAAGAATATCCTAATATTCTGATATTATTTTATGGAAGAAACCACTGCTATGTTGGAAGTGTACACACCAATATTTAAAGGGGCACCCCACCAGTTTTACTTATAAGAGTTTTCTAGTTGTGGAGAGACTTTACAGCTTGTATGAACAGTACAGTGTTTTCCGTGGCTTTGGGGGAGCTTTGTAAAATCTGAGAAAATATTGTGATGTCCTCAGGGTTATGTCAGCTTTGGAGACAACCGGTTTATGAAATATAGCCTGTGTTACAAACTGTGGGTGTGGAAAGACATGGGCATCATCACCTAATGAAAGACGCAACCAAGTTGCATTATGGGATTCTTTGTTTTTGGAGCTTGGCGGACTAAAAGTCAGGATATCTTGGCATCTGCTGCTTCCATTTTGGCCATTCTTTTAAATCGGTCTCTTGTGAACCTTCTGGAAGTGTCTCTGGAGTAACCTTTTAATGAAAGGCCACAATTTAACTGTAACTAAAACCCTATAAAAGAGAACTGCTGATAATGTTAGCTGATACTGAAATCATGTAGCTTAAGAGGAAGAGGAAATAAGTGTATTCATAGAGACTCTTAAGTAGAAGGGGATGTGTGGAAAGGACACGTTTACGCAAAAAATAACAGCTTCTCCCTTTAAAGATAATACAAACTGACGTGGTGGTCATCTTTCCATACACAGTTGAGTAAGACTTTGACGAGGTGTTGCATCATCCTCATTGAAGGCAAGTGGGAAAGTTTAGCTTCTTAACAGCTGGATTTGTTTGGACTCTTGGACAGTTTAGAAACGGTCGCAGTTTAATTTTCCAAGAGTCATTCATTTACTCATCCAAGGCTATCACAACTCTATGATCAGCCACACAGCACTGTGTGCACAGGTTGAAATAAAAACATAGTAATTTCTTAATGGAAGAGAAGATTTGGATTCTTCTTCTTTTTCTGTGCAGTATATGAGCTACAGATACTATAACTATACCTTACCTTGAGATATATAAACATAATATTCTATACTTTTTCATTTAACAAAAAGTCTAAACTCTCAAATGTTGTCTAATCACAAGCAGCTGTACAAAAACTGTAACACTGGCACACATTTATTTAAAGCAGAAAATCAAATCAAAGAATAAGTGAACAACATGAAAAAGTTCTGAACAACCTGTACAACATCCTAGTTTAGCCTCTTAGTACATTTTGCTAAACACAATGAAAAGTCATTAGCTTTAAAGTTACTTTGTCATAAACCAAAGTACTGGAGAATATTTTGATAAAAGTCAGGGATCACCAAAGTAAATACAATTCATCCTCCAAAGTCTAATCGTTGTTTCAGTTTGAACCAAAGTGGCGGACTGACGGACAAAAATACATTTAAATCTCTAAAACCATAAAAACATTTATTTTGTATAGCAGAATATATTTTTTTCATTGGTGTTTCATCAGCCAATATTAATTTTGCGACCCCTTTGCATTCATCTTGTGACCCTGGAGGATTCCAATACCCAAGTTTGGGAATCAATTAATTAAGCAATATTTTAATTGTTTGTTGCTGCAGCCCCTGATGATTTATTCTGGTGCTTAAAACCTATAGTGAGCATGTCGACATCCTTCTCAGTCTTCCACCCTCCCTTCCTTCCTCCCCCTCTGTAAACTCCCCAGATCTGTCTCTGTGACAGATGTTTATAGTTTTACCTCTCTCATATCTGTCTTCAAGTACCATCCATTCAGATTTTCTTTGTCTTACTCTCCTCTAACCTCCACCACCAACCTTTGTCCTTCCCTGTCTCCCTCCTACTCCTTCTCATTATTCACCCCTCACCCCATCCCCTACAGTATGAGTCAGCAGTAGCATGCAGTACACAGCCCTTCATTGATCTGTCAGAGTGATGTGGTAAAATTCTATTTCTGCCCTTGCTCCTTCCCCCTTCCCCAAAGACCTGAACATTTAGCCTCCCCCTGTCGGCATCTGACACAGCAGAAGGGAATTGGGGGGCTACGCCGGACCGCTTCGGGGGGGAGCAGACGAAAAGTGGATTTAGAACAGAGGAGGAAACACAGACAGTGTGAGTCTGGAATAATGAGGTGGGTGGGAGGGAAGTGAGATCGAGGTGCAAACAATGCCAAGTGAAAAATAAGCACTGGAGAAGGAGTAAGATGTTGACAATGAAGAAGAAGCACAGCTGTATTGATCTGCTATAATCAAATCATGATTTTCTCATGGTTCAGATTAAACTATCAGGTATCACATTAGTCTGCAATAGTGAGCTTTTGTCATCAGACTCACTGCAGACATGTTGGCGTCAGTGTGCTTGGTTCATTATTTTCCTTTCAGTTTGTGATTGACTAAGATGGGATACATTAGTCACTTTGTGTGCATAAGGCTGTGTCATCCCCTCCATTATGACCAAAATTGAGGTTTTTAAAGAATTCCTTATCCCCTTAACTGCAAATATTCTATCGACCATTTTCAAATGCATGCAAGATCAATCCATGTATTTTTCATACCATGTCTCAATTGGTTTCCATTCATTTCAGTGTCGGTGTTACGTTCTTCTTGTGAGGTCATTTTTGACTTCTGCAAGAGAAATGTGAGTGTGAATGTGAAGAATTATTTGAGCACCTTGAGTTCTGAGCTTGGCAAAATGCACAGATACACTAAGCTGTTAGCGTTAGCAAGGAGCAGTGTTCAAATATTGTTATATGTATATTATAAGCCTGGAGTTAGGGATGCACCAATCCAACATTTTCCCTTCTGATACCAAGCCAGATACCTTAACTCATGGAGATCTCTTTTCCTCACTGCTCGAACTAATTAAAATAATTTTTGTGATTGCTGTGACACTAAAAACTAGAATGCAACCCAATGTGACTGTGACATTTTATGACTCCACTTTAATGTGGCTTGGTCATGTCCCGATCCAGTGTATCGGATTGTAAAGTACATGTCAGAAAATAAGCAGAATTCAAAGAAGAACATTCATTCATGCTGTTTTTCTTTTTGGAAGAATTACCTGTTGTTGAGTATTTTAGCTGCGGAGATTAATGAGCATTTAAGAACCAAAATGTTGTTAAATAAATGTGTCAAAGTGCATTTTCTGTTATATCTGGAGATGGCACTAACATCATTTAGAAGAGTAAAAGATAAGGAGGATGAGAGAGAGAGAGAGGGTGGCAGAGAGAAGTGATAAGGAAAACAGAGAGACAGAAAGCCAAGCTGCCTTTGTCTTCCTCACCAAGGTCACCCTTTCTGCTGAATCAAATATTTCAGACTGATAGAAGTGGGCTTCTCTCTTCTCCTCTTTCCATCCATCCATCCCTCCTTCTCCATTTCCTCTTTCTCCATTAATCACCCACCCCACTGCTGCCCCCCTCCCTCTTGTTTTTCAATTCACATTCCACTTCTCCTCATCCTCCTCCCTCTCCCTCTCTCTCTCTCTCTCCCTCCTTTCTGGGGCGCTGCGGATGCAGTTCCCATGGCAACCATTGGATCCATGTTTGTCTGATACGTATGCGATCCATTAATAACCCTGCTGGCTGGAGATAATAGCGCCACATCTCGTCCCAGACCACAGACAGAGGAATAGAGGGAAACCAAATAGTGAAGAACAGAAAAATGTGTGTGGAGTATAAAGATTAGAGAGAGAGAAAGAAAGATGCTGTACAAGAGAGGATGGAGAGAGGAAATGTGTGTCAGCGCAAGCTTTTATATTAGCTTTGTTCTTCATGACATCAAGTCAATCCTGTGTCTGTAGCACAGAAATATTGAAAATCTTCTTTACTTCTTCTTCGTGCTTCAAAATTTTGACAGTTTTATATAATTTTATTCAGGCAAAGGTCTTCTTTGTTAAATGTGTAACATGTTTATTTTTGGTTGGACAATATAGATTTTTTTTAAAAGTATTGTTTGGTATCAGAAACCACGTGTTGTTTTGGCATTAGAAAAGACAGCAGCTATATTATTTGTGCAAAAACCCTTCAGTTGAGTCACCAAAGGGTCTTGAAGCATCATCTATCTGCATTGTTGTTATATAACTTCCAATTTGCAAAGTCAAATTGCATACAAGTTTAAATTCTCCCACACACATAAAGGAGACTACGTACACACACACACACACAGAGACAGAGTCATTGTTATATGGGCCAGTGGGGAGTCCTTCTCGTCTCATTGGCACTGTGCTGCAGCCTGGGGGAGGAGGCTGGCTGGGTGGAGTGATGGATGGCGAGTGGCCAGGGTAGAATAAGTGTGTGTGTGTGTATGTTGTGTCTGTGTTTGTGACTGCGAGGGTGTGTTTATGCGTGACTACTGTGTAAGTACACATTAGAGATAATATTTAAAGGTGTGAAAAATACACAGTATTTGTCAGAGGTTGTGTATGAATGAGAAAAATGTGTGTGAATGTGCGACTTGGTCTGACCTACTTATCCGCTGCAACCAGCCCCAAATCACTGCCAAGCAACCTTTCTCTCTCCATTTCTTTCTCTCACACACAATGACAAACACACTTAGTAGTGTGTGCTACAGAGGTCTTAACACTACTAACAGCACCATGTTGTGTTTTTATTAAGCAGCATAAGCGCAGACAGTGGCACAAGCTTAAGTATCAGATGACTTGGTCAAATAGGAATCTTCATAGTGAGCTAGTGCTGAAACATTTACGTAATTAGTTGATTTGTTGATTTAAACAGAATTTATCTGTCAAACTCTTTATATAATTGAGTAATATTTTAAGTAATGTATCAAGCAAAACTGCCCAGCTTTGCTTGATTCTCTTCATGAGACAAACCAAGCAACTTGAAGACGTCACCGGGGGGGTGCGAGAAATTAAGTCTTTGTCACCATTTTCTGATATTTTATAGACCAAACGGTAAATCGATTAATCAAAAAAGTAGTTGACTTTAATCGTAATAATAAACAGTTAGTCAATAATCAGTAGTTGCAGGCCTAGTGTGAGTATGACTAGAAAACTGCTGATGGTTCTGTTGTATCGTCCTTCACAGCAGTCTCTGTCTCTAATCTGTGCAGCTGTCTAAAGATCATAACATCCTCCAGCATTGTAATAATGCATGAAATCTCATGATACATGTGAACAAAATTGCACGCTTGTAATTAGCCGCGACCCTTTGACAGATTCAGCACTCAGGGACAGATTTATTAAGCCTCATTTCAGATGCATTCTAATGGGAAGAGATAAAAGGGTCGCTGGATTTACTAAAGCCCACACTCTTTGCGAGGATCAGTTTTGCGTGGAAAATTTTCTTCCTCTGAAGTAAAATTGCAGCTTTAGTTATTATCATTATTATTTTTTATGCCGTTCCTTCATTAAGGAGCATTTCTATTTCTGGATCATAATAATTTTTTTTTCTTTTCTGAGCTTGTTGATCTCAGACAAATCCCAACTGAACTTTGCCTTTTAGGCCCCCCCTTAAATGCAAAATGCTTATAAACACCATCCCACTCGTTGATTGCATAAGTAGCTTCTGTCTCGGACACTAATTACAAACAGATTGCGAGTGCAAATTGAATGAAAGGCTCAGCGCAAATTTGTTTCATACTTTCATGTCAGAGATTAGGCCCTCAACGTTTTCATAACAGTTACTTTTGTTTTCTGTAGATTCTTATTTAATTTCAACTTTATTTTGGGTAAATAGTTAAAAAGTCATCCGTGCCATGTTTGGCAAATGATTTGCAGTTTATTGAATTACTGCGCCCTTTGTGAGTGCCAGTACTCGCCGTTCTGGAGTACCAGAATTAGAGCTCAAACAATCAGTCAGTTAATGGATAAGTGAAGCACCATAAAATTAATCTGTAAATATTTTGATGACGGCAAAAATGAGAAAAGTTAAAATAGTACTCAAGGGTGTTACTTTGTGTTGAAAAGTGTTTGGGACATAGGGGCTGAGATTAGGGGTGTGAAGAGACACTTAGCTGGTGAGACCTCACGATACGCGATATTAGGTTCACGAGAATGACACGAAAAGATCCTTAAACAGCGTTTTAAAGATTTCCTCGATGCTGAAATATCTGAGCGAAAGGTCTGGGGGACCTCTTTAAACACTTAATTTCCTGCATCCTGGTGAACGTTTATGGTTGAAATGTTTTTATTTATCTAAAAGGAAACACAGAAGGAAACACAAATTCAGGTAACGTGACATTTCTAAATATATATATTGCAGAGCAGCTCTCAGCTGCTTTTTAGTTTTTCTTTTTCTCCTGTAGATCAACCTTTCTCATTTAATAATTTTTTTAAAAAACTTTCTAAAGGCATTTTCATTTGTTATTTAACTGCAAGCTATATTTCTGAACGCTTCTTAACAAATAAAAAAGTGGTGGGGACACATCCCCAGCGTCCCCAGTGTAAATTACACCTATGATAGTACTTTTACTTATAGTATAACTCTGCACCACAATTTTTCAATGAATGTAGGTACTCACAGTGCATTTATTGGCAAAATACGCTATATATAAATGCCATATGTATGTATATGCATATATACTGTATATGGGAAGGGGTGTATATACATACACATGCGCATTTGTTGGTGTGAGCTATATTTAATCTGCTGCTTGGCCACTCACTAGCTGAGTAGCTGCCTCTGCATTCCCATAGGAATATTCCTCATACTCAAGTGTACGTACATAATGTATGCACTTACTGTAGTCTACCATCTTACTGTCACTTTAGATAAAAGCATCAGTTAAGTGCTGTACAGTTAAGATGATACAGTAGGACCCTCTGTATTTTACACACTCCATCTCTTCGGTGACCTCCACATTTACCCCTTAATCCTCCCCCCACCTCCAGACACACATGTTCCACCCAGCAACAGCACCATACCATCTCCCACTGTCAGACCAATTATGATTAGCCTCAGCACACTCTCTCCTCCCTCCTCGGCCTCCTTCGTCTCCTCCTTTCCTTTTCTCCCTCCCTTTATCTGGTCGATCTCTCCTTCCATTTCACAGTCATGCTTCTGTCCCTACCTCCTTACTTAATTTCCCACCTGCCATTATTCTCCCCACCTGTCGTCTTTTCATCATGCTTCATTTTACTCTACTTCTCGCCCTTTCATCTTTGCTCCCTTTACCCCCATACTTTAATCTCCTTCACATCACTCATTCATAACACCTCCATTCTTCCTTTGTTCCACCTCACCTTGCTTTCTCTCTATATATCCTTCCATTTCATCCATTCATTTCTGGTTTTTTTATCTTTTAATTTAAAGTCCAGCCCCGAGCAAATCAACTCTACTGACCTGGGGCTGCTTACACAAAGAGATACCCTGACTATGACTTTGATTTAACAAATACTAAAATGTCTACATCAGATTAAGCACAAAGCAGTTCAGAAACCATCACAGATTAGACTTTCAGTCTCTAAATGCTTCGTTTCGGTCTTCATGAAAATAGTGATAACTGATAACTGAAAAAAAGATAAATGTCTAGATTTATGAGTAGCACAAGGTTGTCTACTTTCTAAATAAAGTAGAACTAATTCACTGTGTATTCTGGGTAAAATAATACTCTTTTCAAACCATAAAACATGGCCAAACAAGCTAGAAGAGCTAAGGTAAAAAAACAAAACAGTTTTCTCCAGCTGAACACTCTGGCATGATAACATTCATTGTATTTGGGCATTGGACATTGTAATTGGGCAAATTCAGTGATGACTGTATGAATAATAGAAACTGAAAAGAAAGATTTACAAGAGGTTACATTGGGACTTACAGAACTATAATTTTAAGGTTTCACTAAACTCTGTTGTGCATTGTATCTGGGTGTTGTTGTTTTTTTTTAATGACCACAATGACAGAGAAGACGAGCGATTGTTAGATTTTTCATGTGTTCATTTTCCAATTCATTCACTTTTCTTAGTACTGGCAGTGAATGCTGTAAATAGTGGCAGCATCCTGCGGGTGGAGCAGTGAAGGGTAAATTTTTGTGGAACTCATTTTAAACTAGTCTAGAATAGGGGGGTGATGATACACTTAGCTCTCGAGACGATACACCGCATTGGGTTCATATTTAGAAATCGGCAATGACAAAATATAAAACGAAAAGTTCAAATTTATTCGTCTGAAAGTCACCAAATTCAGGTGTATTTTCAAATGTTGCTTACATATAGTTTGTCTTGTCTCCACCAGGTACCCGAAATGCTGCCACACAAACGATTTAAAAGTAGCACTCTGTCATGCTATCGCGACACAGCTTTTCACCTCAATGAGAAGTATCATGTTTTTATATCGCTAGGTCTCGTGCCACAAGATGTCTTGACGCCCCTAGTCTAGAAGCAGAACTTAGACTAGTATCACCCAGAAGATGCACATCCCTGATGGTGATTCATTCTGGACATTCAAATTTTTTTACCACTGAATAGAAAACAGCGCCATGACAGCAGATGAAAATAGATGAACTTTTGACTGATGTATTGATTGCCTTTAATAAACAGAATTGGCTGCGTAGCCACTTGAGAAGTGAGCGTCTCTCTTCAGTAATGAGCCGCTAATTAAGGCCGCCTGTCGGTCTTTTCTGTTTTTGACTCAGTCTGTGCCAGCTTATTGATTTACCTAATGTGTTTTTAAACCACCTCCATTCAGCCTTGAGATGGCGAGGAGGCCTTCTGAAAGGCCAAAGAAGCAGCTGAACAGTGAGTAAGATTTAGCTCACTGGTTTTGCAGTATAGAGAAAGAACAAGAGAGATGGGATCCAGCACAGAGGTGACCTGCACATAAACACAGGCTTGTTTAACCCTCCTGCTGTGTGGCTATAATGGCTCTGCGGTGTGATATAACCTCCACCATCTGTGAAGCAACTACAGGATCCCCCAGAGACAGGGGCCTTTGCTTTGTACATTTCCTGTTCTGTTTCATCTCGCACTGATCTCTTAAACAGAGCGATGTAGAGGTGAGAAGAAGTGTGTCCTTTTGTTTAACCAGGGCATCTGTTAATACTGGACTCATTAGAACAGCTTGCATGAGTAGATGTTATTGATAGCAATCAGTCACCCGCTGTCCTGTGGGAATAGGGAGAGTGTCTCCAGATGCCACGTGGGCAACCTACCAGCGGTCAGCTGACATGTTGTTGTCCACTCCATCTTCTGTTGTCCTGCGAAGGAGGTTAGTCATGGCCAAGCCCCCAGAAACAGGGCTGGGCTGTGAGCTGATTTTGGTGTAGTAGCTACACTCACACCCACATTGTGGGATTACATGAAATATACTGGCACAGTCAAAATACTTTTCCCAATACCCAATCATTTCAAAAGGAACAGGTTTAAAAGTACGAGTTAATTATTATGAACGTCAAACACCACAAAATGGCTCTTTGCATTATTATATATTATATATTAATAAATTCATGCAAAGAAATGTAGCGGTAAACTATTTTATCTCATTTGTGTTAGGCTCAGCTAGAGGACCCCACTAACTTGCATGCTCTCAGCTGACTGAGCTGGAAGCCAAAAATACTTTTTTGTCTTATGTGCCTGGTGAGCATGTATGTGTATATGTAGTAGGTTTAATTCGCTGTGTATTATTAGTAAAACAAGACCCTGTTCAAACTGCAAAATAGTAAAGATGATATTAAGCTGCAATATTATAGGGAGGAATTCAGCATTGTTGGCACTTCGCCCACGCTAGAGTTGTGCGTTCAAAATAACAGGATATAGGGCCTCTGTTGCATCACTTTTAACTATTGTTTTTCTTTATTCCATCACTTTCAAGTCCATCAGCTTCATGGAAATGCAATACAAAATGCTCCTTTGAAATCTTGCAAAAATATCCTTGTCTAACCATATAAAAGTCACACATTCATTTATAGGATAAAAACTCCTAATAAAATCTGAGGTTTGGGGTGTTAATCTGGTTAACCGTTTAGCTGCTAAGGACAACTTTTCACATCAGTAGTCCTGTGCTCAGAATTAATATTATATATCCAGGGTTTAGAGCAGATAAGAAACAGAGACCAACTGAGCTGCTGCTTGTTACAGTTTCCATCAGATAATAGCTGCTCACTAAATCACTAAAAAGCTACAGAACATTTGTTTTCAGTTTGAGCAATTTCAACCAAAACCAGAGAACCGGGAAATGCATGAAATATTTATAATTTCAGACTTGAGATCACAAAAGCAGTTTTATTCAAGACACCTCAGGGGCCCTTGGGGGCCCTTGATAGTCGGCGCCTCTATTCCCCCACTGCAGCACCAAAGATCTCACTTACTGTGCATAAAATAGCAGAACACTAGTTTAGCATATTGATAAGAAGATTTCTTTTTACCATGTGTCTACTGTTCATGTGTGATCCAGCTTTAAAGGGAGCCTCATGGGATTTTTGGAGATTAGTTCTCATAATATTGTGAAGTTGAATGTGTTGTATGGGACATGTATCTAACATGTTTGAGATTGTGATGAACATGCAGGTTTACGGTGTTGTCCTGCGCCACTTCTCCATAGCTTCTGACCTAGCTTTTCTTTGTTCGTCTCGAGCAGAAGCCTGCAGCAGCACTGAGGCTCAGCCGCTGTATAGCCGTCTTTGATGTAAGCCTGTTTGGCAGCTCCACCTCTGAACTCCACTTCTCCATGTACACTTAAGATTTTCTTTCTTTCTTTCTTTCTTTCTTTCTTTCTTTCTTTCTTTCTTTCTTTCTTTCTTTCTTTCTTTCTTTCTTTCTTTCTTTCTTTCTTTCTTTCTTTCTTTCTTTCTTTCTTTCTTTCTTTCTTTCTTTCTTTCTTTCTTTCTTTCTGTCTTTCTTTCTTTCTTTCTGTCTTTCTTTCTTTCTGTCTTTCTGTCTTTCTTTCTGTCTTTCTGTCTTTCTTTCTGTCTTTCTGTCTTTCTTTCTGTCTTTCTGTCTTTCTTTCTGTCTTTCTGTCTTTCTTTCTGTCTTTCCCCTCCCTCTTTTCCCCTCGGTACTCATTTGAATCAATACCATTTTCGCTGTCAGCGCATTTTTAAATGACCTACTTAGTAATCTCTTCCATTGTGGGTATAGCTGAGAAAGGAAAACACACAATAAGATGCAAAATAAATGACATAAAAGAAGATATCAATACCCATATTTGGTGTACTTTCACAGCTTAGTAAATATTGCAAGCAAAGGCTGCCTTATGGTATAATCTGATGGACTAAACCTCCTGAAATAATCCAGGGCGGTTGTTGCAGAAGATTTTCAATGCTGTATTTGATCTGGTCTTTTGGGTTTTTCCTTGCCTCTAAACAATTTATTCTCTGTAGTTTGCAGGCGTCTTGGGAATCTCTACAATGCTGAATAATACCTTGTGCCAACCTAGAAGTGAAATTGGAAATATGTAAGTTAGTAAATTATTTAAAATAAAGGCAAAAAGTGAGACGAATACGTTTAAGGAGAAGAGAGCAGCATCATGCAGAACTTATCTTCTGGTCAAATTGGTTCTGACTTTTACTAATCTAATGTCTGCAATCTTGAGATATCCCTTCAGCCGTCTTTTAATACAGAGCTAAAGCATGTATCATACCGCAGTTATGTCAGAAACACAACCACCGTGCCATCAAAACTGCCTGAGTTCTGCCTCTCCCTCTGCATTTTTCTGTATTATTTATACATAGCATCTGCAGTTGCAGTATTAGCAAAACTATACTAAGTTGGGCACTGTGATGCTAATTAAAGAACTGCACTCACAAAGCCTCTTAGGCAGTTTTCACACTTTGAACCAGTCGAAGCCTCAGCCACTTTAAACTGGGGCATATAAGGCCATTACGGTTTCATGCATCCAGACTAGTGAAGCTGCCTCATATCAGATTCTCTCTTTGTGATGATCGCCCAGGACAAGAACTGTTCATCCCATTCAAAGCCTGTTCCTGTTGTACTTTCAGACTGATGCAGGTGTGTGTTGCTTGCGTGTTTGTGCTGCTCTGTGCGTATCTTTCCGTTTCTTCTGAAGTGTGGATGTAGCACACAGGAACACGTGAGATGAGTGATGCAGCCATTTGAGACAGAGAAAGTGTTTGACAGTGAGAGGAGGAGAGATGCTGTGTCAGGTCTGGTGTTCAATGCAAATGCAAACCCATGTAGTTGAGTGGTTGGCTACGGGTAAAGACAGAAATATATGTGGATTTTTTTCTTTTGTCTAAAAGTACGGCACTAATAAGAGTTATATAGTCAATGAAGGCAGCCAAAACCTCAGTGCGTCTCTGACCTGAACCACACCAGAAGACTGAAATGTCTCTGCACCCATGCCATGACATTGGGTACAGAAATTCAAATTCCATATTTAAATGTGTAATTTATGTAGCAGATACCTGCTAAACTTGTGACATTCCTATCAGCCTCAGTTGCACTTTGTGTTTAGTGCTAATTAGCAAATGTTAGAATGCTGACACGCTAAACTAAGACGGCAAACATTAGTCCTGCTAACATCAGCATGTTAGCATTATCGTTGTGAGCATATTAGCATGCTGACATTAGCATTTAGCTCAGTACAATCTCACAGAGCCGGCTGTAGACTCTTAGCCTTGTTGTTGAGCTTATAAACATCACTATATGTAACATAGGATGTTTACCAGGCAATTGCAACATCCCCAGTTGATTCCGGCTTTGTTGCATGTCTCCCCCCCTCGCGCTTCTATTTGTAGCCATCTCATGCAGCGTAGATGCTTCAAAAAAGGAATGGAAATGGAATCTATTCAAATATTGAACAAGGATTCCTGAAATATATAAATGTAATAATTGGCTGGTTTGCAGCACACCCATCTTTTAGATAAACTCCATACTGTTAATGATCCACCTATGTATTGCTTTTTAAAGATTGTGTCTGATCCTGCTGTGGCTGTAGAAATGTAGAGATGCTGCTGTACAAAGGGATCTGGAGAAAAAGCCTGGCTGTCCATCAGTCACAAAGGCAGCATGGTTCCGTCTGCAGAGGGTCCGGCCCCATGGTGCCTGACCTTCACATTTCTCCTCACTCCTTGCATTTTCTCTCTTCATATCAGTGTGGTCTCTAAAAACTGAAATATTGATGTGAATATTTTTTTAAGAAATGAAAGTGCCGTCACTTCAGTCAGGTGTGGAAGTGAGTCTCTGACAGATCAACAGTATGCGTTCACCTCCTGTGGGCCTTTGTGTGTCAGTGTATATATATTTTCATGCGCACATGCATCTGGATGTCTTACGTGTATCCACAGTCCGTTTCTTCAGCTTGGGATATTTGTTTCTTTCCATTCTTATCTTGACACAGAATCTGCATTATTTGTAATCACTGGTGTATTTATTATTTTCACAGTCTGACTCTGTTGTTTTTTGTGCTCAGTACCTAAGTATCTTCCTTTTCCTCTGATTGCAAAATAGGATAAATTCAAACTGTTATTACCTGATGATCAGATTATACCACAGATTTTGTTTTAGATGTCTTGTAACAGCTCAGTGAGTGCTCTGGTTTTGTAAGAGCAGGAATGAGTTAGTTTGAAACAAGATTCTTCACAGTCAAGAGTTCTGCTCCTTCACCAGCTGGTGTAATGTGCAATGATTTCCTTTTTCATTCTAAAATGGCTCTGTCATCATAGTAAGAAGTGAGGAAAGATCTGACTTTGATCACGTCCTCAAAGTCCTGAGTCTTTATAGCAAGTCAGCTTTGCAGAGTGTCCCTCCCCTCCTCCCCACCTGCAGTGCTCATATATTTTTCAGCAACAGAGAGCTTGGGGGAGAGCCAGGTACACTATTAGAGGGATGACTCAGAAGTGGGACTGGATGGCTTCACAGACTGGAAGGTAATCCTGGCTCCTCGACCTGAAAATAGCCTGCATCGTCCTCTCTTGCTTTCTTCTCATTTTGCAGCACTCTGATACCTTTCAGAACCCATACTTTTTTGCTTTCTGTTACAGAATGTTGTCCTTTATTTTCACTTCTATTTCACTTAAACTCCCTCTTTTCACCTTCCTCCCCCTGCTCCTCTCATCCTCCATCCTTCCAAATAAATAGGAGGCACTTTGGGTGGGGGGGGGGCCTGGACTCACATGGCATGAAGGACGAAGACACAAAGGAAACTGGGTAGGGAAAAAGAAAGAATTGATTTTCCAGTCGAAGAGGCCTTCCAGTTAAGTAAGTCTGCCCTCGGGGCTCTGACTGGCTCAGGCCAGCTCCTGATGGGAAAGGCCAGCCAGTGACCTTAACACTCAACTGATCGTGTTTTTCTATTCGGAGATGAAGCGTTTTATCGATCTTTATTAGAATGCCAGAGTATTCATTCACAGGCAAGTGCTGGCACTGATGGATCAGAAAGGTGTACCCAGTAGAAACTTTGTAAGGGTGTTTTATGTTTTGTGTGTGTGCGTGTATTTACATGTGTGGGTACATTTCTGTGAATGTCAGCCTAACCCTGTTTGCCCTTCACGAAGAGCACAGCGCTGCATCCCCTCTGGCATTTCAGTGAGGTGGAGTAAGTAACGGGATGAGAGACGGAAAGAGAAGGAGACATATCACAACACACACACACAGTACCGGTGGCTGGCTGGCAGCCATGACAGATGGGGGAGTTCAGTTCATGGGGGTTGCCATGGAAACCAGCATCAGTGCTACCCTGAGCTCTTCCACTCTGCATAAGCCAAGATACAGAGAGGCACATACACACTCTGCAGAGGAGTGCAGCGTGGGCAGCAGAAACATTTTGCTTGGTGTTTATGACTTATTGTTGTTGCACAAGTCGGTGTCATCGGGTTCACGACTCATTTCCTCAGTTTCGATTTGAGGGGCGAATCAAACACTAATTGCAGTTAATGGATTTGTTTACGAATGATGCTGACAGCCATGATCCGTAACTGTGCTAGTGAGAAAGTGTGTCACGTCGGGCACCTGACTGAACGGAAACATATGTATGTGTATTTGTAATGCTTTTAGCTTCCTGTCACCGCCCCTCCCCTCTGAGCCACTTTACATTTACATTACGTCTCCCTCTCACTCACTCTCAATCGCAGAATAATTATCACCCAGTCATCTTCTCGTTCACCCTCAGATTTACATCGTATTTCCTCTCTCGTTTCCTCTCTCTCTGAACAGCAGCCCCACAATTTGTGCCTTTTTTCTTCGCACTCTTTGATTCCCGTCATCGATCCTGTTTAAGAGCAAACGAGGCCCAGCATCCGTTCACCCAGAAAGCATCTAACTAGATGTGACATGCACTAAAAGCCAATCCACTGCTGTGCTGCGCTCCAGCCCAGCAACGCCATATGGATCATTACTTCAACAGCACTCCTGCTTGATTTCTTCTCTGTTATCCATCTTAATTTTCTTAATCAGATACACTCTTATTCTGCCCCACACACACTCTGATTCATACTCTTCTGCATAAAAAACCCTCCATCTCAGAATTGAATGATTACAGAGCTGTCGTCCTGACATCTATGGTCATGAAGACTGGTGTTGGCCCACCTGAAGGACATTACAGGCCCCTTGCTGGACCCCCTGCTGTTTGCCTGCAGGGCATGATGCAGTCAACTTGGAAGTGCATTACATCCTGCAACACCTCGACTCTCCAGGGACTTATGCAGGGATCCTGTTAATGGACTTCAGCTCAGCATTCAACACCATCATCCCGGACATCCTCAGCACCAAACTCACCCAGCTCACTGTGCCAGCCTCTACCTGTAAGTGGATCACAAACTTCCTGACTGACAGGAGTCAGCAGGTGAGGCTGGGGAACATCACATCCAGAACCTGGACTATTAGCACTGGCGTCCCCCCAGGGGTGTGTGCTCTCCCCACTGCTCTACTACCTCTACACCAACGACTGCACCTCAAGAGACCCATCTGTCAAACTCCTGAAGTTCGCTGATGACACAACGGTCATCAGCCTCATTGAGAGGCTCACTCACTGTGATTAGTCTGCCCCCCCACTCTGCCCCCCATCACCATACCCAACAGCCCTGTGTCTGCTGTGGAATCCTTCAGGTTTTCTGGGATCCACTATATCCCAGGACCTAAAGTCGGAACCCAACACTGACACTATCATCAAGAACGACTAGAAGAGGATGTACTTCTTGAAAGGATCATCGGTGCCAACCTGGCCTCCATTCAGGACTTTCCAGAGTCAGGAAACGGGCAGGAAACATCACCGCAGATCCATCTCACCCCAGACACAACCTGTTCCAGCTCCTTCCCTCTGGTAGGCGCTACAGAGCACTGTACGCCAAAACCAACAGACTCAGGAACAGTTTGTTCCCCACAAGCCATCACTCTGATGAACAGCTGACTCTGACTCACAGTGTCAGGAATAATTCCTGTGCAACAACCCAGTAACTCTGTCTCTAATCGGCCTCCTGTTTACTGGTTACCACTTATTATTTATTCATCGTTCTCTCGTTCTCCATTTCAGAGCTGTTCATACTGTTCACTGTTATGTTCATGTTGTGGATACTGTATACCAAATCCACCTCAAGCACACAATGCCTGCACATAATAATTATTTATTCCAGCATCCTTTGCACTATGCTCCATCGCACTGTGTACATGTGTACATGTATGCATGAATGTGTATGCGCCCTGTAAACTTCACTGCACTGCTTAATGCACTTTTGTCTATAGTGTTTTTGTTTATAGTGTGTGTATATTTGTGTTCTCTATACTGTAGCCTGTGTTTGATTTTATTGTATAAGTAAGCACATCGTGAGCATTGTACAATCCAGAGTCAGATTCCTCAGATGTGTACACATACCTGGCAATAAAGCCGATTCTAATTCTGTTTCTGAAAACATACAACTATACTCTCAAATTATACCCTTTCATGATAGTATATGTCAAACAAGAGGTGTCCCTAAACTCATCATGGCGTTATTTAAATGCTTCTTTTAGCAGCTACTTGCTTGTTTTTTCAACAAGGCTGTAAACCAACCAGGAACCAGAAATTTAAACTGGAGCACCTTCCTGTTCAATTAAACTACTGTCCTTTTTTAAAGGAATATTTCCACATTTTTGGAAATTCTCTTACCGTTATTTGCTTTCTTGCTGACAGTCTATGGAGAAGTTCGATATCACTCTCACATCTGTAAGGTAAACATGAAGCTGCAGCCAGCAGGTAGTTAGCTTAGCTTATCTGTTCTCTGCGTGTTCACAGTCGCTCTTTGGTCAGACTTAACTTTTGTCAAAGTTAAAAAACTGAATCTACATTACATCAAGTAATGTTTTATGTAGGTATTTGGAGGGTTTTTTTGTTTTTACCCACCGACTATATGACCAATAATCAAACGCCAGAGTAACGCCAGGAGTAAATGAGTAGAAATGTATTGTATCCATAAATGTTAATTTCCTGATGTTTACTTTACTACATGTATAATCTTACACCTGCTGGTGTCCAATAATCCATCTTTTATTTTTTCTCTGCAGTGAGAAGAGGAAGCTGCAGGTGAACATTGCAAGTCCCATCCAGTGCAGCATGAACGGAAGGAAGTGCACGATCATTGTCGAGCCCAAGATCAACCAATCAAATCCAGACTTCACCAAGAGCCGATCTGGTTACATCCTGGCTGTCCCCGGCAACTGAAATGGGCCAAACGGATATAAGAGTGACAGCGACTTCAAACAAGGCCGGGATGATGATCATGAGTCACGTCTCGTCTATGTTTGTTTTTGTAGAGCTGCTGGTAATGTGGCGACTTAGATAGCAGCTCTGTAGGAGGATTGGGGTAATTGAATCCTTCAAAATGCAAAGCCATTCCAAATTTGACCTATTGTGTAGATTTCTATGCAATGTTTCTATAAACAGGAAGTGTACAAAACGCCTACATGCAAAATGCTATTGGCTAAACAGGTTTTTAAAAAAACACAACAGTATAATCTACCAAAGTGGTGGTTTTTCTTTTTTTTAATTTCAAATGATTTGCTTTGTGCAATATTGAGTTTATTGTAGATGCAATATTGTGGTTGTCAAGGTGAGAGGAGATTATGCAGCAATTGTTCTCTGAATCACTGATGTCGCATAATTGGAAAAAAATCCAAAGGCTTTGCAGGAATTTATAATCCCTGCTGCTCCCCCGTGTAGAAGCCAGATCAAAAGTGAAACCTTGAAAAATCGAAGACCATATTTATGTATGACCCTGGGTTGCAAAACGCTTTTTTGTGATTTATATTCTAAGGAATAACAATGTGTGAATGACCATAATTGAAGACTTACCTGCCGATGTGGTAAATAAAAGGAAACGCAGCGGCCACTTTTAGTTCATTAAATGTTTACGGTCACATATAAGAGCAGAAATGTGATTCAGTGGTTCAGTCAGCCTCTGAGGCACAAATTCCAAATCTAAATTCATTGTTAGTTTCTTAGTCACAGGATGTGTTGATCATATCCTGAACACCGCAACCTGCTATACATGCAAAGCGTTTAAAATCTAATTTAAATCCATTTTCTTATACTCTCTACTGCAATGTCTGTATTTTTTAATGCTGCTTATATATTAAAGGTTAGAATATACTTTACATGAACAGCATATAATAACAAATAAGTGTGTGCACAGCACGTATACTGCATTCAGTATAAAAAAGGGATGTTATGACTAAAACTGAATAACAAAAATCAGACGAACACTATAACCAAAGCATTCGTTTTTTCTAAGAGGTATTTTAAGTTCATATTCTCTCGAAATATAAGACTTAGCAGGTGATACCAGTACTGTATAATCTCATGTGAACTCCAGCCCCTGAACATAGTCTCATTTGCTGTCTTTGTGTTGAGTTAGGAGCCTAATGACTTGTAGTGGTCCTTTTGGAGCAAACTTCCATTTGACAAATACCCCCTTCATCAGAGAGAAAGAGTGTGTGAGTAGGTCTGTGGGAATGTGTGTGTACTGTCTGTGTGTTTGTTAGCTCTTTTCGCTCTCCTCTTCTTGGCTCTGAGACTGAGAATCTGGCTGGTGGCCACAGTGAAGGAGTGAAGACAGACTGGTGTGAAGTCTGTAACCAGACTGCTGTCCTACTTTACCTCCCTGTCTAACGACGGGAATGACTTTTTGTATGAACAGTGGACTATTAGGAGGCTTGATTTTCATTTGATGCTGCTGCTAAACTCCCTTCACTTTCTTCAAGCCAAGTCACACATATCAAATCAGCACTTCAACACTCAGAGTATGGTATGTACTGTTCTCACAAGCTGTCGGCTGTGTTGAAAGTTTTTGCTCTGTTTTGGTAAGTGTTAGCACCTTACAATATGCTGTTTTTGCAACCGTTGCAAAAACGTGTGGCAGCACAGAAGCTCACGAGACGAAGATGTCTGGCTTTACGCGGTGTGTTTCATATTAATGTCCATCCACACATTTAGTGCATAAGGCTCAAATATCAGTTATTTTGTCCTGTAAAGATGTGGTTGCTGCTCTAAATCCAACCTAATAATAAAGGTTAAAAGCTCATTCTTGACCTTGGAGACAGCAGTTGACAAAACAAGGTAGCAGCGTTGGAGCTAATCTCCAACACACTAAAGGCTAGTTGGTCGGCTCTCCAAGACATTTGCACAGATTAACTTTGCCGAGCGAATCCACTGATTGCAGTGATTCCACTGAAATGAAGTGATTTGGATTTTATTCATCCATCTAGGCGTGGAAGTTGAATCTTAAAGTACTCAGGAAAAAATGAAAAATCTACACTTTCAATACAAATGATTGTGCGGTATGCTCCAGAACACCTTCTAAATGGACCTTGTGTTGAGATTGTTTTCTCAATTGTTTTTGTCCCAGGTCAAGAATTAACTTTGAACCTCAGCCATGAGGCCAGTCTTCAAAGCTTGCATTGAGCTTACTTACATTTGCTCGATATTAAGGTCGCCATGATGACGTGACAGTAAATGTCACAAATTCAGAGGATGTGAAAACAGAAGTTGTATCCTCTCTATACCCACAGAGGCTTAGCTGTTTTGTCTATATCTGTATAAAGACTAAGTCAAGAATACTGACTGTGAGCTGAGGAACGACAGCCCAAGGTTAGGAATCGGTGCTCCCTCGGTGTCTGGCCTAGTTGAAGAGGCAATCTTGTCGACTTCAACAGGAAGGAAAACTTGTTAGCAGTCATTTTAGCCACGGTAACAAAGCCCTCTAATTGTGCCTGAGTGTTGTCTGAACAAGTCATTTATCTTAATTAGATTGCAAGGGCTCCTGTCTTTTGAAGAAGCAAATCTCCATTCTACCTCGCAGCTTTGTGGTGGCTGACCTTGTCCCTTTTGCTTTATAAGGCCACTTCAATGCAGAAAAGACATGTCTGGGAAAACGGGTGCATTCGTTGTGTGGATTTAAGGAAGTGACATGGGTAGAGTTAATAGACTGTTTTCAAAGGAGCTCAGGCGCAGGGGATGCCTGCGATGAGTGTGCGTTTGTGTGCGTGTGGACTATAACACTACAGCTCTCCATATCCTTCAGCATGGTAATCTCCCACAGGGCCTCTCCTCCTCTCTGCTCTGCTATTCACCGCTATCATTAGGATGGACTCCGTGTCACTTCTCACTTCAGCGCTTCTCTCTCTGCTTTCTTAAGGCAAAGGGGGTTGGTGAACAAAGCCTCGCTTGGCCTCCTCCTCTTCTTTTCTACTCCCTTTCCTTTCCTCTCTCCACCCCTCCCTCCCTCCACCCTTCCGCTTTCCTTCCTCTGTCAAATCACTTCACTCCTCGCCCACTTGGGCTGACTGTGCTGCCCTGCAGGACAGTGAAGGTTTTCCCTTTTTTTGTTTTTTTTTTTTCCTTCAGCCGTCCTGTGCCCAGGAGGCATGGAAATAAAAAAGGGAAACTACACCAGCAAAAAGACATGTCTAACAATAGGAGTATAATGTAGCAACAAAAACATTAAAATTAGACAAAGCTGAGTATATTAATCTCAAATGTAAATATGAATCCAAAACCTATTCAAGAATAAGGATGGTGTCATTCTGTATCTTTATTATTGTCAACAAATCCTATGAAAAGATCAGTATTTTCTCACTTTCCTTCGTGTCTGTGGCACGCATACTGAAGACGTAAATCTTTAAAAACTGCTCACAAGTTTTTTGGGTGGGGGTTTCTGTCGAAATTGTTAACTTAAACAGCTTGACGCTGTATTTTTTTAACAATTATAACTCAAACAGGAGGAAGTAGTGCATTTTTCAGCAGCGGATTAATACTCTTTTGGTGCTCTAGTGAGCATTTACAGCAGCAGGTAATGTATGTGGGAGTCAGTATGATATGGTAATATCTTACTATCATATATGATAATGAACATGTCACCCAGTGCAACAGTGCTGCTCACTGATGTGTTTTCACACAGTTTTTGGACAATAATGCACATGTACATGTATATCTCAGACTTTGGAGACACACCCAATATTTCTAAAGGTAAAAAAGAAGAGTTTAACAAAATCTTTAAAAAATAGATACACCAAAGTGTGGTTTACATTTTGTATGACCTCGTCATTTGCAAGTGCCTGCATCATTTCAAATTGTTCTTATATGAACAAAATTCGCTGTTGGTTTTTTTTTTGTGGGATTTGATGACGATAACAAAAACATTTAATATCACCAGCTTTATCCTTTTTAATGATTTGTTTTTGGTTTGAAAACGTGTTCAGCAAGGATTATTTTACTGCAAGTCTAAAAATCACACCTAATAAATAGACATACAAGAATGTCATATGAATGTTAAAACTAGGAGACTCGTGCCATTGTGTTTTTCCCTTTATTATTCTTTGTACTGGGTTCTTAACAAGTACGTTCTTCTAGTTTTCA
The DNA here is from genome assembly GCA_024633595.2 of Lepomis macrochirus. NCBI lineage: Eukaryota > Metazoa > Chordata > Actinopteri > Centrarchiformes > Centrarchidae > Lepomis > Lepomis macrochirus. The sequence goes on from JALXJV020000023.1 coordinate 7,452,311, forward strand.
GTGTTTTTGTTCCAGAAATATTTGATACGGGACTATTATCAAGCCATGTAAGCCAAAGGGTAACAAAATCAATTTTCTTTTTCATAATTTATTCTATAATCTGTGGCTTTAAGCATGTTATGTATGTAAACATCATTCATTCAGTATGTGCCTAATTTTATATTAAGTTTATATTTTGCATTTTTGTGATTAGATACCATAAATATACTGTAATATCCAGATCTAGACTGAAGGGAACTGTTGTAATCCTATTTTTGTGCAAATGTATTGTGTATAAATCCAGATTATGCATTTCCATGATTTTTCCATAATTATTACATATTACCATTAATCATTTTATTAATAAATGTATTTGCTTCAATAGCTGCTTCTTTTAGTCACTTCCCAAGATTGTGTACTAGTGGTACTACTGCTGCATGTATGTGTGTATTCATGTGGTGTGGGGGTGATCAGATAAAACAGTTGGAAGTCATTAGTCTGGATGGCAAAACTGATATGTTGACTCAAATGTTTCCTGAGGCCAGCCGTAGTCCGTAAAGTGTGATTTGGTAATAGCTGGGTAGAGCTCTACGTTAATCCACCCACTAACAGCTGTTTCACCGGGTGACGTCGAGGCGGCTAAAACCCCTGCAGTCGGTATGACAACGCCGGTTCCTAGCTGCTTCAGCAGGGGTTTATAATCCACTAACTGATGGATGACTATCTGCTGTTAAGAGTGTGATGACTCCTCCCCCTCCCCCCAAGGGCAGTGACACAGGACTGACTGACCTGGTGGTTAACTAAATTGGAATTAATGGACAGAGAGTGATATGTAAGAAGTGAAATGACCCAAACTAATCTGTCTGTGTGGTGGGCTTCCAGTTTGTTTGGAGATACGGCAGTCACTTCCAACAAGGGGGAAAGCCTGTAAAGTAACTGAGAAAAAAATTTAAATTATTTGATTTTTCTTTTCTTTTCTTTTTTTTAAATAATCCACATATATGTTTTTAGGAGGAACATATACACGCATAGAGGATTAGGATTGATGTAAGGCTGATCTTTAGTGTATTTATTATCACAATGAACTGCCAGCTACAGTGAAGCCATCTGCACAAGACACGTCCTCCGCCAACCTGAGTCGTTTCTAAGCGATGAACAAAAATATAAAATCTGATTAATAGTTTGTACCTTCAGTTTCTACATGTTTAGTAGAACAAATGCAAACCAAATTCGCTGAAAATGTTCAGCAATCCCGAGCATGGACCATTCAATGGTCATTCTTCTGAATTGTATATCCAAATTGAGGACCTAAGGATAGGGGGCTTGGTCCTGTACTGGGGTTTGTGGTTTTTGGCTCTATAAATAAAATTGAAAATTGCCACTTAAAGCAATGTATGAGGATGTGCGTTTCCTTTTACCAGGTACTAGAGCAGCTCCACCTTCAATTAGAGAGGAAATACTAATTGGTAAAATTAAATGCCACACTAGTTAGAACGAGAACTTACATAGATCGGGAGAGAAAATAAATCAAATTCCATTGCTGTCTTTTACATACTTTATGGGTTTTACCTTTATATGATAATGACAGTTGACATACAGACAAAAAAATGTGGGGAGAGAGAGAGTTGTGTCAACTTGCAACAACGATCCTCTGTAGAAAGCACATCTGGTACATAGCAGTATGATATCGGTCTTAACCATGGCCACCAGACGCACCATGTTTACAATCATGTGACATGTGGTGGGGCTCGGAACCACAAGCCCTACGATTAATGGCCCACACTTTTTATTACAACTTTCCTGAAAGTGATTGTTGTTAAGAATATTTACAGTAAATGCATTGGGGGTTTTTTACACAGCAGCGAAAACCTTGAATAAATGAACTGCAAAGCAGGCTTGTTACTTGAAGCTTGCAAGTTCAGTCTTGCCTCTCTTATTACCACTGCTGAGGTGTTTGAGCAAGTTGACTCCCAAGTTAACCATTAAGCTCTAGTGGCCAACAGATCAGACTCATGTTGTACTGTGCAGTTTCCAGGTGTCAATGTGTGTAAGTTTAAAAAAAAGAAGTGTTAAATGCCACATGTTGTGTTCAAAGTGCAGATTCAGGCTAAATGAGTGCACATCAGTCCACAGCTGGAGGCACAAAAGGGACAAGCGGCGGCCTTGAACGATCAGTGCATTTTATTTTTCCATCACAGTACAAAAATAAATTAAAATAAGCAGAAACTAACTGGAAAAAAAGTTTAAATTACAGCAACAGCTTTTTTGTCTTTTTCAAATTTAAAATTTTTATTGAACAGCATCAACACCCCTCCCTCGCCCCACCAAGGGAAAACCAAGTCCTAATACCAGTGTGGTTGGTGGATGCTCCTGGCCCATGAGAAAAAAAAACATGTCACACATTCTTCTGTACAAATAAAACGCTGTCATTCACACACGCGCACACACATTCACACACACGTGCAGCCATCGAATGCCTCTCTTTTTGAAATTCTTAACCACTGTTTCGTTTTTATATCTACAAAGTACGCAACAAGATACAGAAATGAATTCGACAGAAATCTTTAACTATCACTTGAGTCTTTTCATATTTTATAATCTTTTGAAAGTATTTTCTGAAACAACTACTCAATGATGCAAAGTGGAGAAAAATGGCACATTTCAAGTGAGTCGGGGCAAATGGACAGAGAGAAAAAGATCCGGGGTCTCTTTTTGAGGCCCTTTACCCCAATGCCCTGCTTTTTTTCTGCCAGAGAAGAAGCCCGTCCAAAGTGCGTGTCCCCTTATTGTGCCAGTACAAACACTCCAAATGAACTCTCGCTAATCTAACTCCGTATGGAAGCCACAATCCCACATGAGGCCGGAGGTTGTGACCACCAGAGCCACTCATTTCCTCTAACACAGCAGCAGAGAAGCCTTCCATTCTCTGGGAACAACTTTAAAACATGACAGAAGCCTTTTGTTGGCACGAGCAGTCCGTTTTCAGACAGATTTTCAGAACACTGCTAAAGAAAGATGTCTATATTGAGATGAGGTGTGAAAACCAGTAAAAACATTTCACATACATTTCTGGATGGAAATACTGTGGCATCTCCAGTGATTGTAGTCATTATGGAGATGGCAAATAGCTGAAGTCAATAAGCTTCAACTATTCTCCTGTGAAACAAAAAATACATATCTGTATTGTTCTGCATGCTTCTGTTTTGGTTGTCGTGTCGCTGCCATTGCACACTGCAGCATGTCATTTTAGTCAAGTGGCTTTTATGATTTAAAATGTGATTATTCCTTTAGAGGTCGCCTCATCTCCTACAGCCCCTAGATGAATGTGATGTTGCCTCACATTTGATTTACACAGAGGTGATGTTGATGGATTATCCTCAAGGTAAGCTGTACTTTTCTGCAGTGATGCTGAACGAGCGCCATTGAAATCATTTATTCCCCTGGGAAAAATGTGTGTGCTTTCTCCTGATATGTGGGACAGCAGGTTGGGTTAACTCCTCGCGCAGGCCAGTGTTGCAGGACAAAAAAAGATGTTTTCGGAGCATTTTCTTAGGTCAGTGATGTGTTGTTCTGTCAAGGTGTCCTTGGATGATGTCACTTTGGTGATGGTCAGATTTGACATTGGTTTTTATCTAAGGGCTTTTTGATACGATTCTCATCAATAAATTCCTGCAACATTCATTTGCATAAACCAGATCAATCTTCATTCCCACCAAAGATAAGCACACCTGCTTTACCAGCAAAACCCCTCTTCATGTCCTTCCCTTTGCAAAGTCTCTCATCATGATTTCATTTACTTTCATTTACATAAAATGTGCCTAAATAAATACATTAATGGCAATAAATTAGGTGTAGTTATTAGTAGATGAAAATCCACCCTGCCATTCAACAGCTGGACAAACAGTACAGTATTTCAGACCTGTGGGATTTTCATCAAAGATATGGCACTGTTTTAACATTTTCTATGCTGAATCATAAGCACAAAATCAAACATCATTCCAAAGTGGTTGCAACACAACCTATCGACAAAAGTACAAAAAGAATTTCCCTGGTAAACAAATAGCCTATCTTAGCAAGCATAGCTATAAAAAAAAAAAAAACTAGTGTCACTTGGTTCACAGCATTCTCTAATGCAGATGCAGTTGGTTTACAAATCAAAAAGAAAGTAATAATTGCTCCTGCCCTCCCGGAAACTCTGTAAAATTGCATGGCACACGTGCAAAACATTACATGTCTAAGTAAAAAAGAAAGAAATCAAATAAAACTTGTTCCAGAAAAGCAATAAATAAGCCTCCATAGCTGTAAGCCTCTGGGGAGTAAAACATCCATTAACTTGTTCTTTTTATTTTTTTTTTCTAGATGAAAATAAAGTAGGTGTTTCTAAACACACACTGTATGACCACTCGTCATTGGCCATACGTCCTTTTGCTGTCTTCTTATCAAAAGTCCCACAATGCAATGTTTGCTTATTGTCCATCCAGTTATCCCCTGTACTGTAAAAGTCCTGTAAGAACCCCACAAAAATATGGATCCAGCAGTGATGGCCCCTGCTGTTCTTTCAGATATGCAATACAGCAAAAAATGTCCAGTCGTATCCGTATTAATGGAGCCAAGTTTTGCAGCCAAAGATGCCTGTTCATCCGCAATGCATGATGAAAGCCAGTCAGGCGATGGCCCTCCTGCAGTAGGCAGTGCACATCAGATCGTCAGTCAGAAGGTCACTGGTAGGCTGCTGCAGCCTCAGTCCTCTCCACATTCATTGCTGTAGATGTATGCTTTGTTTTCTAATGTTTTTTTGTCTGAATTGTTTTTTAAGATTTTCAGTATTTCATATAGATATATATATATGTATGTTAGCAAAGGATTTACACAAGTCTGGCATTTTTTGTTTATGTATCTTTGTCAAAAAATCTTTCATTCTCGGATTTACAGAAAATCCTTCCTTTGCCCGTTTGAAAATATAATTTGGCCTTGATGATTACATGTCTTCAACAGGCAAAACGAGTGCTCTTGCTTTTTAAATCCTATGCCTCAATTTTAGGTGACCATTGCAATTGTTATCCCTCAAACACAAAGCAAACATTTGAATTCTGTGAAAATTACTGAACCCCCCTCCAGAGATGCTTTACAGAGTCTTACTAGATAAAGTTCTTATATATGTCAAATACCTCCTAATGGTTCTTGTCTCACTGTAGTTTGGACAATAATAAATAAGTAGCATCACAAATAATCTTTCAAACTTGTCAAAATGCCAGACTGGAGTATCCCCCTCCTCCTCTAAGCCCTCTGCAACCCCCACCCCTAACCCCAGCATCCCCTCACCGGTCGAGGCCAATGAGCAGGCGGCTCCTCTCCTCCTCCTTCTGGCTCTCGTTCTTCAAGTCAGCGAACACCTGAGTGAAGTAGTGCGGGTCGGAGTTGATCTGGAGCATCTTTGCGCTCATCAGGTTGATGATAGACAGGCAGCGGTCCCAGAAGGTCTCCTTGGAGCTCTCCACTAAGAAGGGCTTGAGAGGGTAGGAGATCTCATTGCCCATGTAGGAATAAGACAGGTAGAGGCAGGTAAGCAGCACGGCCTGCAGCTCGTGCTCCGTGGCCACCTCTGAGGAGACCACGTCACGGCACAGCATGTAGACAAAGACCACATTTGCAGGGGTGATGAATCCCTGGTCCTGCCAGCCTTGGAGCAGCAGGGAGCGGTCCACACTGCGCAGCCACAGCACTGGGTCCGTGGGTGAAAGGTGTTTCAGCCGGTAACAGCGCCGGCACAGAAACTCCCCAAGGCAGCGCAGCAGCTCACTGGTGGATGCCTGGACAATTACTCTCTTAGGGGTCCCAGGAGCCACATTGGAGTTAGTCAGAGGGGCCTTCTTGACAGACGATACTGTGTTGTTGGAGCTCTTGGTGAGAGCAGGAGTGCTCTGATCCTGGGCGAAGGTGGACAGGTTGGCGCATGACTGCGACTTCTTCAGGTTTTCATTGTTCAGGTGGGTGACATTGTTCTGGTAGTTGCCGTTGGGCTGCACCTTCTTGGAGCCTTTCTTCTTGGCTGACACAGCTACAATCCGCTTCCATGGGAGCACATTGATGAGCGAGTGGCGCTTCAGGTTCTTGTCTTTGGCGTTCTTGCTGTTCTGGACAGCTGTATAGTGGCCCACGGTGGCCGGTCCATCCTCAAAGAGAGCTGCCTTTCGGTAGCTGGGTGACAAAGACAGAACGGTTCCCATGGCGACCGTGGGGAGGCGTCCAGAGGCTTTAGCCGCACTGGGTCAGAAGAGTGTCTGCCAGGGGAGATCCTGAGGGTCTCAAAGCCTCAATGCTTCTGGGAGCTGGGAGACCAGGGCTACAGGCTGCTGCGGGGCATTTAAAGCCTGGGAGGAAACAGTCCTTTGAACAGCTCTCTGAGGGGATAACGATCACCTCACTGACACACTCTCTGTTGTATTTCACCTCTCAGTCAGCTTCTCTGTGTGGCCACTGCTGGAAGCAGAAAAGATCAATAATCAGAAAAATAATTGGTGAAGGATCAATTACCTTCAAATTATCCATGGATGTTTACAAATAGCAAATACAAAGTATTTGATCTCACATTAGATCTATAATTATTCAGCTTAAATCAGATAATATCGTGGTTATCAAATCTGTAATGTTCTTAAAAACGTGTGCTTGAGTGGTTAATTTCCCACAGCCTACATCAGGTCTTATTAGCAGCATTGATTTGACTCAGTAAGTGGTGGAATGGATCAGCCTATAGCTTATACCAATTAACTCAAACAGTATAGATCCCTTCTTGCTACAAATGATCAATGTAATTATCAGGCGAATCATCAACATAACAATAAACATTTAGGTTTGAAATTGTGCTACATTTTATATTCATGTGCAGTACATTATGGAGCATACAGAAAAATAATTACACGGGTGATTGTCCATCAATTATTCAAAGGAATGCTCCTCCATATCGGATTGAAATAGAACATATATGATAAATTCATAAACATTTTATAATGAGACATCCATATTTTATGGGCAATGGCCGACGAGTGAACCACGCGCCACCCCTCTCACTAAAATGGAAGACAGAAACGTAAACACCTTAATAACAGGTGAAGGTCGCATTTGATGGATGTGGATCCTGCGTATTAAAGCCCATATCCAAGGTCGTGCAATTTTCCTCCATTAAAAGTAGATAAACAAAGAGATATATGATTATTTATTTGCACGGCGTGTTTTCATGGTCACTGCAGTAGGCTACATATGCATATAAAGGACAGTCAATGGATCGACTTTGCTCACTTGCGCAGAGTCCACGCTGTTCGATCCTTCATTCCATCACCCTGTTATTAATCCGATGACTGATTCGTTAATTGTGGAGAAACACCAAATCATCAGATTTCAATGTGACATAACAGGACTAAAATAAAAATGAAAGGACGTAATGGGTTCTTGTTGTGATGAGGGGTTGGGTAGTCTACATCGCGTGCTCTCCATGGTGCTGAAACTGAGCGTCTGCGTCGAAATGAAAATCTTGGCCACAATAGGCGGTGGCTTAAAAAAAGAAGAAAATCCTCATCTTATCCACCCATCCGTTAATATCTGATAACATGTGGGTGGATTTGCTTGTCTATAACTTCACATGCCCATTTCTTTCAATGTATGGCGATTTTTCCGCATTACATGTAGCTGCGCATCACCTGTTTTAAAATAGCTATGTTCCACAAATCTGTGCAATCTCCAAATTCCAACACTCCCAGCACGAATATGTTCCAAAATGAAAGCAAACTTACCAGATCTCCTGCTCAATGAGAATATATTGCGCTGCAACGATGATGCCCTGTGTTTCGAGCCTGCCCGTCCTTATAAAACGCGATTAAAACATAAAACCATCCCGGAGAATATAAACACAACAAGGAAAATAATCCGAGTAGAAGCAAAAAGCAAGCGGTGGTGTCGGCGCTGCGCAGACGATGGTGGGCAGTTGTGGAATGGATGCTTGGATGAGGATGTGCTCCTGGTCCTCCTGGCCGTGAGATGCGGATGCTGCGAGGGCTGATGTTGTGTTGGTTGACTGACTGTGTGAGGATGGTTGACGCAAAGGCGGTGGTGGGGCGCCGCTCTGCGCTCTGTGCGCGGTGCTGTCTCTGATGGGAAACAACTCCGCCTAGAGCCACAACCAGCAGGCGCTCATACAAACTGAACCTACTGAACTCGGAGCATGTTTTTCTTCATAACACCTTTAGCACCAACCTAACATAATCAACACCATTCATCTAAGCACTTTATGTAGGCTGTGAAGTGAGTTGGTAGGCAGGTTCTGTAGTTCTATAAGTGAGCCTTTACTGTGTACAATACAATACAATACAATACCACTGTATTACATTGTCCTATTTACAGCCTAGGCTTTTACAGTAGGCCTAATTAGTAGGCCATAATGTTCCTACTGTCGTCTAGTGGGGGTCTACCTGTGTTTGTGGTAGGCTATCCCATTAAGAGTTATGGTCAGACCAATGCATCGTGTTGCAATTTGGGCAGATATTGCTGTTTTATTCTGTGTTGGAAATCAGCAGTCACCCATTGTCAGCAGGCTATGGAGATTCCCCTTAAGACCACAGACACCAATCTATAAACGCAAGGAAATATATCATTTTTTTAAAAATGTATAATTCTGTCATTTAATTATTGTGTGTTATTTTGATATTTTTAATACAAAGACCTGACCTGGGCTCTCCCATGGGTTTATAGCCTGTGACCTCTAGCCTACATGCTGCAGTTTATTTAGTTACTGTGTTTTGCTGAAGGAGGCTAACTACTGCTTTAGATGCTGTCACTGAAGGCCTAAATTTGTTTTCATTAAAACTAGGCTATTTAATAGCCTATTGGCACAAAAAAATTGCTTTGGGCAAGCATGAAAGGCCTAACTCTGTGATAAATGTTATAAAATAAGAAAGTGTAACGGTTTTAATGGTGCCTATTTTAAAACTAAAGACTAATTGATTCATATGATTCAAATCAAATGCGTAGAAGCAAAGACAGCTTCTCACACGCGTTTACGAGCACTTTTATAACATGACTACAATTCCCATGCAAAATCCCGACATGCAAGTCGAACGCTGACGTCATCTACGCAGTAACGTAGTCTCCGCACGTAATTTTCATTCAAGTAGCATTTTGAATAAGGAAGATGGCGGCTGCAGCAGTGGTTGAGTTTCAGAGAGCCCAGTCTCTCGTCAGCACGGACCGCAACGCCTCTATCGACATTCTCCATTCAATAGGTAGGTGTTCCGCTGAAGTTTTGAGATGGACATTGTTCCTTTGACCGCGGTGATGTGGTTTTTCTAGGCGGCGAGGTTAGCATGCTAGCTAGTTGCGTTCAATAGCTAGAGCCGGTGATGTGCCGTGCTGACTCACTGTTGAACGGTGGGTAACGGCAATTGCTAGTGGACGTTAGCATGTTAGCATCTTTGCTAACTTTAGGCCTGGGCGTAAAATATGTAATAGTTATCAGTAATGTTATGTTTGTCACTGTGTAGTTGGTTCTTGTCGTTGGCCACAGTTTCCAAACTAACTACCATTAGCTCTACTTAAGACTGTCACATTAGCATGATTAGTGTTTTGGCTAACGTTAACATCATTAACGTTAGCTTGTTGTCAAAAGCCTTTTAACCAATTTCGTCAACAAAGTGAGAGGCAGCTCTTTGGCAGAGTGAAAATAACTAACGTTACCCATGTTGTTATTAATGGGACACTTGGGAACAATTGACCAAGGTTTGCTTTTGTGTTAATGGTTGCGTTAACACACGAGCAAATTGATAATTTTATCCTTAACAACATACTGTACAGCTCTTGCGTTACACATCACTGTCCTCAAATTGCCTTGTCACTACAGCCCACTAGCTGTCAAGCTGCCCTGCTACACTGTTTATTCCTCTCTAAAATAAATGTTACGTCAAAACATTGATTTTGTTCTTAGTAGTGGGGTAAATTGATTCACCAGCAATTTGACAGAAAAGTAATCAACTGAAATTAGTGTAAGTTATTTATCAAACAAAAGGCCAAACATTTACTTATTCCTAATGGTTAGGATTTGCTACTTTTCTCTTGTTTATATTATTAAATATTTAAAAATTTTGAAGATTTTTGACTGTTGGTCAGACATGGAAAGCTATTTTAAGACATCACCTTGGACTCTGGAGTATCTGTGTTTTTCACTACTTTTAATTGGCCAAACAGTATGTAACGTTACATTAACCTAATTTATAGTTCCATGAAGTTGTCTGATTGGCACGTGGACAGAATATGGAAGTAATCTCAATATTTGACACCATCAAACAGGACTAAGTCAGGTCATGGCTTTCTAAGCTTAAAAATCCACCACTCAGACTAGTTAAATGAAAGTGGGGATTAAATAAGCGAGTTGGTTTCTGATGTTGTTGCTTTTCTTTAACAGTGAGGAGAGATGTTCAAGAGAATGATGAGGAAGCTGTCCGGGTTAAAGAACAGAGCATCCTGGAGCTGGGGACACTCCTGGCCAAGACCGGACAGGCTGCAGGTAATGCAGGTCAAACTTTGATGTTTACTTTTCAACTAAGCCTATGAACAGTCTAATGGAATATGTTATTTTTCCACTTTCTGACTTATTTTGTTTTTTTAATTTCTATTGTGTGGCTGTGTCCAGAACTAGGTGGTCTGCTGAAATTTGTCAGGCCTTTCCTGATTTCTATCAGCAAGGCCAAGGCGGCCCGACTTGTCCGCTCTCTGCTGGACCTCTTTCTTGATATGGAGGCAGCAACAGGGCAGGAGGTTGAGCTGTGTCTTGAATGCATTGAGTGGGCCAAGGCAGAGAAGAGAACATTCCTACGACAGGCTCTGGAGGTAAGGAGGTGCTATCATATGGCACAAATATAACTTAATCCTTACCACATGTTCTCTAAAAACTGTTTTAATATCAGCATGCCTTACTGCTAGAATCTGGCAATAAGGCAACTTTTCCTACTGACCACTATCACCCTTTTCAGCTGGGAAAAGGTCATGGATTAAAAAAAAGCTGCAGTATTTACTGGATATCACTGAAATCTAAAACTTTCAAATGGAACATAAAACACTTGGATGTCTATTAGAGAGCTGCAAAAGAGGAGATTAATGTTTTTTTAGTCCTTTTACCATGCACTAGATAGCAGCGACATACAACACAGGTTATGATTGATGATAGTGAAAACAAAAGCAACATCCCCAAACATAAGTGTGGGAGGGATCAAATTGAACAAGTTCTAAGTCATGGTTGGTGTGGGAGTCGCTGTGATTTCAGACAGATTATGGTGAAGCATTGGGATGTTATTAGATATGCAACACTGCCACTGTGAAATTATTTTGGGTGTTAAAACCAAATAAAGATGTGCTACTTAATTAAATGATGAAGAAGCATATTTGTAAACTTGATGCTAATACATCTACTACACACTGCCATCTATGATGACATAACCCTGCTATAGCAGCCAAAATGGGCTTCGTGGCCAGATGACTGCCAGCAGGTTCACACTCACAGCCAGGAATATGTGGAGCTTTTGGCTGATTTACAAAATACAGGATCAACAAGATTTTGTATTCAGGCTGTTATAAAGTGTCAAAGAAAACAGTGTAATGACACTGTGGCGTCTATGAATGAGTGAAAGTTGAGAAGAGGGATGCTCTTCAGGTTTGCCTCAGGCCACACATGAATAATGCGATATGAGTAAAAAAAAAAAAAAAAAACAATAGGAAACTTTGTTAATAGCACAATGTCTGTAGCATAAGCTAAGATCCACCTTAAACTCTAAACGCTGCGTTGTACTTCTAAGAACTATTTGGTGCATTTTTCTTTTAAAAAAATGCAGACGATACGATGTCACCCTGAGATATGTAATTTAATCTATTTGGTGGTGAAATCAGATTCCTACAACCAAAGAAAGCTTTTCAGACGTAATATTTTGCACCATCATTTAACATGTTTGCCCACAAACAGTAGCCCCAGCAAACAATAATGTAATGTGGCTTCAGGATACTGCATTTCAAGTAAAATAGTTATCATAAATATGCTTTAAAGTTTAGTTCCACCTTTTGAGAACACTTGGTTCCCCTCCTTTCTGGTGTTTTCCATAAAAACTAATTGTAGGTGTGTATTTTAACAAGCTCTTCCAAGAAGTGTCTAAGTGGTATTTCAACATCTTGATGTTTGTCAGGAACTCCTTCATAATGATTTGACATTTTGAAGGGAGATGGAAATTTGCTAGTAGCTAAATCTGGTACAATATTTCTTTTCTCTTTGTATGAGATTATGTTTTTGTACATTAAATGTATGACAATTAATGTAATTAACTAAACTTTATGTGAACATCTGTGAAATCTTGATTTCCGTGAAATATCTTTGTAGAAGAAAAATGTGGCTGTGAAGAAGTTACTTTTGCAAATTTACAAAATGTTGACTGAGTCAAAAATAAGGATGCTGTCTTTTGATATTTGTCATAACTGATATCCCAGTAGTTTAGTTTAGTAGGTTATTGTCTGTGAGATCCACATGAAACATGTTGCAGCTTTTCTACAGGGCAATAGATCGGCACAGCTGCTCTCGGCTTGTCTAACAGCACACTCTCTTCTTTCAGGCACGACTGATCTCACTCTATTTTGACACCAAACGATACCAGGAGGCCTTGGCACTTGGTGAGTGTTTAGGACAGGGCATTTTTAACTTTTGGCAAATAGCATTTGTCTTCTGCTTCAAAGAAAAAGGCAGGCATTGCTATTGGCCCTGCATAACACACAAACTTTTAAAAGAGAGTAACAATTTAAAAAGTAGCTTTTTATTGAGATTTGTCATCCTTGGTAGAGCACATATGACTAAGTGACTAAGGTAGCTTAAAACTAAGGGTTTGCAAAAAAAATAGATGTTTTTTTACTTAAAAGAAGATGAGAAAGAACAGCACATATCAGGATTACAATTGTACATTTACCCCCTAGCTGTTGAGTAAATGTGCAAAGTTATTGCAACAGTTAATTTACTTTAACTCGTATTCATTCTTTCCGTCAGGCTCCCAGTTGCTCCAGGAGCTGAAAAAGATGGATGACAAAGCTCTTCTGGTAGAGGTGCAGCTGCTTGAAAGTAAGACGTATCATGCTCTTAGTAACCTGCCCAAGGCCCGCGCAGCCCTCACCTCAGCCAGGACCACCGCCAACGCCATTTACTGTCCTCCAAAGCTCCAGGCAGCTCTGGACATGCAGTCAGGTCAGATGTGTTCACTATTCTCAATTCCAAAGCTTACCTGGGCTGAAATTGTCCAGTTTCTGTGTGTGTGTTATGTGTGTGGGGATTAAAATATTTAAAAAACTTTCATATACATTAAATACCTGCTGTAAAAGGTCTGTTGGATTTGTCATACTGTTAGGCTAAATGGGGCGTTTACCAGTTTATGGGTCAGAGAAGCAGCCGTTCACAGCCAAACTGCATATCACAAGCTCAGTTTCCATTAGGAGACTCAATGTTTTAAACTTTTTTCAGATGCGGAGTCAGCTGTTCAAATTGACCAGTTGGTAACTGTTCACATCATGGGACTTGCCTCTTGTCCAAACAGTTAATAAAACAAAGACACATACCGGCCCAGCGTGTGGTGTGTTGAACCACTCAGGTGTAGGAAGGAATCATTTCTGAGTTCTGACGGAGAGAACTGTGCATATATTGTGAAGACTGCTTGAAATTAAAGTATGTCAGCCTCAAAGTACTTCATCCATTGCTTTGCCGGACCACAATGAATAAAGCCTAAAAGCCACTATGTGAGGAGTTTGTATGTGATTACAGCATCTCATGGGACATGAGACAATCGCTGTTTTCTACCACATTGTCTATTTTTGGTGCTACAATTGGGGTTGCCAGGCAAGCTTGAAATGTGTGCAGAATTCAAATTCTACACAGTGTGTTGGGGTTTTCTTCACTGGATAACTGGCTGCCCACGTAGATTGACAGCCACCTAAGTAAATTTGGCGACCCATTTTATAATGGTTTTTGATTGCAGCACTACGCAGCGCATATTCGCTCCCCACCTCTTATCACTCTCTCTCTCAAACACGGACAACAGACCCGTTGTTTTGCCGAATTATGCATCCAACTCTATGTCCTTTTCAGTAATTTTGCTGTTCACATTGTTTAAACGCGGTTATCACCACATGTTTTTGCTGAATCTCAAGGAATGGTACTTTTACTGAGTGTAATAAAATATTAACGATTCTTAACGCTTCATAAAAGATGTACGGAATAATTATTCACTATTGATGAACCCCACTAAGAATATTACAGCGTTTAAAAGCAGAATTTGTAGGTGCATGCAAAATTAGACACGACGCCTGCGAAAGTCAAAATATATATGAATATATTTGGTGTGTTAGTGACTCAGCTCATTTTGTACTGATTAACTATTTTGAAGTCACGCTGTTTGTGTTTGCCACTGTGAAGACAAAAGAGCTGCAAGTCATTGTTATTCATGACTTTACAACACATTGTCTTCTCAAACTGCTTATGGCCATTGCTCCTGTAATTATCAGCATTATGACTAAGTGGTCCTTGTTAGCCGACACCCTGTGAAAGTCTGCACATGGCGGTTTTAATATTTCTTTAAATCGAACAGTCAAAAGCAGCCACTGTGTCTATCTTGAGCCCAGCAGATTTCTCTTGTTTGTGTTGCCATTTCAGATTTATTTCAAGGTGACTGACGCTGTTTGCTTCGGCCATAGATAGTAACTATCATGCTGTGTTATGTCTGTTGCAGGGATCATCCATGCTGCAGAGGAGAAGGACTGGAAGACGGCCTACTCCTACTTCTATGAGGCCTTCGAGGGCTACGACTCCATTGACAGCCCCAAAGCCATCACAGCGCTCAAATACATGCTTCTGTGCAAAATCGTTCTCAACTTGTGAGCAGTGTTTAAACTTCTGTTACATTCACATCCACATAGTACATTTTGAATCATGAACATAACAGAGTTTATATATCTAAATATTCATTTTTCTCTTACTTAACTTTTTCAGGCCAGAGGAGGTTCAAGCCCTGATCAGTGGTAAACTGGCCCTGCGATACGCCGGCCGACAGGCAAGTAGCAATCATTTACTGCTTATAGCAGGATGGGCAAAGCAGCAGCGTCACTTGTTTCAACTGTTGTTTTTGTTTTTCCTAAATATTGCTGCTCTTGCACAAAAAATATGATTAGGGAATAATCCTATTTTTAGGGCAGACACTGCAAAACACCTTGTGAATAAAACTAATTTCTGCTTCTTGTCAACATTGAAAATGTTGTGCTGAATTCTGCAATGTAGCTTTTGTTGTTACTTTAGTTTCAGTTTGATTATTCTGACAGAAAATGACTTTCACTGTATTCAGTAGGCGTGGGAGAAATAATCGATTCTAAGATGCATCGCGATGCAGACGTGGAAGATTATTAATCGATTTAACAAATGTCTAAAAATCCATTAAAAGTGGAGGCTGTTAGCGCTAGCTAACATGTCCCCAGTCCCCCACACCGAATGCCGGACTTTGGGGACAGAGCCTTCAGCGTCAGGGCCCCCCCCTCATCCGGAACTTATCCCACAGAGACAGGAAACGCTCCTTGTCAGGACTCTTTCAAAGATCTACTAAAACCCAGCTCTTTACCGAGGCATTCAGTCCTGAATTACTTTTTGTTGTTCTGTCACTAACTATGTGTAAAGCGTCCTTGAGTCCCGCATTTTTGTAACGTTTGCAAACTTAGTAACATAGTATTAATTATGTCATAGTATGTCATTACTAATTAACCAAGGGCTGAGAACATCAGGTACAAGCTTAGACTAAACTGGTGTACAGCTCTGTCCTGTACACATAGTGTGCATCCTGATAATTATATTTCAATTTTAGACTGGTTGTTAATGAAATAAGGGACCAGGGAGATGAGATTAATAAAGTAAATTAGGTATGCAAACTAGTCCTTTTAAGCTAATTAGGAGATGTTTCTTTTGGATTTTAATGGGCAAAATTAAATGCTTAGTAATTATCCAGGGAACCTGTATAGAAAAAATATGATGCATCAAGATGCATCGATAATCGTTTTATAATCGAATCGCAGCCCTCTGAATCGTAATCGACTCGTGAGGTGCCCAGAGATTCCCACCCCTAGTATTCAGTAGGCAACTGTTTTGTTCAGGTAAACAGTGCATTAAGCTTGTTTCTGTAGAACGATATTTAGATGTTTTTTTATGTCATTATCCATCTAGACGGATGCACTGAAATGTGTCGCCCTGGCCAGCAAAAACAGATCATTAGCAGACTTTGAAAAGGTAAGAATCCTTTTAGTCCTCTCAAATTTGTTTTCTCGTAAGCACAAGGAGCAGTGCTTGTTTGCTTGTGCAGCACAGCCAGAAATGAACTATTGATCCTGGATTTTATTTTGGATGATTACACCTGCTGATAATATAATGGCCAAAAACCTTGTTCCAAGTGTTGCTCAATGTATGATGCATGTTCAGTGACACTTTGTAGTATACTTCCACACAAATTGCCTCAGTGTATTGGTATTAAGTAGTATTTTAGTTGTTTGTTTGTTTTTTAAGTCAAAGTCCTTTCATCTTCCAGGCCCTAACAGAGTACAGAGCAGAACTGAGGGACGATCCGATTATCAGCACACATCTGGCCAAACTGTACGACAACCTGCTGGAACAAAACCTCATCCGAGTCATTGAACCATTTTCCAGAGTACAGGTAAGGTGTGCTAGGCCTAGCTTTCCAAAGGACACTTATTATAATGTCTTAAATTCAGTGATATTCTTACTGTAATATTATGTCACACAGTGTATTTTTGCATAGAGGGTTTATTTTCAGTTTCTCAAGAGGCAACACTGGGGCATTCTTTCCATATTCTAAGCTGACATGAGCTAAGCTGTCCACTAATGCTCTTGTTCCTCATCATTTTAACAAAGAAGTGAATTAAGTCCTGTACTTAATTTTGTTCTCTTTCTGTTTTCAGATAGAACACATATCAGATCTAATCAAGCTGTCAAAGGTATGTATTTTTGCGATTAACCAATTTATGTTCAAATAATCACTTCTATCATCAGATGTGTTTGGTGTTTATCATTCATCTCTTTTTCTTTACAGGGGGATGTTGAGAGGAAATTATCACAGATGATTTTGGACAAAAAGTTTCACGGTAATTGTAATTGTCTCCTATAAAATATATATAAAACATCCTCATGCACTTCAAGAGCTCCATCATTGGACTGTAACATGTTTTTACAATGCTGCTGCAGGAATCCTTGACCAAGGCGAAGGTGTCTTGATCATCTTTGAGGAGCCCCCAGTGGACAAAACATACGAAGCAGCCTTGGAAACAATTCAGAACATGAGCAAAGTTGTGGATTCACTTTACAACAAAGCCAAGAAGCTGACATAGGTAAGAATATTTCAGTAAGAGGAGAAGCACGACTTGTGTGCTCTTTCTGTGGTATCGACTAAAGGCTCTTTTCTGTCGTCCTCAGAGCAGATTGCCACGGCAGTGCGATGGAGGAACTGTGTGTGTGTTTGACCAGCGTGTGTAACATTTTAAGAAGGGGACATGGGAGAGCAACAGAAAGTCCCACAAACTGCGACAAACAGGATTCCCCCATCAACCCCTCCCTCCCTCCCTCAACGGACAATTTCATCACTTCTCTTGTTTGTATGTTTTTCCTCTTTTAATTTTGATATATCTTCAGGATTCTGTGTAACACTCAGCGGCCAAATCAGGCCATCAGGGAATATTGTACAACCACAATAAAAAGATTAAAGGTTTAAGAAAACATATATGTTTATATCTGCTATAAGGTTGGATTTACCAAGCCTTAAGCTGACTCCACTGCAACCTCATAGGTGCAACATTGACCTCTGTGACCTCGGACTCTGCGTATGCAGAAATGAGGCTTTCTCCTTCTTCTTGTCCATATCTTTCAGAAGCACACTGTTCAGTTTTTGGAAGGTTGGGATTCTCCTTGGGATTCTGCATTTTGGTCAAAGAGCTCCCTCTAGCTTTTATTTTTTTTTCTCATATCAATGCCAACAGTTAAGTACCCACTGTATTTCAGATATGTATTAAACTCAATTTATTTGTTTTCGGTTTTGTGTTTTTGTTTAAAAAAGAAAATCAAATGGTTGCCACGTGTCTGCCCACCCTGCAGTTTATAGAACAGACAGGATGCCATTTCACCACTCGTGCCACTTTTTTCGGCGCTTCTGTTTGCCTCAATGTTTGGGTGCAATATGAAATCGGAGAGCAGAGGTGGAGATGTATTCATTGCCTCTGAGCATCTGTGAGTCATCCCTGAGCGAGCAAATCTCCATTGTTAGTTCCTAGCACTAGTGTGGTATGCTAGTAACCAAACAATTTGTATGGTTTTGATTTGGTTTTGATTTTTTTCTTTTTTGTTTTTCTCTTATAAAGACATTTTCAAAAATAAATATTTTGTATTTTAAGGATTTTTGTCTTGTCTCTTGCAAAAAAAATGCAGATTGTAATTTGATGTGATAAACTTTATTGTTCAATCACCTATGATATTTGTTTTACAGTGAGTGAGAAGACTGGGAATTTACATTTTGCAAAGTGTCTTTGAAATGCACTTAAGAATGGGACTCAGACAATGTGTACATTAGTTAAGTGGAAATATGTCTGTTAATCAAAGGAGAAGTCAAAGAGAAGGTATTTAGGCCGTCAGAAATAAATCTTAAAATTACCCCACGTGAAAACAGATGTTGACACTATCAAATACAGAATTCACCCGAGAGTCTCTTCCACCTGCTGCTATACTTGTCACACCTCACATCAAAGGGCATTAAATCAGTTAAACGGACAGATTTGAATTGTCTTTGATTTTTACTTAAACTGTGTGATGTTTACTCGACCCATGTTGTCAAACTTGGGTACATGTTTTATTTAAGTCTATAAGTTCACCACAAGAGATACCAGAGCATCTATGAAGAGCTGTAACTGCACATCAACAGGCTTAGTACAACTTTTCCCATAATATCACGACACATTTCAATTTTCTTCACACCGGATTTCTTTCCTTTCCTGTCAAGAATTGAGAGGAATGATGAGCACAGTCATGTTAATTTAACTGTAGCTGGCATGCTCATGCAGAAGAGGAAGTCTTGAGTATTTGTTTACAAAAGGTACAGCCTTTCACTGTGAACCTTTATTACACATCGCCTCTCTAATTCAAACTTAATGTTATGTTATATTTTATTTGCATGTTAGAAATCTTAATGTAAATGTCATCCCCATGCTTCATCCCAACAAAATAAAAAAGTTACTTATTTTCCCTTTACATCCCTGCAGCAAAAAAAAATAAATGACACAGAAATCTTGATCTTCCCTTCCAGTATCTGGCTGTCGCAGGACTGCCACAGAGACCAGCCTTATGTTCCCTCCTGTTAATTTTTTTTAGGGGTGGGCATAGATTAATTTTTTTAATCTAGATTAATTTTGAAATTAATCTAGATTAATCTAGATTAAAATGGCTCATTTGAATTCTGCGGAAGGCATTCAGAATATGTGTGCGAACGGGTTTCAAGCCAGGTTTCAAGCCATCAATGGTGATAAATTGATTTGAAGTACATATTTTATGAATGTTTAGAGTCTTTAATATTTTAATACACTTAGTAGGCTAGAAGGACCATTCCTTGACATTCAGTACATATATGTGGTGATAAAGCTGTTTGATCAATGAGCACAGCAAAGTGTCTGAGAAGCACCTAAAGAGGTGGATGCATAATTCGGCAGATCAGATTTTGTAGGCTCCCTGCCGAGATTTGCATCCACCTCTTTTCTCAGTATAGATGACCGTTAGCACCCGCGAGGTGCATGCAATTCTCGGCAGGCAGGCAGAATTCGGCACAACACCGGCGGCTTCAGAAATGTTCGTACACAAAGTGCTGTCCAACAGCTGTCTGTGGACGTGTTGCTACAGTTAGTGTGAGTAAATACCGCACAATGCGTTTTTTAATCAACCGGCGTATCAATAACTAACCTGGCTAGTTGTAAACAAACAGCTGGCCGAGCGAGGTTGGAACCGGAACGCCGTCAACTCGGGTGTGACGTCATTCCCAGCTCCGCCCTCCGAGGTAAATGGAACGCAGCGACAGCTGCATCCATGTTAGCACGTCACGTTTGATGTGGTAATTTCACAGTAGGCAAACACACAGGTTCGAAGACTTGTTCTCGCCCCCTACAGAGCGATTTGGCGCTAAAATATCAAGGTGAAAGTCATCACAGCTTGCGTAGTATAGACCCAGCTCCCAACCCAACTTTGAGAATAGATTAACGGCGATATTTTTTTTGTCGCCCGATAAGAGTCTCACGTTAACGCAGCCGTTAACGCCGATAACGGCCCACCACTAATTTTTTTATTTATTTATTCAGAGTGGCTTGTTTCACAGAGTTGTATTATAATATAATATTAGTAATAATACATTTTATTTGTAATGTACCTTACATTTACAAAAAATCACAAAAGTGCTATAGGGTAAACTCAAAATGAGATAAACAAATATTAATTATTATTATTATTCTGTTTTATATTATGTTTTTATAACTAGTTAAACATGTAAGCATATTTTAATGTTAGTTAATAGTTTGTCAATGTGGAATACATTTGGAACGGTAAGGCAAATCCCTTTGTTTTTGTTGTTCACTGAAGACATTTGGGTTTAAGATCAACAGATGAGAATGAGACAAGAGTTCAGCATTTCAGCTCTCATTTCCTGATATTCACATCTAGATGTGTTAAACAACTTAGGACATAATCACCGTTTGTATTAGACCACAGCATTCTGAGGTGAGCAAAAGTAATGGAACAAATAATCTTAAAGTAAATAACATTTAATATTTGGTGGCATAACCTTTGCTTGCTAAACTGCCTCAAGCCTGCGACCCATCGACATCACCAAACTGTTGCATTCTTCATTTGTGATGCAATTCCAGGCTTTTACCGCAGCTTCTTTCAGTTCTTGTTTGTTTCGGGGTGTTTCCCCCTTCAGTCTCCTCTTAAGGAGGTGAAATGCAGCTCTAATGGGTTAAGGTCAGGTGATTGACTTGGCCAGTCTAAAACCTTCCACTTTTTCCCCTGATAAAGTCCTTTGTTTTGTTGCAGTGCGCTTTGGGTCATTGTCCTCTGCATGATAAACTTCCTCCTGATTAGTTTCAATGCATTTTTCCATAAATTGTTTCTGTACACTTCTGAATTCATTCTGTTGCTACAATCATCAGTTATATCATCAATAAATATTCACAGATGATCTTGTAGGCTTCGGATCATAATTCCTTTCTTTCTCCACACTTTGGCCTTTCCATCACTTTGGTAGAGATTAATCTTGGCCTCATCAATCCATCAGATTGTGTTCCAGATTTTTTGCGGCTCATCTCTGTACTTCTTTGCAAATTTCAATCTTTCCGATTCTTCCTGCTGATGAGCGGTTTGCATCTTGTGGTGTGGCCTCTATATTTCTGCTCTCTGAGTCGTCTTCGACGTGTTCGACGTCTGTTGCTCAGTACACCAGTAGTTATTTTCTTTTTAGGGACATTACAAATTGTTGTGCTTGCTATGCCCAATGTTTGTCCAATGGCTCTTGTCGATTTTCCTTCTTTTCTCAGCTTGATTATGGCTTGCTTTTCTCCCATAGACAGCTCTCTGGTCTTCATGTTGGATTATCCTCTTTAATAGAAAATGCAGTCTATTTAATGCAGAGCTATTTAATGTTTGGACAATCAACCTAAAAGGCAACACCTGGGCAACAAGAAACATCTGTCAGTCACATGTTCCAATAGTTTTGCTCACTTGAAAAATGGGTGGGGTCATATGTCCTTTTGAGTTGTTTAACACATCTAGATGTGAATACCGGAAAATTAGAGCTGAAATTCTCTCTTCATACTCCTCTTTATTCAGTGAACAAAATTGGATTTAGAGCTTAGCCAATCATGCAAGGATCTCCATAAGCTTTGAATTTAATCACAAGTATAAACATATTTGTGTGTGGCATAGGTGAAAATTATCTACATCAAATTTAAAATTTGTTAGGTTTAATTTATTCAAGGATACAGTTCTAAAATTAAAGGGAACATTATAAGACATTTGTTTTAATAGCCACGTTTTTCTATAGTTTTTGAGACTGATGGTCCTCATTAAACCATAAGGTTTAATAAATATTGCCTCAGAAATGTTTTATTGCATCTTTTGTGGCAAAGAAATGAACATAATATTTATATTTTGTGATATTGGTATGGGTGTGTTATCTAGATTATTTAAGATTAACTAAATAATTAACATTGGAATGTGTTTAGTAGTTTTTCATGGCACAAATCAAATTATTATTTATTATTATCATCCTATCTCTCATCTTCACTTGGCTCTCTTTTTTCCGCTTCATTCTACGCGTCTGTGCGTGATGACATCACACGCGTCAGGAAATCCCGCCCCTTACCTCGTCACTTTTTCATTTCTGCAGTAGTTCTGTCAGCGGAACGTTTGCGCTGAATTGCACTTGAACAGGGGTAAAAACACGAAGATGACTACTCGGGTGAGTTTATTTGAAGCAAATAGAAGAATTTAAATACACGTACACCACAAGCGGGAAACACTTAATACTTAACCTAACGTGTACTAGAACTACAAGCTGTTTTTTTACACGTAAAGGAAGCCAACACAGCACCGGTCTGTGTGGCAGAATCAGATGTCATTCAAAACTTCGTCGGTAGCCCGGAAGAAGAAAGCAGCATCTTATGACCACTTAGACTGCTGTTAGCATGCTACTGCTTTTCTAGATGTGAATTAATATGTGTAACAGCTTGGCCACTGAGCAACTTGAGACGTTAAATCGTGTTGTTAATAGTGTTATTGACCTCGATACATAAAAGTGCTGCTACAGGCTGTAAATACAGCTCGTAAAGGCTAAATTAATGATGGCTTTTAAAGGCAATGAAGGAAGTGTTGCAGCATTAAATGGCTAACAAGGAACCGAACTGCTGTTGAATGCTCAGTTATCCCTTTACATCAGTGGCCAGTTTCATGTTGGTGCATTGTAAAAGAGTCTTTGTTTATATGCGTCAGTTTTTTTCGTAAATGCACTACGCAGATACAAACTGCTGCCTGTTTATTAGGTACAACTAGGGAAAAGTGAAAGTATTGCAGTCTAATACTGCCGCCTTGCAATAAATCCTACCTCAGTGGAGGTTATTATGGCTATTTTTTTTAGTATCGATTAATCTGCTGATTTATTTTCTCCTTAAATCTACTAATCATTTTGTTTGAAATAGTGATACATCTCAGTTTCCCCATGACCCAAGGTGGCATCTTCAAAAAGCTTGTTCTGTTTGACTAAAATCCCAAAATAAACAGTTTAATTTCACAGAAAGCTGAAAAAAACCTGTAAATATTCACTTGTTTTTACCTAAAAATTAACTTAAACGACGAATCCATTATTAAAATAGATGCTGCAATTGTCAATTGTCAGTGGTTCTTAAACCTTTTCACATTAAGGATCCCTAAAGTAACACAAATTAGACCACCTCCATTCAGTAAGATTTTGTCCCAGGGTCCCTGTTTGATAGAATGTTTGCTTTTATATGTTTTTATTAGAGAAAGTGTATGAAACCCATGACCAAAATAGACACAGTCGGTCAAGTCGGTCATTGTGTTACTTATGGATGCAATTACTGTGAAAATGAATGATTTCCCTTTTTGCTGGGGACCTCCTAGAACCTCATCAAGGACACCTTGGGGTCTCCAGATCCCACTTTGAGAGCCACTGGACTAATTCATGAATAGCCTAGTTTGTTGAAACTATTTGAGAGAGTTTGACCCAAACAAATCTACACTAGTCTTTTTCAGATCTGCATCTCACTTCTCTTCCTCAGCCAGTGGAGCTGAGGAATAATTTGTACACTGAGATGATAGTAAGGAATGATTTAAGGTATTTATGTCAAATTACTGTTTCCAAAGTCAAGGCAGAACTTGGACACTATTCGATGATGCTGAGAGGGGTTTCTAACATTTTGTCCACTCCATTGTTAGAAATAAGAGTAGTCAGAAAGGGGTTAACTCGATACAGTTAACATGACCATAAACTACATCCTTTAAAATGGTCATAAAGAGCAAGAATTTTCTGTTTCAGACATCTCATATAATGAGAACAGTTGCCTTTGACTGCATTACCGGTAACTAGATTTATGTATTACACTTGAAATGAGCTATTTTAATGTATGCTATGCATCATATGGTTTGGCATCTAATGTGTATTCAGAGCAATGATTCTCTTTCAGCATTCTATAACGATAATGCCTTGACATAGGGACAGACTGTTTACACTTTTCTAGCTGACTACATGGAACAGTGTGGATGACCTTTACACAACATATGCTGCATAGGAGAGACTTTTTCCATGCACAAATAATAGGTCACATTTTGAATTGTCAAGTAATTTGTTTTTCATTCATTTTATTAAAACATATAACTGAAATGGAATATAATTCCTCCTAGAACCAGGGCCTAAAATAACAAAATCTTCAAACTAAACATAAAAAAACTAAACGTACATAATGCAATAAAAACATTCTGAGGTCAGTATCATATAAATGATCCATTTGAAGCATTTTTAAAAAGCATAGACAGAAATTTAACTTGTATTTAATCATTTGGTGCCCTTTTAGATTTCTTAATTTTGTTGCCCACATTCACACAGCAGGCAGTATCGTCTGTTTCGGGACATCGAGCGTGCTTGATGTTTTTTAGATATAGGTCAGCAAGCAGGTCTCTCTATTTGCAAATTAAGTTATTGGAATGAGAGCAGGTTGATTTTGGTTTGTTTTTCCCCCGTTTACCCTTAAATCACTGGGTTGACAGGATCCGGCAAATAATTGCTTTTAGTGTTCTGTTTTTATGGATTGACTTTAAACTTGATCCTGAGAGTAGGAGGAGTTGTGTGTAACCCTGATGTGGGCATCAGCCAGGAATACATTTGTACACAGTACATTGGATTTCTATTTCTAGTTACCACTTAGCCCCTATGCATGACTGCTGCACTAATACACAGTGATGACTGCCCTGCATCACAGCTATCTTCCACCTAATCAGTGTGCTAGTACTTTTTGGGGTGTTGACACAACTGGTATCGTCACTACTTAGTTTCAGATTTATTTGGTAAGCATATTACCCTTACATTTACCCATGGATTTATATGTAGTAGTAAGTATTTTAAGTGATTTTGTCCCTATTAGGCTAATTCAAAGTGGTTTAATCCAAACCACTTTGAGCTGTTTCTATCCCACAGACATTTGCTCTTATTGTCTCTTACTTGACTGATTAGTAGAGGTGAGTTATAATAGACCTCAAATACTGTATCTACTCTGTCCTATCAGAATGTACTTTCTACATTGCATCGGTCAAGGCCCAATACCGGCCATGCTTAAAGGAAGCTTTAGTTGATATTTCATCACAGTTTGTCATGAAGCTGCTTGCTTCACCAAAGCCATGGGAGGCTGAGTCACCCAGTTAGTAGCTAAAACTGTAGGTCAGACTGTTATCAAACAATACTGCAACAGGCCCATGAGGATGCTTTGCTGCCGTCCGTTAAGTAGCTCTGTGTGAGGTAATGTAGCACTTCACTCATGGAGATCTTCCTGGAAGATGATGCATTTTAGTCGAGAGCAGAGGTAGAAGAGCAGCCGCTTTCCTTTCAGTATAATGATGTTTAACCCTTAACATCAACTTTTATTTTCATCTTAAGTAGCTTTAAGGTTAATAAAATTATCTTTTTCTGAATAAATATATATTCTGTCAGCTTGTTTTAGGTTGGAGGCTATATGAACTATTCAAACCTGACTGATTTAAAGAGGAGCCATAAAAACCTGAGACATTATTGTCCATAAACATGAAGGAATCATTTTCATAAGTTAGTGACATAGTGGTGTCTCTACCCAACCAGTTGTGACTCATTGTTTGACATTATGGACAATCGTCTGTAATCATTGTATAGGAAAGACAACAGGGACCTTTGCATCACTGCTCTTTGTGTGTACTCTTGTGTTTTCTACTCGTTAACCGTTTTGACAGCGCTAATTAAATATTTTATTGCCAAATACAGACTTCCTTAATGATTGTTGCAGACAGAGGAAGCTGAGTTTACACTTGACAATCAGTATTCAGACCTAGCAAGATGTTTTCTGGTGGAGCTTATGAGAGAGCTGTACTAAAGATGACTCATTACAAGCTGCGCCAGTGCTATTAAATGGTATACTCTTCCTGTCTTTTAAGTGGGCTGGGTCGCCTCTCCCCCCACCTTGTTGTGAATGTGTGGATGGATTGAAGCATGATGACAAACTGTTAAATAACCTATAACTGATAACTCTCTGAGCTGTCTTTGCCAACAGAGAGATGTGTTGCCAGGACTCACGAGAGTATTTTGCTTGACAGAGACAGGTTTCAAGCGAAGTAGGGGGAATAATCATTTTACATCTTTATTCTTATTAAAAAGAATTAATTACGATATGATTTTTGCAGGGATCTGTACCAAACAAGATGTTTTCTGAAGTCTCTAGAATGTGATGTGTAGACCAGGACATAGCTGCAGCATGACAATAACCTTTTAACAAATAATGCGCCTCCTGTGATTTGAAAAAAATGTGATTTTGATAAAATTGCGATTTTAATTAAGTGTTCAGCCCCTCCTCTTAAGTGAACCATCTCCTTTCTAAACCGTCTGCGACTGAAGGCGTAGAGAGGCGTATCAGTGTGAGATCACCAGAGCAACGTGCAAGTCATGGTGGTTTTGAGGGAGTGATCTATATGCTGAAGGGGATTGTGAGCAAAGCCCTAAGAGTGCTGACCTATGCAATCTACCTTTCTCTGTAGCTGTTCAACTGTATTAAGTTCCATGCATATGGACTGTAAAGACTGATGAATTATTATCTGTATCATTAGTGGAACTAGAAAGTCATGTAATTTACATGAACATTTTTCAGGATGTCTCATTTTGTTTTAGTTTTTTTTCCATAAACTGAATCAGGCCATTGCCTGTAAGTTGAAAGGAAATACATTTAGGTCACAGGAAAAAAATAACCTTGCATGCAAACTTTCAAAAACCTACATCAGTCAGGTCGTGTCTATAGATGTTACGCCCTCGGTGGAGTCACCGTTTGCATTCTTCTCTGCTCTTTTTTCAGACTATGCAAGTGGCTCGATGTCCAACAGACGAACTGTCGCTGACCAACTGTGCCGTCATCAATGAGAAGGAGCCGCAGTTTGAACTGTGAGTGGGATTTCTTCTGATACACGTAACTCTGCATCATACTGAAGTAAAAGTAGGATGTCTCTGCGGATGTGTTCCGTGTTGAATAGGCGGATGCGTGCGTAAGCTTAGCTATCAACAGACCCCTTCAGCTTTTTTACACCCTTGAGTGTTTAACCTTTAGCTTTTCCAGTAAAAGAAGAAGAACAAAAGCATCAGGGTGGATGAATTCCTGTACCACACTTGTTCTCCACACGTAATCCTTTCCTCTGTCTCCTAACTGTTCATCTCAATGCAGACATGTGACGGTGCGCAATTTAGCCCACAAGTATGTGTTCACCTTGAGGACGCACCCCAGTGTTAACGCTGGGACTATTGCCTTCAGCCTGCCACAGGTAGGTTAAAGAGTCACCCCACCACATGTTCTCAGTGATTACTGTGTGTCAGCTGCTCATTGCTGTTACTATGTTTTCTGCAGATGTCGTCAAGAGTGAGACGAAATGAATAAAAATGTTGTTTTTTGGCAAATGTAGCTAACCATTATTGTTCTATTCTTGACCTTCCTTTTAACATGAAATATCACTATGCCTCTATTTTCCGTCTAAGTAATACATTTATTTTATAGGTGATATGCAGCTTTCCTTTACACAGCACTGGTGAACACTTGCACGGTGTTGAAGGCATCATACTGTATACAATCATCATTTTTTTCTACAAACATATCATTTTTTTAATACCTTGATAGCAGTATCTGACCTGATATGCCATAAATCAAGATGTTCTCTAAGAAAAGTTATGCTCTCTCTAGCGTGGTTGTCTGTGGGCTTTTTTTGCATGGACCTCTTTGTTTGTCTCAATCTGTCTGTTACTGCTTTTTCCTTTTTTTTAACCTTGCCTGTCTCTGCCTGCTCTTCCTCCGTCTATAAACTTGGCAGCCACAACGGCACACAGGTACTGCTGTAACCTCCTCAGGGCGGACTTATTTTACCTCAAGAGTTCATAAGAAATGATTTATTGATTAAGCAACTCATATTTGACATGGCAGCCATCATTGGCCGCCGTCTCAAAAACACAGCTGACCATTAAAAATGTTTTAATGTAAATTTAAATAATGTAAAAAAAAAAAAATAATGTAAATAGATGTAGTAGAGCTAGATCTTGTAAAATGCATAATGTTATGCATTTCAAAGTGTTGTGAAATAAGACCATGTTGCAGAGGAACGTTGCATGGATGTCTCTGTGAAACATGTACTGTTGTTGAATAGCTGGTAACCAATTGCCATTTCCCATTGCATTATTTGTCCTAATACAAAAGGAAATGATGAGACATGCAACTGAATCAATAACTTGCCTTTTTTCTGTACAGAGAAAATGGGCCGGCCTATCGATTGGACAAGAGGTTGAAGGTAAGCTTCACGTTTTTACTCTGGTGATATTCTACATTTACTTATTCTAAACAATCCCATGTTCCTTCATCACCATGAACACATACTAGTTTATTTTGACTCAATCTCACATACGCCACCCCGCTGCTGTAAATACCTGCTAGAGCACTGGTTCACAAAGTGGGGTCTGGGGACCCCCAGGGGTCCTTGAGGGTGACCAGGGGGTCCCCAACCAAAAGGGGATTAATTTATTTAAGCTCAGGGATCCTTGATGTGAAAACGTTTGAGCACCACTGGACTAGAGCATCAAATGAGTATTAATCAGTAGCTGAAAATAGTCCCACAAATGCGATTTGACTCCCAAAATGTTATGAAGTGCTAAATGTCTTTGGCAGATAAATAGATCAGAGTAACTTTCCACGATGGTAACATAATGAGAACACGATGCTTTAACATGCAGCTGTGCCTAAACTTAATGTTGATTTAACTATTTTTTTATTTTGAGTTTTTAAAATTGAAGCAAGCGGTTTTCAGGTAAAATTGAAAGTTGCTGGTTGCTATTCTAGTAGTTCGCAGTGACTCACTTGTGTCTACAGGCTGCGCAGACTCCTGATTGTTCTAGGACATCCTTTCAACCTTTTGTGATGACTGCCATCAGTGCTTGACAGTCTTTCCCTCTAATCTTTGAATGCCTTTTGAGTCACAGACACCTTGTCGCAGTAGAAACATAATAGCCTTTGACATCAAATCTAACCTTCAGACTTTGAAGGATTCATGCAACTTAAATGTGACAGACTTTAAAGGCTGCAGTTGATTCTCTCTGCCAGAAAAAAAAACTCTCACTGTGCTGACTTTGGATGGTCATGTCCTGCAGATTACCAATTAGACATTTATTTTGGTGCCATGAGGGGTGGATGTTACATGATTTACCCAGCGCAGGGACAGACAGAATAACAATATGGGTGGGTGATGTCACTCCACATCTGTCTCAGAGGCTGGCCAGCGTCCAGAGAATGAGAAAGGCCTGTTCTTTGATAAAATATTTCACCCAGCTCCCTTAGGCCAAGTGATGCCCAAAATGAAGGGTGCTATTGTGATATTGTCTGCATATCAGGAGTGAAAAGGAGGAATGAAAATATAATCCACTGAGTGAAAGAATGAATAAACTTCATGATACCTTAATCTGTCTTGGCATTGTCTTGAGAAACACCAAAGGCATGGTTCTTTTCATTTAATCAAAGGATAAATGTCTCTTTCTTTTGAACATTAAATTCATTTTCTATAATAGATTTTTCAGCACTGTCTCCTGGTAAATAAATAATATAGTGTAATACATAATGTAGAAGTTTTGTTGGTGTACTTTTCCTAGTAACAGGAGAAATATCAGCTCAGTCTAGAAGAAAGCTACTTACATTATATCTTATTTCAGTAATGAGGCACTTGATGACATGCAGACAATTTGAACAGGGTACAACAAATCAAATCCAGGAGCTACCTGTTATGTTGCTGTTTTTGGTTCTTACATTAAAGGATATAAATGAATCGCTCCTTGATTATAACAGCTGGCTAACAAGGCATTTATTGATCAAGTAATCATTCAAAATATACCAATGATCTTAGACACTGCGGTTTAGTTAGTATCTAATTTAACATATTCAGATCTATATAATACATGAATATCAGAGATACTAGTAGATATGCCACAGAGCTGTGTGTAATGTTCAGTAGTGGTGTGGTGAATCGAAGTTTTCTGAAACACTGACTCATTATAAAGCAAAAATAGTTCAGTTTCAAAGCATTTGAGACAAAAATGGCGACATCTGCTGGCCAAACACTTGGTTTTGCATATGTGTGAACAGATGGATTTAAAATAGAGGCCATGATGAAACAGAGTACAAGTAGTTTCTCTGCCGTCATTTTGTTCAATAAAGCTTGTATTGGAACATGGATCACTTTTATGATTTTTTTTAAAATTGTTTTTTGGGCGCGGTGAAGCGAGGCATTGCTTCTGCTTTGAAAGGTCCATACTGCACTGCGTGCTTCGAGCGTACCATCACTAATATTCAGTTATTATATTGAAATGAATTTAAAAAATGCCGAATGTATAATTGTGAAAACCAGTTTGATTAGAACACTAATGCATACTGCACCTAAAGCCATATTCATAGTTAAAGCTGCCCTAATCAATATTTTTACAGTAACAATGGATCAAATGATGATATATAATGTGAAAGGGGCCATACTTTTTCAAGAGTTGTTACAGGAATAAAAAAATGTCAATATGGAGTCAAGATATGTTGCTGTGTGTCTGCTGCATGGGTAAACAGGCACCTCTTAGCCAAAACAACTTTAAAAGTTGATGTCAGATTTTGTCCCTCTAGCGTATTCCTGTTTCCTCCACGTGGCCACAGAAATCAGTTAATACAGCTTTAGATTCAATAAGACATATTCTCAAGAGGACTTGCAGGAATCAGTGGGATATGGCCAATTTATGGGTAGCTAGGCTCGGAGGACAACTAATTAGACTAACTATCAGCAACTGTCAAGGTCAATGAGAAATGCTGTTGTCTAAACTATAAACCCTTACAACCTACTTTTCGGTCCCCTTACAGTAACAAATTACACGTTTGACAAGTCCAGACAGTGTATAAGCACCATGACAGTGGAGATCGACTTCCTGCAGAAGAAAAATGTGGACAGCAACCCCTACGACTCGGACAGCATGGCCAGTGAGTTCATCCAGCGCTTCAACAACCAGGCCTTCAGCATCGGCCAGCAGGTGCTTGGGCATTTAAGGGGTTAATAATGTGCCAGCCTAAGCGTTCACTCGCACTGGAAAAGCTCTGAGTTAACTGTTAAATTTAGTAATTCAGGTTTGTAGCAGTGAGGGAGACTTATTTATATTTAAATTATAGGTTCATATACGAATGAACGAAAGAGTGCAATGTATGTTCACAGTAAAAGCAAAACCAGGCATTACAACACCAGCTAAATTAAGCATTTCAGTTGTTGCATTAACTGTATCTTCATTTATTTGTTCATTTATTTTAATGTTCTCCTATGGAAGTTGTTTGAAGTAAATCTCACCTGGCTCCCTCTGTGTTTTGTTTCTCTCTAGTTGGTGTTTAGTTTCTGTGATAAGCTGTTCGGCTTGCTGATAAAGGATGTTGAGGCCATGGACCCCAGCATCCTAAGGGGAGAACGTGCCTCTGGCAAGAAACCAAAGGTATCAATCACCGCCCAATGATGTCTTCTGTACCAATATAAGCTTTTATATAGAGCATGGAAGTTATTCATTTTAATTAAATCAATCTATTTTAACCCCTTGTAGCTGAAGTGCTAAATGTTTCAGTTTGATATAACTGAAATTTCCACCTGTCTTCCATATTTAAAAGAGTAAACATGACTGATTGTGCTGTGTCCTGAACGATGATCATCTTGATTTGTTTCTTCTCACAGACTGAGATCGGTTTGTTGCTGGCAAACAGTCAGGTGATTTTTGAGAAGTCAGAGACCTCATCTGTGAATCTGGTTGGTGAGTGTCAACAATGCACGGCTTTTATAACAGTTTGCTATTTTTCACCTGTTGAAAAACAAGAGCACTTCATCTCAAGTAACTACAGAATGGATAGTTACTTGTTATTACTTGAAATTATGTAGTTAAATACAGCCACTAAAGCTGACATGATAATGACCAATATTCTAAAAGCACTGCAAACTTTAAACAGATTTTTAAAAGAAAGAAAATGTGTTGTAGCTGGCTACTAGCTGTTGTACTGTTCTTCATAAAACCACAAGGGGGCACACTCAGCTTGCTTTCCCCTTTCACATTTCTTTAGCAGTGGCTCAATATTGAAGTCCAGCTGTGCCGAAGGCCACTTGACAATAGTTTCCTTTCATTTCAAGGTCTAGCTGTGATATATTCTGGCTGTATGAATATTGTTTGTCCAGCATATCAGTCAGAAACTCTTGAATTTACCTCAAGACAAAGCAACTGTTCAGACAGAGCTTGTTCAATGCACTATATTCATTTCACTGCAAACTACCATTTTGGAGCTCACTGCTGCATACATGCAGTAAGAGTAGGTAGAAGTGCTTTTTCAATAACTAATCAAAAACATTAGGCTCTCCTTTTGAGCAAAACATTTAGTGTCTGTTTTTGTCTGATCTCTCCAGGGAAAGCCAAGACCCGAGGGTCTCGCCAGTCCATCATCAGCCCAGACTGGAACTTTGAGAGGATGGGTATTGGCGGTCTTGACAAGGAGTTTTCTGACATCTTCCGTAGAGCCTTTGCCTCCCGAGTTTTCCCTCCAGACATTGTAGAACAGATGGGTGAGTTTCCCTCTTTCTCTTCATTTGTTTGTGCCTGTTGCTTTTTATACAGTCTTGCTGCAAGTGAGATGAAGATTTCATACGATTGCATGTGTGTTGAGGACATTTTCACATTTTCATCTCTTACTTTTTTTGAAAGTCTTTCACAAGTCTTTCGTGGAAGTACAAAGAATATTCACACTCCCAAATCTGTTAAATTGCTCTGTCCCTACGTTCAGAATAGGGGAGTACAATGCACTGATGTTTCCAATATGTCTTCTTCAGTATCCAATAGTTATTCAGCTTTCGGGCTGAGTCATTTTAAACGTGTCAATCCACTCATCATCTACAGGTGCACCAAGTGGCTCCTTCTGCTAAGATAGGTGTCTTCAGAATTATCTCACTGAAAATTCCTTCCTCTACATGGTGAAACACCTCAACATGCTAAACGTTGGAAGCTCAAAAGAGCACAAAAAACAGTCTTGTGAGAAACACTGCTGTCTCTCTCAGAACTGCTAAAGTATCTTTCAGCATTCAGGTCGAGCTGATCAGTACCTGCCAAACGTAATAACTGTTTTCAGGTATTAAATTCAGCTTATGTTTAATTCTTAAATCAACATTATGGCAAACAAAGCTTTGAATAATTCTTGTGTCATTGCTGAATCAGCGAAACCCACAACAACGATTAGCACTCAGGGCAGCGTCCTCCTGAGGTGCCTCGACCATGACTAAAAGCCCTGGCATCTCCTGACGATGATCCCTGCACACACTCATTAATGGCTCTTTGACAGCTGTCAGATTACTATGATGATTCACTGTGCAAAGGACAACAGCTCATTGTAATGAAAGTCATCAGGTAGTCTTCTTTGTGACTCATACACATAACCCTCCCTTTCTGCACACATGCATACAATCACATCAGTCCTAATCCTTGCTCCCAGACCTAGAAGTCTTGTGAAAACCTGTTGTAAAGACCTCTGAGCTGGCCAAATACACACATTACTTAAATCTGGTTCACATAGACACTCCATTCGCACAGTGCTCAGGGCCTGTGGCAGCGTCCAGCCGTGTGTGAGCTGACCTTTAGCCTGGCGGTTGTGTGCAGGAGTCGGCCTTTGGCTGTCGCCAGCTGTCTGCTGTAATGAGATGGCATGCCCTGATAGAGCATCCAGCTAAAGGTGAAGCTGTAATTGGCAGGCGTGGGGAGCAGGGAGAGCGGGTGCTGACAGAGAGGTGGCGTGCACGTCCAGTTGCGCATTTTGTGTGTGCGTTGGAGCAAAAGTTTGACAGTTTCACCTTGTCTCCCCTTTGCTCCCAGAGAGGCGAGGCAGACAGACAGAAGCTTCAGTGCTTTCTCCCCCAAACACAACACAACCACACAAGTTTTCCCCGCCTTGCTAGAGAAGCCGTCCCTCCTCCCCCACCCGTCACCCCTGCTTTTCCTTCAGCAGGCCCAAATGGCAGCTCTGATGGTTATCTGGGGCCTCTCAATTAGTCTGAGCTAAATGTCATTAAGCAGGTGCAAAAGGCCATTAAAAGACCCACACTGTAAACTTGGTTGAGTAGAGAGCTTGTGGAATCCACACTTGATCTTTATGGAGAAGGAATAAAACAAAGGAAATCCGTGGTGCTGGGATTAGAACAGTCTGTCTATTCTGTGACAGCAGGAATAAAAGAAACTGTGACATTTTGAACAAACTGTGTAGTGAACATTTCTATCCTGAAGGGATATTACATCAAAGCAACAGAATCATGAGTCAAAGCCAGTTCAAATGCTAGTAAGTCATTAATATTTTAATGTAGTAAATAACCTTGTGTGATATTGATTTTCTTTACATTTCAGAATTGCAGTGTGTGACTATGCCTAATGGGTCACCACTTACCTTGTCATACATTGCATAACAACTGCCAATAGTAAATCAATGGTCTAAGGAAAAATGGAAGGGGAAAAAATGCAAATCGTGCCCTAAATGCTGGCTGGGGACAAGTCCTACGCTTAAAGGCAACTCAGAAGTCCTCTGTTTGGACTTAACAAAGAAGGGATCTAGTAGAAACGTAGAAACATTTGCAGTGTATTGGTTCCTTGTTGGTAAGTTGAACAGCCTGTGCCCGTGCTCAGTCTGACTTCACTTCCTTTCTCCCTGTTTGTGTCTCCAGGCTGTAAGCATGTGAAGGGAATCCTGTTGTACGGACCCCCAGGCTGTGGTAAAACCCTGATGGCACGACAGATTGGCAAGATGCTCAATGCCCGGGAGCCAAAGATCGTCAACGGCCCAGAGATTCTCAACAAGTACGTCGGAGAGTCTGAGGCCAACGTCAGGAAGCTGTTTGCAGATGCAGAGGAAGAACAGAAGAGGGTGAGGGGAGGTCGTATAATGTCGAAAGTCACACTCTTTTACTTTGACCATAGTATGTTAAAACGTTATTGTTACTAGAGCTTTCAGTCAGTAATTATTACCTGTAGTGCTGCAACTTTTCTGAACTTACTATCTACACATCTGCTAAAAAGTCACAGTCAGTCTGTTCTAGGGTATTCTCCCATTATTCACAAGAAACACAGATAAGAATTTCATCTGTCTAAACAAGTAAAAAAAACTAATTTCTCAAGGAGTGGAGAGATCTGCCCTTTAGCCAGACATAGCTGTAATAACTCGGGTAAAGTTTTTGGTTGGTTTGAATGGTTAGACACTAGCGTCGAGCCTCACTCTTCACCACTTAATGAGGGGCTGGGCTCCCTTTGACCTCCTATTAGACCTCCCTACAAACACACAGACACACACACACACTCACACACCAGCCAGTGTGTAATAAGGACAGCTCCACACCTGCTTTAAATGCTAGGGCCGAGACTGACAGGTCTGTAGATGGAGGGATAACCCCCCACCCTGCTGCTCTCTCACTTCTTCCATCTGTCTCTCAGTTGAGGGTCAGAACTGATTGCGGGATCTTTGTCTTTGTCGTCTTGCTGCATTAATGTCGCTTGTAAAATATTGTTGTTTTATTTTCTAATATAGCTCTAAAGTTTTATTTCAAAGTAATACTAATTTTCATTATTAATATATTTATTGTAGTTTAATGACTTCACAAGGCCACGAGAAATGTTAATGTTATGTACCAGATAGGCAAAAAGGCCAGTATGCTTTCCTTGGGAGTAAATACTCCTAAAAACTTTTCTTTAAAATGTAAAATAACATTTCTTCAGAAAAAAAATCAGGTTTTCTGGCCTCTTTACCCATTACACGTCAATTATGATACATTAAGACCTCAAAAAGCACTTAAAAGTGGTTTTTAGGTTTTAGGAAACACTGGAATAAAACTGGAAAATACTATGTATTTACATTTATATTTAAGTAAATAACTTGTACACCACCATCACCTGCAAAATCACTCTACATCTAAAGAAATAGGTTATGGTGGACATTGTTTTAGTGCTGCACAATATTATAAAAAATGTCAAACAATGTTTTTTCTTTTCTGCGATATATGTTGCGATATGAAAAAATACAGCAATTGTCACCGGATGACTTCAATTACTCTATTTGAAATGCTGCCCGAATTGGTTTCGGGTAAGACAAGAGGACCTCAATACTAGCAGAATAAGACACTAGTAGACAGCCCATATTTACAGGTAACACATTCTCTGTCATTTATTTTCCTCCTCATGTCTCTGCTGAACAGCACGGTGCTAACAGCAGCCTGCACATCATCATATTTGATGAGATTGACGCAATCTGTAAACAGCGTGGCAGCATGGCGGGCAGCACAGGCGTCCACGACACCGTAGTCAACCAGCTGCTGTCCAAGATAGATGGAGTGGAGCAGCTCAACAACATCCTGGTCATAGGTACGAATAAACCCACACTTTCTCCTAAAACAAAGTAACACACCTTAAAAACACACAGGCTCTGAGAGGTCTGAACATCTGCACTCTCACTCATCTCTCTCATTCATCCTTTCCCCTCTGCTGTCTCTCCTTTCCACTATCTGTCCATCTGTCCCTCCCTCAGGTATGACCAACAGGCCTGATTTGATAGATGAGGCCTTGTTGAGGCCAGGAAGACTGGAGGTGAAGATGGAGATCGGTAAGAAGTGAAGAACACGCTGATACGGTTTCACACAAGTGTTAAAGCCAAACAGTTTATCTCAGTACGCCGGAGGGAATTAAAACCACATTAATGACCACATAGAACTCTTTGCAGTCTGGAAAACAGACAGTGATAGATCAATGCCAATACAATCTATTCATTATAGTCGTAAACAGAATGATTTGTTATACATGTTTCCTGATTAACTACATTCAAATCATAGAGTATAGTTAAATCTCACAGCTGTCGATCTGTTAAAATGTCTTTGAGGAGCCAGCAGCCTGTAGTTCAGTGGCAATCTGGCTGCTCAATGCTGTGCACAGCAGTACACCTTACGTGGTCAGCATACCTTTCCTAAATGACAATGACATTAAGTTAAACACACAACTCTTTTTGCCAAAGCCCCTTAATTCCTCTCTCTTCTTCCAGGGTTACCGGATGAAAGGGGACGAATTCAGATCCTTCACATCCACACAGCAAAGATGCGTCAGCACGAACTGCTGGCCGGTGACGTAGACATTGAGGAGCTGGCCGTGGAGACTAAGAACTACAGCGGTGCAGAGCTGGAGGGCCTGGTCAGGGCTGCACAGTCCACTGCCATGAACAGACATATCAAGGTCAGAGTCCTCAATGAACATTTGGCATTTTACTGCTCACATTTATACTCTGTATTTATTCATGTGCCCACTTCCATTCAATCTTTATGATTAGAGAAAGGGAGTTCTATTTATAAAGGTTTTTACTGTCATTTACACTCTGTCTCTCTGTATTTTTAAGTCACTAAGTTTATAGAATTTCATAGAAGAGGAAAGGAAAAAGCCCTTACAGTCTCTCAGAGCCCAAATTCTCTGTTCCATGACTGTGCAGCCACTGTAGTCCAGATGACAGAAGATATGAGCTGACAAAAATGTTAATACACTTTCTAAGTTGCCTTCAGTTATTACCATGCACTCAAAGCAATAAGCTTAATGAAGAGCAGTGAGTGGCTTGAATCTATATTTCAATTTACAGTTAATGCCGTCCGTAAAGATGCAAATATCAATCCTATCTATCAGATATCTGTAAAGGACAAAGGGGTTTTCCTAGAAGTTATTGTTTTTGTTATTCTATTATTATTATTATTATTATTATTATTATTATTATTATTATTATTATTATTATTATTATTATTATTATTATTATTATTATTATTCATAACCCCCAAACGTCTGAAACCACAGCCACGGCTTCAACACTATTGGGAGTTCTTGTGTGAATTAATTGATTTTATGATCCAAAATAAAATTAATAATTGCAAACTCAAATCTTTCATCTTGTATTTAACTTTATTATAAAATGCTATTATAAGTGTTTGTTTTTTTAGAAGTACTTACCGGAATAAGCCACACATGGCAGGCAGGGTACACTGCTGTATAGTGCCACCCTGGTGAGGAAGAATTGGGCTAAGAACCCTCAGATAAGTGTTTTATCAGGTGCATAGGCTGAAATCTACACAGCTTAGTTGGACAGACGGATAAGGTGAAGTTCTCATCTATTAAATGTTCTGCCTCCCACACACACAGGCACACACTGGCACACATGGAGCAGCAGAAATTGGAGGGTGATGATAAATGACAGACAAGGGCCTAACACATGTCTGACGGCTGTGACGTTTTTCTTCACTCCTCTAAACACTTATTCTTCCCTCCCTCCCTCCTCTCGGTCTGACCTTTCTGGGTCTGAGGGAGCACATTGTCTGCTGACACATTGTGCAATCTAAATGTGCAATACTTCATGTAAAGGATTTCATTAGCTAGGGGGCATGGAGTTCATCCAGGAGGTAACTGTTATTATTTGCTAGCTCAACTTGTGTTATGTTATGTTTGTTGTAGGCCACTAACACAGTGGAGGTAAACATTGAGACGGCAGAGAAGCTGCTGGTCAGCAGACTTGACTTCATGAGCTCACTGAATAACGACATCAAACCTGTAAGTTGCTTCACATCACACTTTGTATCTCTTTTCTGTGTCTTATATATGTTGTTTACCATGACATCTTAATCTAAATCTGAACTAAACAAAACCTTTGAAATATAATCTCGTAAAATAAAGATGTTGAGTATTCCAGAGTCTGGACTCCTTTTCTGATCAGCTTCCAGCACAAAAACCTAATGGATGTAAACCACTGTAAATGCTAACAAACAATATTTTAAGGACATTCAGAGTGCAGTTGATCTGGTTCTAGTTTCTGTGGCAAAGAATAGCCAGTTGGACAGTTAGACAGAAAATAAAATTGCCACTTTGCCCATGGCTGAAGATTCTCAGGGACCACTCAACACATTTTATTATATTCAGGGGGGTTTAAGGAAATATATCCCAAATAATAAATCATTTTTATGAATCATTTTATATTTGAATTCACCAGAAGTGAATTCACAGACAGGTGATGCAAGATTACAATGGGCAGAGAAACATTTGCAGTACATATTTTCTTTCTGATGTTCTCAACTATAAAACACCACCTCATCTTTTCTTTTTCTCTCCAGGCGTTTGGCACCAATCAAGAAGACTACGCCAGCTACATCATGAACGGGATAATCCGATGGGGTGACCCAGTGTCAGCGGTCCTAGAGGACGGGGGGCTGCTGGTGCAGCAGACGAAGAACAGCGACCGCACGCCGCTGGTCTCTGTGCTCCTTGAGGGTGGGACTCACATACATCCACTCACACAAACTCGCCTCATGCAACTCAGCTCAGGCCAAACATCCTTAGCCAGCACACAACAGTTGTACACACAAAAAGGCCCTAAA
Source organism: Lepomis macrochirus (assembly GCA_024633595.2). NCBI lineage: Eukaryota > Metazoa > Chordata > Actinopteri > Centrarchiformes > Centrarchidae > Lepomis > Lepomis macrochirus. The sequence goes on from JALXJV020000023.1 coordinate 7,492,155, forward strand.
ATATAAACTTGAAACATCTGATTTGTGATTAATCCCCTTTCATCAGGCCCACCTAACAGTGGGAAAACCGCGCTAGCTGCTAAGATCTCTGAAGAGTCCCAGTTCCCCTTTATCAAGATCTGCTCCCCCGACAAGATGATCGGACACTCGGAGATCGCCAAATGTCAAGCCATCAAGAAGGTAACAAGCACCTGTTGATAATGTTACAAACCTTTACACGCTGAGTAGAAAGTCTTCAAATATAGAACATCATCTGAGTCATCTGTAGGTGTACAAATGTTTGGGATACATAAAGTATGTGAAGGTGTGAAAAATGTATCTCCAGGGCGGATGCATGGCAGATGGGGTTAAAGCAATGCAGTTGTTTCTCATCTTGCGGATGCTGAAAATAATTAATGGCTTTATTAAATTGGACTTAAGTATTCAAACTGCCTCAGTAAATATGGAAGACCTTTTGTAATCGAAAACATTTATATACATATTTTTTAAATCCAAATTGGCCGCTGTTTACTAATACCATAACAAACAAATAATCCTTTTTAGTGCTTTCAGGTCATTCATAAAGTTATGTGTCTTGTTTTTAACCGCGCCTGTTTGCACTTTTCTTCCCTGTGATAGATATTTGAAGATGCCTACAAGTCCCAGCTGAGCTGCGTGGTTGTAGATGAAATTGAACGTCTGTTAGGTAAGAATCCAGTTGTCCCTCAGAGAGTCATAAAGCAGCTAATTAAAACATTTTTGGTTCTGCTGCTGGTGAGTTGAATATTGTATACCTAAAGTCATTTTTATTTGGATGGACATTCAGATGTGAATAAATCTATATGACATTGCTAACAGAAAATGATCTGTCTCATTAGACTACGTCCCAATTGGCCCTCGTTTCTCCAACTTGGTGTTACAAGCTTTACTGGTGCTGCTGAAGAAACCTCCTCCGAAGGTAACAAACACTTTGTTGTGGTATTTATATGTAGCGTGCTCACTGTGGGGTTGCTAGTCCTTAGGTGGCAGAAAGAGGGCAGCAGATCTTATGGATGCCAGCGCAAAGTCTTGTGAGGAATTGTTGGAGGTCTTTGGCTGCAACTGGCATGTGTGAGCGACTGTGTGTGAGTGTATGGTTATTAGCGAGTGTTTAGGCCCAGGCCTGTTGTGCTCACAGTGAATGGTGGTGGTAGAGACCCATTTCTCATAGTTTCTTTGGTTGTAGTTTGTGTGTGTCTGTTGATGGGTTTGTGAATGAGAGCATAGCCCACTATATGGCTGCATGTGCATGAGAAGTGGCGCGGGGCCTGGTGTTGAATGCCTGGCTGCAGTGCTCCTCTGGGGTTGTAAAGCGCTGGGCCCAGCGGGGTGCCTGGGGCCGGGGGAGGCCAGGGGGACAGGGAGGAGAATGGGCTCTGTGAGAGAGCCAGGACCTGGCAGCACCGCCGCCTGTGTGGCACCTCATCTGCATGCAGCATCACAACCCCCCACGCCATGGGGGGGCAGCCGGCAGCCATAATCCCCCTGTCTACTCGCCACTCCTCTGCCTCTCCTCCTTCGTCTTCTTCTCCTGTTCCTTCTCCAACTTGTCGGCTTAGTGGAGCTGCATTTCTTTTGCTTCCCTTCTTTTGCTCGTGTTTCTGTTCTGTTCTTTCTTCTCATCTCTGCTATTTTTTTTTTCGCTGTGCTCTGGTTGTGACTTAAGGCCCTGATACCCTATCAACTTTCACCCGGGACGGCCTAAAATCGAACAATCATGAGAGATATCTGGTGAAATCTTTGGGTGTATATTTAAAACGGTGATCCAAGATCTCACTGAGACACTCGTCCACCAACAGCTGACAAGAAGATTTGGCAATCAGAGGCAGTCTGCATTGCAATTATGACAGTGTCATAAATTCAGGACTAAATTCTCACAACGTGACACGTGACTGTGAGCCACATCTACAAACCAACTAATTGGAATATAACCTGAAATAATGCAGAGAACGCAGGATGACGTGACATCGTAAGCATTTTTGAGTAAAGGAAGAAAAACGGCACTATGGACAAAGGTTGTTTTTTCAGTTTTTTATCATAGCGCTACAGTTCACCCAGCATGTATTGCACATGTCATGCCTCAAAACTAACAGCACCCTCTGACAGAGACTTACAGAAAGCGTTTATTGGACACAGTGAACCTGCACTTTCTCTGTTATTACAAAATGTGTAGGTGCCTTTAAATAAACACAGAGAAGCCACAATCCATATGCCCGGTCTCGATTTATACCCATCAGATAGTCACGACTCCACCTTATCTCTTCTATCCTCCCTTGTTACTGTTTTCTTTTCTTTCCATAAACAAACGGATAGTGAGTAATAAAAAATTAAATCACAGAATCAACCTGACTGACTGTCAGTCCTTTTGCCTTCCCCGTGACTGTTAAGAGGAAAGCAGCTAAAGAAAATGACCAACTGAGCGGTTGAATGAAACGAAAGTCTGAAGCCACGTCTGCTTGTCTTTCAGGGTCGTAAGCTACTGATCATCGGCACCACGAGTCGTAAAGACGTCCTCCAGGAAATGGAGATGTTGGATGCTTTCAGCACTACCATCCACATACCCAACATATCCAGGGGAGAGCAGCTGGTCGAGGCCCTGGAGGTAACAGACACACACACACATCTATGCATGCATACACAGCACTTTTAAACCCTAAACTATTTAATACACTTGATATACACTTACTCAGCTTCTCTGTCTCACAATTGTAACACACACCTACCTTTGTACAAAGAGTATAATCAAATGATCCCCCTTAGGAAGACTTGAAATGATCAGTACTTAAAAGCAACATTAAGCGCAGATTTATAATCACTGTTTACAAGAATGATGTTTTCTTTCTCAGCCAAAGATGTTTTATTCACAGTCTGTAATGTGCATTACCTCTATACTGACACACTCGGACTACACTGCAACATTTATTTTTAGCTGATATGTACTATAGTGTGAAATTCTTTCTTGCGTTTTAAATAATGATTTAACCCATTTGAATCCCATGCCTGAGTGCTCTCCTCTGCCTTCTCCCCACAGCTGCTGGGCAGTTTTCAGGAGGTGGAGCGGGCCAGCATAGCTAAAGCTGTGAAAGGCCAGCATCTGTGGATCGGCATCAAAAAGTTGCTCATGCTGATTGAAATGTCCGTGCAGGTGAGAAAGAGAGACTTTTTTTTGCATTTGCATTCTTGAACCATGGCTAGCGGAATAGCTGTAGTGGTGGCAATGTCGTTCTGTTTGCCGAACGGTCAACCACTTTGGTCCAGACTGAAGTGTCCCAACAACTAGTGGATGGACTGTCATGAACTTTTATACAGACAGTTCCGGTGTTAAACTACATCGTGAACATGGTAAACATTATATCTGCTAAACACCAGCATGTTAGCATCGTCATTGTGAGTTTGTTATCATGCTGATGGTTAGCATTTGGCTCAAAGCACCACTGAGCTGCTTGCATCTAACTTTATAAATATTCAAATGACTATGTGATGTTCTTATGATAAATGTAATGCTGATGTAACTCCATGTGCACTGGTGGTATCACATTCTAGGTCAAGTAGACCAAGCTGTGAAGAGCAAGGCAGTTTTGTCTTTTCGCTAACTCTCCCTTCTCACGTGTTTTTCACATATTTTATTCTGAAACACAAATATCAAATTGGCTCAGCCTCCGTATTGTTTTTCTAATCGTGCAGACTAAGCTCGAGCAGCCTGTCCCTCCTCTTCCTCGACATCTGGCCGGCATTCTCACCAGTCAACAGATTCTGTCTCTGTCTTAAAAAAAACAAAACTGTCATCTATTAACTGGAATGAAAAACCGTGTGGTTTTAGTGATGATTTGTTGAGCAGAAGGATCCAGTATATTTCCAGTTCACAAACCATTCTCGAAATGGTGGAGTTCTAATACAGTCATACTTATGAAACCACGTTCTGCGGAGCTTTCCTAGTTACGCTCACGTGTTCTGAATCAAAGGGATGCTACCTACGGTTTAGAGCAAGAGCAAAATCAATGAGGATCAGTTATCCTAGGAGCAAAAGACATATGGCAGGTTAAACAAAACAGACATGTACACTGAAGTCATCCAACTGTGGAAACAAAAATGAAAACATAGACAGCAGATTCTTGGCTTCCTTTCAGCTCACCAGTTGTGTGTATGTAAATAAGCACTGTAGGTATAAACTCACCTTTTTAAAGCTGCCTTTAGGGGTTTTGTGGTTTGGCCGAGGAGTTATGTTTTTTTGCATTTTTCCCAGAGAGTCCCTGTCAAAATTGGTGTCTGTATTTGTGTTTGCACTGTACCCAAATGATTTACTTGTAAAGCCTTGTAAGGGCCTTTACCCTGTCAAAACACTAGGATCATCAATTGGACTGGTTCTGCAGAAAGTCTAGATCAGTCATACTGCCTGTACTCCCATTACTCCCTGAATCACGGTGTTCTTGGGAAGCGTTGTGATTTGTAGTGAATGCTTTAATTTTATAAATCTCTTTACATACTTTCAATCAAATAAATGTTTTGTTTCATTACTCACCTACACACACCCACTTGACAGGCTTGGGGCTTAGCATTCGGGCTAGTTCTCACCTGCTAAATAACAGTGCAATGCAAATAGACAGAAATTCCTGGTGGGATTCAGATCTGTGTCAGAATAGGAACACATGACAGTTTTTACCCATACATTGATTTATTTGCGGCGGCCCCCCACAATATCAACACTAACCGCCACATATTGATTTTGGCTCTCTCACTCGCTCCCTCGCTCACAAACACATTGACAACAGACGTGTCTGCGAGTAGTCCCTCTGTGCACGATCTGAATCAAAACATGACCATGCGGTGGAGGAAGGATTGTTGCCGGCTTTAGGCAGCATCAATGCAGAGTTGAGTGATTAGTATCATGAACGCCTCTGCATGAATTTCTCCTAAACCAGTGCATTCGCATTAACTCTGATAAGCCGCACTTACACTGAAAAAACACATATCTGAAAAAACAGCCCTGATAATGTCATAGTGATGTCATAGGGGGTTATCTCAACTTAGGCTTGGAGACGATGGATGAAGTTAAATTGTTGGCTCCAGTGATTTTCGAGCTTGACCCAAATCAGGGACTAAAAGTCCGCGTGGATTCTGATTTTAATTGTTTTCTTTCTGATCCCCCTGCTTCATGCAAGAGTACTCTAAAGCTTAATTTGTCTGAAATGAATTAGGTTCCAGATAGATCTTGACTCAGGCTTTGACATTGAAACCTGAGCATAACAGCTACAGAAGGGTCCAGCTGTACTGTTGGAACTGAAAGATTTTGCAGCAGCTTCTTCTTCAACACTCCTAAGGCAAGACATTTCTGCAGTCCACAGTGGCCAGTTCATCTAAAAACAAAACAGCTCCAGTGGCCTTCAAATGTTTGTTTACCAAAACATGTAGCAGCCTTTTATCAAGCAGCAGCAGCAGCAGCAGACAGTGACCTAAATCTGACTGCTGGCTGGCGTTAATTTCTCCTCCTGACTGTGTATCTGTGGTATGTTGATGATGTGTACCGCCTGTTTGTTGAGGCTGGATGCTGTGTAATTGCTGTGGTATGCACAAATGCAGCTATGTTCTGCACCCCCCCCCACCCTCCCAACCCCAATCTTAGCCTGAAGAAGTATGAACCTGTGTTTGCCGAGACATGCTGCAAACGGCCACACCGCTCCGCACACATACATTTCGTTGTTAGTGCTCGGTTTTCTCTTTATCTTTTTCCGTCTCATTCCAATGTTTCTGACTGTTCTCATGTCTTCACTCTAGTAGCTACAGGCAATTCCAGACATACTGTAAGTTATTGCGTAGGTTGCCATTAATTTTACTTCCTCTCTCCCTCCCCTTCTCTGCAATCCTGTTTGTTCAAACTGAAGCATGAACTCCAGGACCTGCCACTATTTCACACTGTTCTGATGTTTAACCTCTTGATTCTGAATTTTAAACAACAGATGCTAGATCAAACAGATATCACCACCTGTGGATAAATGTAGGCATATTACATTGTATGCATATATGCACTAAGAATTAACGTGTCTGTGTTTTAGATGGATCCTGGCTACAGAGTTAGCAAGTTCCTGAGTCTACTGAAGGATGAAGGAGCGTAAGTATTCTTTTCCTGTTTCTAACGTGACTCCTTTGAGCAGAATGGGATCGTCAGTGACACTAAACACTCACGTCGCGCGCACACGTCTCACTTTTACCATTCTTCATTCACAAATGTAGCAAAGAGAGGAAAAACCTAGTTAGACGCACTAAATGTTTACACGATCATTGTATCAAGTGTGATTAATAATACACATTTTGTCTTCCTGCAGACTGGGTTCTGATAAGTTTATGCCAATCTAGACTCAGTGGAGCCACATAGTGAAAAAGAGGCATCTGTCAACGGTAAGACTGCAGGGCCTGCATCAGGCCGCACGGTCACATTTTCTACTCATCGTTTCCTGTCCAAGCTGAGGGGGGCTCGTGAAGAAATCTGTAAACTGCAAATTCAGTTTAGCAATATATAGACTCAAAGTACAAAGTGTTGTCAAGAGAAGTCAGAGCACAGAGTAATAAAAACCAGAGCCATTTGATTTCTCTACTCTATAGATGAATTAACACTCAGCCAACAGTAATGTACCAAACAACTCACCTATATGGGAAATTGTTACTATTTTAAAATGTTCTTGTGCAAGTCTGTAAACATGCTTTTAAATCAAAATCTATATACTTTTCAGTCCATCAATATATAATTTTGTAATGGAGATTCCAATATTTGATGTTGGTTTTTGCTCTTAAAATTTTAGTCACCAAATTGCCTTAAAGATGTCATTTGACATTTTGGGAGACACGTTTATTTGCTTTCATGCCAAGTCTTAAATGAGACGATGAATACTACACTCATGTCTGCACTGCAGATATGATATGAGAGCAACTGAAGTGTAACAATGACCAGGTGTGTATTAGTGTGGGGCTTCTTCCTGGAGGGGTGCAGTGACTTTCTGGAGTCCCACGTCACATAACCCCTTGTAAAATGACAATTTGAGATTTTACACTTTGATTTCTGTACGGATTAGAGAAACATGGTATAACTTGTTTATCGGTGAGTGATAGAGGGGTTTGTAGGTGGATTTTGTTAACTTTGGATTGTCGTTTCCGTGCTTTATGCTAAGATAAGCTAACCAGCTGTTAGTTCTTGTAAATGTCCCAAAATGCTGATCTTAAATTGTTTTTATTCTTGATTTATCTGGCTATATATAGTCTGCAGTAAGATATTGTCAGGGTATGCCCCGATTTAAAATACACATTATGAATCGGCAAATTGTGAGCCTGATTTACAAATTGAGAGTACACATGGATCAGTTGTGGAGATACTGTAGATTATAAGGGTATGGATGTCCACAGTCTTCTCAGAGGTGTGCACAATCATGTAAAAGAAGCAGTAAGTACAAGCACATTTGGCGGTAATGTTGGGAATTTCACAAAATAGGATTAGAAAATTCTTCAGAAATCTGTGAAATGATTGTTTTATATCCCAGTTGTTCTGTTCTGAATCTGTAAAACAGTTCATTATTGTTAATATAGTTCATTCTTGAATGTTAATGATAACAAAGTTTCTCTTTTCAAAGTTATCTGGCTAACTTGCTAATCCTGCTTTGTGAAATACTCCCCGTGAGGAGAGGCGGCCCAGGGTGATGAACAACAAAAACTTTTCAACTTGCAGCCAGAGCTTTGCTTCTCATCACAGCCTCAGAGACCTATGGTATAGTTAGCGCACGGCGTGCCTAAAAATAGGTCGACGAGACAGGTGCTCTCTTGTGGCAGCATGTCTCCTTTGCTTGCCTGTCTCTTCTCACTTTTATTTGTCTCTCTTCACTCAGTTGCTGAGGAACGGAAGCCTGAAAGAGGCTGGCAGGAGGAAGCAAGCAAGAGATAGTTTCCATCTCTCTCTCTCTCTGCATCCTTCCTTCCCATCCCTGAAGCTCTGTGCGCTTCTCTCTGCACTGCAGCTTTCTGCAGCCGCAACCAGCCAGGCAACCTCCTCCTCTTCAGCACTATGTGAACATGTAAAATAAGAGAAATAAGCGGTGTTTGTTGTATCTGAGTATAATGCATTTCTTGAAGACCAGTGCTGTAATCTCTATGTGATGCTACTAGCACTTAATTGGGATTTTTTTTATATAAGAGTCCAGGCAAAACAGAGATTACCATGGCAAGTAGATGTGCATGCACAAACACTAATCATAACACTGTTTGTTTATATAGGCCGTATCTCTATGCACAGATGTGTAATCTGATCATTCCACGACATGGTGGCTCCATGACTTAAAGATCTCACTTTGTTCTTATCATGTTGTGTACTTGCTTGTGCCTGACGTTTTATTTTATGAATAAATAAATTATATTACTAACAAGAAACTCTGTAGTATCTGGAATTAATGCTCATGCCGCTTTAAAGATGTGTTTCCATGCAAACGTCAGGTTGCACAGTATAATCTACATAGGAATATGTAGTTGTTTAGGTCAAACGCTGTCCAGTTTGCCCAAAAACCTCTCTCAGTTTACCAGCCTCTATGAAATCCCTTGTGCCACACGAGAAAAAAAAACTATCTACTACCAGTTGTTTTCATAATCAAGTGTTATTCTCACAATTATGGCATGTCGAAATCATAAAAAGTGTTTTATAATTATGATCTAGCATAATTATCTCATAATTATGAGAAATTTGGCATCTCGTAATTAGATGAACCTACTCAGACATTCGCGGTTAACCTCTACAGCATCTGTGTTGCGCAATCGCTGCACAGCTCAACGAGGAAACACAGTCAGCCGTTTTACCAAGTAGCTACTGCAGCACGTCTGTGCAGGCTACAGTGAGAGTGAACCACTGAATGCAGATCTCTTTATCCGGTTATTCTGAATTGTGAAACCAAAGTAGCAAAAATAGTGTATCAGGGACTCCTCCCTCGTGAACGTGCTTACATGTGGTCTCCTCTTTTTTTTTTTTAATATACAAGTGAAACGAAGTAGAAAGGAACCAGATCTGTGTGTTTTTTAACTGAGACCATTGCTGTTTGTAATTATTTAGAATCATGGATGTTCACCTCTTTGTTAACATACTGTAATAGATGTGGTAAAGTGATAAATCAATCCCATATGCTATAACCTACGCATTTCTCGTATGCTTTGGATGATTGAGATGTGATAGTCACCTCATCCGGATCATCACTATGTACTCTGTAATGTAAATACTGTATAAGCCCGAGTGAGTCACAATAAATTACCGTGTGTGTGTGTTCAGGGTGAACATGTCACCCAGTGCAGCAGTGTGGCTCGTTGATGTCTTTTTAATAGTCTTTGGACAACAATGGCCCAGAAGAAGAAGGTGCATCATTGTGGGTTTTGGTCTTTTCATGGGATTTTTCTTCATCAATGGCCCATGTACAATATGTGATGAATGCATCTAGGGATGAGATATCTAATCATCCTATTTATGACACAAGAAGCACTTTGTATCATAGTTTGAAACACTATACGTTTAGTTTTGAAGTAAGGATGTTAGTGTGTGTGTGTGTGTGTGTGTGTGTGTGTGTACCTCGCTATAAAGCAAAAAGCACAAGACAGTTTTGTTCTTCAAATATATAATCTTAGTTCAGTCATACAGATATATACATTGTATAATAAATAATATTTATAAAAACATAACATTTACGATTATAAAATAAAAAGGGAATTATTCACTTTAAAACATTTGTACAAAACTTTGGATATAGCGGGGGAGGTGGGGCGTTGGGGGGTAGGGAGTTGGAGGGAACTGAACACAGAAAGGTAGGCCCAGGTAGGGAGGGCTGTGTAGAAGATGAGACAAATGCTAAGCTATGTCACAAAGAGAGGACAGCCTATATACTACTGGGTAACTTGTGTTTTTTTCTGTTGAATATAATTAATAGGAAGCAGGTGGGACTGTCAGAACATGTTGTGTGGAAAGCTCTTACGGTTTGTTCCACCATTGTGAAGAGCCATCCTGCCATCCATCCATCCATTTTTCCACTCACTTCTGTTTGTCACTGGCAGCCATCATGCACGCAAACACGTCCAAATCTTGCACACATAAATCATCCAGCTCCTGATGAGGTTTCCCAACCTCCTTCTGCTTAATGTTCCCAGAATCAGAATTCAAGAATCTACAATGAACTGGAAGTCTTTCCTGTCAACCCCAAAATCACAGCTATTTTTCCTCAGTGATCTTAAACTCATTTCCTTTTGTTAAAAAAAAAAAAATGATATGTCAGCGTCAACTGGGAAGACATCCATGCCTCTGCAAAAACAATATTTTTGAGTAAATTACAGCATATTGTTCTTCCAGTATCTCCAAAACCAGAAGACTGAGGCAGTTTTGGGGTGTACTGACAAGAGTACAAGTTCATAAATCAGACTTCTTAAAAACCTCAACTGTCCAACTGAGGGAAAATATGGAGAGAAGGATAGCGGAGGATGTGAAAGCCAATCAGAACTTACTCGGCGCTCTGGCCTCCACGTGTCGTCACATGTCCCCCGTTTTCTTTTTACAGTGATAAAAGAAAGATTTGCTTCAGACGAAAGTTTCTACGATGGACCTGATGAATGCGTGAAGTGTTAGATAAAAAGATTTCCCAATAATCACTTTGCTCATAAGACCAGAATTAATATTAAGCATGCTAAAGCTTGACTCAAGTTTGATGCATACATTTATAAATGAAACAGCCATAAATGATCTGCTCATATAATTTGAGCGCTATCGTTCTCTGGTTGTTTTCATCACAACACTCCTTAATGAATAATGCATGACTGTGTTGCATCACACTTGTGGAAATGATGAGCAATTTACAAGTTGATCGTGCCCGAATGCAGGAACAAAGTCGTCATTCACAAGAACTGCTAGCTTGCAATGAAGGAGAATTTGCTCGCATAAACAACGCTCAAATTTTTACCACCTGGAGTTAAGTGTAACTGAATAGTGCATACATATACATGTGTAGGGTGGTTAGTTAGTGGAATGAGCATGCTTGTTCACACACATGCTGCATACCTCCAGTCCCAGCCCAATGGTAATATTTCAGAAATGCAGGGCTATAAAATCAGGCTGTAGCATATATCTTCCAGGCTCCCCGGCTGACTGGTGCAGTAGAGTCAGTCAGCAGGGAGTAGCAACACTGAGGATTTCATCAGCTCAGTAGTTTACAAAAGACAGGACCGTGGTACTTCCAACACCTTCCTGCTGTTTTCAGTTCAGTTCAGTAGTTACAAAGTGATGGTTTCCTGGGGCTGCCGACGTGTTCAGTATCACTTACGACTAAGTGATGGTGTAGAGGTTGGTTTAGTTTAAAAAACAAACAAAAGGTAAACCAGCCAGACTGGCCAGAGAAGTGAGGTGTTAGTTAGAAGATGCTTTTTAATCAAAAGCAAAGAGTCTGAAAGTGTGTTTTTTTACTGCATTAATCTCACAGGTACAAAGTGTTACTGTACATGCCACAAACATTGTGTTGGCATGGAGGGGGTAATAAATAAAGACAAGGGGGAAGGGAGGGGCAGGGGGGTTCATGGCCCAATGCTGCAGGGAAAGGAACCTGGGGAAAGTGGCACAACTCTAGCTTTTTCCCATGAGAGCGGACTAGATCCGTCAGGTCAACACAGGACACGTTCTAGTCAGACATTATGGAAATGGTTGTAGTGGTTTGGAAGACAGATTCTAGAGCAGGGCTTTTACAAAAAAAAAAAAGTATAGAAAGTATCCATTACTGATGTGCCATTACCCATTAGGGCCTGAGTGTGTGTGCTGATGAATATGTTTTTGTGTGGGATGCAGAGTGTGCAAGTCTTGGGAAGCAGGAAAGTCGTGCAAGAGGAGGGGCGTGGAAGGGTGGGTGGGCAGCACTTGTAGTTCAGCAGTCAGTTTGCCTGAAAGCACAGGCCTCTCTCACTTGCACGTGTGAACGTCGTACACGCGCACACACTCCTGACAGCTCACGTAGCAGCACCAGTGGAAGATGCAGTGACATTTCTCCTTGCGTTTCTCAGTCCGGGTGTTGTGGCCGCGGCCGCAGCACAGCAGGTCGCAGCCCTCGATGCCGTGTGACGACACGTTGCAGGCTCGGTCGCGTGTCCCAAAGGAGCCGGTCTCCGGGTTGGGCTCGCAGAAGTTGGGCGAGCCCTCGTAGTAGACCAGGTCACGCTCAGTGGGGTGCTTAAAGAAGTTGTACTTGACTCGCAGCGTCTCCACCCAGCCTCGTGACTCGCGGTGCTTCTCCACCACCATCTCCGAGGCGCTGTCGTACTTGTCCTTCAGGTAGTCACCCAGCATGCGGAAGTCTGGCTGCGCCCACCAACATGTCTTCACCTCGCAGCTCCCTGACAGGCCGTGACATTTACAGCGCAGGTGCATGTGGTCCAGGATGGTCTGACAAACACAGAAAACACTTTCATGTTCACTTTGTACCAATGCTTAAAGCCAACTTGTTCTAAACTTGGCTTTTAATGCAGTTCCTGGATTTAAAAACAAAACATGTACAAGTTAAAATATTTTACACATTTCCTGTCAGAAACAGATTCCATACTCCTAAATATGTCTTAATATAAACTTAAAACTGGATTTTGATTTTTATCAGTCAGGCAAGCATCCAACATGTTAATGTTTTCATAATCCTGATGCCTTAAAGCAATACTCCAGTAAAAATTAATCTTTTGAGTGTAAAGAGTCACTGTTCAAAGTTGGCCAAAACAGCTTGCATTCACAGTAGTTAAAACGGCCTGGAATGGCACAGTTATAGCAAAATGTCTATTGAACCTTCTTAAATGCGTGTACCACTTCTCCACTGTGGAGCCATATGTTCAGTGTTCCCATAGCCAAGAACCCCCTTGATACACTTAAAGATTGAGGTGGTGAGAAGTTGACAAGGAATCCACTTTACTGCTGTGAGTTCAATCTAACTGCACCCGCCATCCTCCAGGAAGAAGCAGGCTACAAAACTGGCTTTCGGAGCCACCTTTAATGGCATACAGGTGGTGAGAATTTGATACTGAAAAGGTAGATTTTGGTTGGAGTATTCCTTTAAAGTGTAATTAACTAAAATGTGCTGGTGTGGGTGAGTGTATGTGACTCATTGCTTATGGGGCCGTCAAGTCAGTCACCACCAAGCAAGATCTATTGGAATTTTGTGGTCAGAAATGTACAGGAAATTCAGTAATGCGGACTAACAAAACCACTAAAGACTTGCAGAGCAGGCCAAGAAAAACAATATGCCACTGGCTACAATTTATTTAAGTGTCATGCAGCTGTGAAGTACAGAGGCTCTGTGCTGCTGCTAATTCCCTCTGAAGTCATTGGCTCACATCATGAGTGTGCTGCCGCAGGGCATATTTTATCTTTGTGTTTTGATTTTGTTGTGTTTTAATTCAACAGCTATATTTAGCTGCAGAATTCCCCCAGCTGGGGCGGAAGGCAGGTGGCTGGGGCACCTCTGGGTGAGGAAGGGGAGAGGGGGTTGAGGTAAGGGTGGATGGACTAGTGACATCACACTGTGAGCTTGTCCCAGAGGCCCTTGAGGCTAAATAATTGAGCGTGAGAGGGCCAGGTGGAGAGGAGAGTAGACTCCTGACAGTACGGCTGTTCAGTTGGCTCCTGTGGTCTCCCTGGCTGCTCCTGTGTGCTAAGATCAAAGGGCTGTCTTGTTGCCGTGTGGTCCCTCCATTTGCCCCTCAGCAAGCAGCCGGGGAGCCTATTTTCTCCAAGCGGTGACAGCAGCCAGTGATGTTTTAAGTCTGAGCTGCTTTCCTTCACTCCCCTTCAACTCACTCGGGTTATTTGACTGGCAGGGAATTTTTCATTGGGATGCAAGGCATGAAAGGCGAGGTGTGGGGGCAAGGCAGGAGGGAGGTGTTGCTTAGATGAGTAATTAACCAGTCATTCAAAGTCAAGTGCTCATTTTCAAGTGGAAACACAGAGATGTGCGGACAAGTCAAATACCAAATCCCCAGCCGTCATGAACAATTAGTTATCCCAAACAGTAATGTTTGCAAGATAAAGCTGGTAATTTTGCAAGACAGTCGAGACATTGTTCATTGTTTTCTGCACCGCGGTTTCAGTTTTTCCCCTTTGCTACAAGTTATAGTACAATGTGTGCAGAGGTTGCCTAATTAATGTGATGTAATACAGTGCTGTAAAAAAATGTGCTCAACAATGGAACCTGCTTCTATCTTGCAGAGTCAGTCTTACACATATTCAGTACATATTGTAACTATTTAACCACTTCTGACTGATCAGTGTAGTCTCGTGGTAATCAATTTGTTCACTATCTGGGAAGAAGTATGTGGACTTCGTCTATTTTTTATGGTCTGTGCTAGGCACCTAAGAGAGAGATCTTAATGCTACAGCAGACAATGATATTTTGGACAATAGTGTTCTTCTAGCTTGGTAGCAGCAGTATAGGGATGAACCTTTGTGGAAGAACTTCACTGGCCTGCAAAGAGCCCTGATTTAAACCCCATCCAACACCTTTGGGATGAATTGGAACACCAACCGCGAGCCAGGCCTTATCACCCAACATCTGTGGCTGACCTCACTAATGTTCGTGTGGCTATATGGTAGCAAATCCCAAAATCTTGTGGGGGACCTCTGGAGAGCGGAGGCTGTTATATCAATGTAATGGAATGAGAAGTTCAACATCACATATGAGTGTAATGTTCAGTTGTCCGCATTCTTTTGGCCAGGTAATGTATTTCAGTTTTAAAACAGAAACCTAACTGCATATTTTACCCATGACGCGTCTAAATGTGTTTACCGTGCGTCCTGCCTCGTTGTTGTGCCGGTTCATCGCAGAGCGAGCATCTGGACGATTCTCTCTGGCGTCCGCGAACTCCCTGGATACCAGCACCCCAAACTCTGCGTCCTCACTGCAGCCTCCCCACTTCCAGCCCTCCCCAGGAGGTCCCTTGTGGTGGGAATCACAGCCGCACATGGTGGATGTGCCCTCGGCACAGGAGCGGGTCACAGCAAATGCCACGCCTGCTGAGGCTATAGCGTGGACAAACGCTGACTCTCTGGTTGCTGAGAGATACAGAAAAAGACAGAGAGATAGACAGTGTGTCAGACTTGGGTTTAACATGGACAAGGGAATCTTTACTACTGCCAACATCCAGACAGGGGTATTGAAAAGGATACCTCTAGGCAAAGACCTTTTAACACAACATTTCATCTTTGAGAAGCCACATTTATGCACTGGTATTTGCCACTGTGAAAGACAAGAAGCCAATAGGAAAAAACTCTAACCCTCTGTTATTTTAAAATATGTGAACATGGTTCACAGTATTAACATATAATCGGCAGCGATGAGGAAGCACATACTACAGGACACATGAAGGAGCCTAAAAGCAGAGTCCCTGTAGTGACATCAACCCGTTGTGGTTGTTTTGGAGGGTCCAACGCTCAGTGGGATCTCAGTGACCTTCTGTCATCCCTGAGGTGTGCTGCTTTGCATCTGGATAGTGTTTCAGGAATGTTGTAACCCCCCCATCTTGTTCAGAGCCCAAGGCCTTCTGGTGAAACCTAGCAGTGTGTCGACCTGTTTCTTTTTTACACTCAGGGATGGAGTTACGCCTGCTTTGAAGGCAACAGCTTATTATGTAACCAGACACCATTGTTTCACAATCACAGCACACTTACCGTGGCTCACCAATTACACTCCACTAGCTCTGTAGCTCTGTTACAGAAACACACACACACACACACACACACACACACACACACACACACACAGAGGTATAGGGAGGTGTCCTTAAGCAGTGGCTTGACTTTTCAAGATAGTTTCTGATATGTGGAATTGCGTGATATGACTTTTGAAATTTGTATGAACACAACCAGAGAATTAAGCCTGTATTTTACGGACCACAGTGGCTACTAAAGCCAGAAATTCCTCAGCAATTCCACTGCCAATGAGACCCAATCAGACTACTTTACAAGCCACAGACAAAGTTTACTGGTGTTTTGCTGGAAGCTAGTCTCATGTTCCCACCCTGAACGTGTCTGCCAGCAAAGTTATAAGATAAACATACCTTTTATGTTAGGTAATATTATGATGCAACAAGGATCAATATCTGTGCTGTTTTATGAATATCAATAAAGATAAATTATTTTTAATGTATCTATATTTATGACATTTCTGAGTGTATATATGCTAATAATTTATAGGGTAAAAGGATCATCTGATGTGGTCTTTTGTTGTGAAAATGTAAAACAGATACTGTAATACTGAATTCAGTAGTATTTAAAAAATGAAGCAAAGAGTTTTTTCAGATGGACAGTAGTTTTTTTAATCTAAATACTGAAATACCAACTAGAGTTTGGTGTGTCTGGAAATTTTGTATTTTTACCATTCATTCCTAGTAAAAGGATACAGTTTTGTCTAAATCTCCAGTGAATCCTTGCATGATTGGATGACACATAGTCCTCTGGTTCAGCATCCCTGCTCACCCTGGCAAGCCTAGCTGGGCCCTCCACAACAGGGGCCTGTGAGCCCTAGGCCCCTGGAGCTCTGGCTGTTAGCCAAGGCTAGTGGTGCTCCTGCTACCTGCTGAGCCCATCAATCCGCCTTTGTTTTCCTTGTGTCACACTGTATTATCCACACAAAAAGACCCAGCAACTCACGCCCCCACAGCCCAGCTCTGCCCGGAGCTGGCATTCCCCAACCCCCCCCCTCTCTCTCTCCAGCCACCCCTCTGCCAACACCCTGAGCTGAAATCCCATACAACACCACCCACCACAGGACCTCAAACTCCCACTTCCTCCAGGCATCCACCAACAGCACCACCATGGCCAATACACAGCTTAAGGGGGCTGGTGCTGATGGTTGCTAGCTCTTCCTTCCTTAGCTCGAACATTTTCATTCATCACTACCAAAGTGACACACTCTTCATCCCTCCTTCCTTCCTTCCTTCCTTCCTTCCTTCCTTCGATTCCTCATCCTAAAGTGCACACCCGGGCTAGCTTGGGAGAGATCCCCTTTCAGCCTGTTTTCATGACAGAGTCAAAAGGGCGTGTGAATGGGGCGTCCGTGGGAGCTGGACTGTGTGAGGCGCGCACTGGTCTTCATGCACAGTAGGGGTTGAGCGGAGCCCCCCGGCCCTTTTCTATTGCCTGTAATCTCATTTGGCCTCCCCTCTCTCTTTTATTTGACTGAGGAGGCTTGGACTGCTCACACTGCCCATTTCTGCCCAGATTCCTTCCCCTCTGACATACAGGGTAATTCATTTCCAATCAGCAGCCCCACTCACGACACACAAACTTCTACCTTCTATTATTAGGAACTGCAAAGCCTTAAGCGGGACACCTGTGCCTATTGTTTCCCACAGTCAGGTTTAGTGGGAATGGGTAAAGGACGCAGTTAGTGGGGAGATATCTTAGAATAAGTATTCTACGTGTGAAGCGCCTGATGGATGTCTCCAGTATATCAGCTGTACTTGTCAGGATTCGTTGACAGATTTACCGCACTGACCCTCTTTCATGTAAGAGAGTGTAAACACGGTTGGAAAAAACCAAAAATAAGTCACTGACTGAAGACAAATGTGATATTGAAGGTAAAGATAGATGGAAGTTGAATAATGTGCCAGTGCTTGTACCTGCAGTCATTTCTCACAGCAGCCAGGAAAGGTGTATATTATTCTAATTGCCGTAGTTAGTCTTTTGTCAGCAGAAGCCCAGAGAACAGGCAGGGCTAACCCTTAAGGTGGAAACTGTTAAATGCTATGTTTGATCTTGCAATAGCCTCAGCTGTATAACCTTTACAAGTCAGGTGTTGTTTGGCTCATTTAAATCATTTAATTTATTCTGCAGCCCTCAGATACATATGTACAGTACATAGTTACAAAATAGAGCAGTAAAGATTCATGGCAGCCTTTTTGCTCAACAGTTTACCTTTATCTAGCACAGGGCCGAAGATGGCCAGGTTGTCCTTGATGGTGGTGCAGTTCCATCGGCGGCCCCTAAACTGATGCTGGCATTCCTGGATCCCCAGCTTCACACCTTCGGCAACGCTAGGCATGATTTCTATGTAGTTACGACAGAAACGCAGCTGCTTGGGCACCAGGCCGGGGATAGAGCCACACAGGATGGGTTGGGAGCCCAGAGACGAGTACTGCTGCCCAAGGGCAAGGGACCTGTGACACAGAGAGAGGGGAAGCATCATTTAGCAAGATCTGCTGGATAACATCTCTGCATCTGTGTTAAACTCTCTAGAGGACTAAGAATAAAAAGAATAGCAACATGATTAGAAGAGGTTAATTACTGCAACCAAACACCAAAACCCAACAGGTCATCACTGCAAATAAAAAATAGGTTTATCGTGTTTTCATATCACATTTCTTATTCTTTGCTTTTTAGGGTTTATAACGAACCTCCATACATTTTTGGTACTGGCTAAAGTGTCTGTAGCACAAAAACTTGTCTCTAGTACTGACAGCTCACGTTGTTGTATCTCTGGTCAGATTCTTTGGCCCGGTTCTTGGTTGATTGGTTCTTCATACCAACATTTTGCCAATTTTGGACAGTTTTATTTATAGTAAAGTCTAAAGAACTTTGACTTCCTTTGAAACTGCTCATCTCACAGTACAAGTGTGCCCTCCCTGAACTCAACCCCACAATAGAAGTGATGGTGACCTGCCAAGGAGGCCCCCATGAATGGCAACCTGCTCTACGAGGGGAGACCGCTTCTGTATTCATTAATCTCTGGTTTAACTTCAAACCTAGCTTTGTGACAATACATTGATTCATACATGAGTGTTTAATTGACATATGTGCTTAATGTAGTTTATACAAAGAGCTGCTGTTTATTTTGTCTGGGGGAGGGGGGGGGGTGTTAATAGGCCCACTTCGGGGCAGGGATACAAGCTATTAGCACTGACTTTTCAAGGTGTTCCCGCTTGTTAGCATACACAGATCTACTGATCTAACAGATAACACACAAGAACCTGTCAACTTAGTTTGGGAAAAGCCCCCGTACACAATTTCAAATATATAAAAACACCTGCCTCGGCAGTTCCATCATTAATTTGTGGTTTGTATAATTCAAGCTGATTTTTTAAGACTGACAGTGTATATAGCTGAGCTTTCTGGTGATGGATGAAAACACCATATCTGAAGCTATGAAGTCTCTCCAGAAAACGCATGCAGATGTGCCTATGAAGGGATTAATCACTACAATGAGACTGCCAAGATCAGCTTGTGATGCCAGAAACCATTATAGTTTCATTCAGGTAATTAATTTTAATTGCTTTTTATTTCTCTTGAAATAAAAGACAGAGAGAGTGAGAAAACATGTTTGCCATGCCCATGTTTTAACATGCTTTTTGTGATGACAAGCTCCAACAAAACTGTATGGTTTCATCTACAGTAGAAGCGTATGCAATTACTGTAGGATGTCAGATTCAAATTTCTTGTTTATGTATTTCTGGGCATAAAGTATATCCCCTGAAGAAACGTACATGTTTCTGTACAGGTCTACATTCTTAAGAGATGGGCGCTTTACAATGTGTGTGTGTGATTTGGGAGTTTGCAGGGCAAGGGATGAGAGGATGTGCTGCCAATTCAGAAAGGCTTTACCAGTGTTAAGCAGACTCTCCAGCACTTGGCTGAGAGGATCACGGGGGAACAATTGACGCTGCTCAGATCAGAGCGCCACTCAGGATGACCTCAGGATCCCCGCAGGGTGCAACCCAATCATAGCAGCCACTGACTCTGACAGATGAGTGCAGTGCAGTGCTCCACCCCAACACAAAAGTCAAGCCATTGAAGTCATAGGGGGAAAAAATCCCCCCTTAGATAATTTC
Organism: Lepomis macrochirus; assembly: GCA_024633595.2. NCBI lineage: Eukaryota > Metazoa > Chordata > Actinopteri > Centrarchiformes > Centrarchidae > Lepomis > Lepomis macrochirus. The sequence goes on from JALXJV020000023.1 coordinate 7,512,015, forward strand.
ACAGCTCATGTGCACTTTTGCGTTCTACATATGGATACCACCAATACCCTGCCCCCACATCCCTCCTCCCTTCCCATATACTGTTTTTGATCTCAGGTGAGCATTGTTACAGCAGGTTCCCATGTATCAAGGTTTGCCAGTGGAGGTTACACACTGAGACATGAGGCTGAGTTGTTTTGCTTTCACAGCTGGTCTGATGGAATATAAGACCATCACATACAGTAATCAGCCACTTGTGTTGTTGGCGTGGGCTCCCTGACTGAGAGTGATATACACAACAAGCAAATCTTATGTTTCAAAATGAAACCCTGTCTGATCACAGTTCCTTAAGGATAGTGCAGTTACATAAACTATTCAAAATTTCAAACACTGCTATGCACAAGGAAAACATGTTTCATATTGAACTTGAAAACTGTTTTGCCCAATTTGATGTTCCCATGCAGAGTTAAGAGTAATTTGATAGTGCTCATCAATCTCCGTTCATATTCTTGTCTTGAGTTTACCGAAGCGTAGGCAGCCACATTAGCTCATCTGCCAGGATCATCCCACTAACATCATTGAGTTCAAGTGTTACTGACTTCACTCTGTCTGGTGACTGAGTGACTAAGGACTTTAATTACACTGTCTGCTAGCTTGGTTACTGCCCATTAATCTCTCAGTCATGGGATGGACCACAGTGGATGATGCCATGTAAAGAGCTTGGATTTGAACCCTGTTGTCACATGCTCCCCAACAACATCGTTGTTTAACTCAAAGGAAAATCTCTCCTGCCCAAGTGAGATATCTGTGTATTTAGCCCTCTGTGCCAACCTCTGCTACATTTTGGGTTCTATTCAGGACACCTAACTTAGTTGCCCACCTCTCTGACATACTGGCTTAGCCAGTGAATTTGGGATTTCTGATGGAATCAATTAGCTAACCGCATGGGACTTAGTGGTGGACATAGCATGTTTAGACTAAAGGCTGTGGATCTGCCAGCCTATTTGTCTTTGTTTGCAAAGGATGGGCCTCACTTGATCCGTATGGACAGATGAGATGAAAGGATATCTTTTTGGCTAGGTGCTAATGAGAGTCTTAACCCTCAGGGGTTATGAGGCGTATCGTGCAAACAGACACACACGCAGACTCATGCATGCAGACCACATGTGTGCCATGCTGATCCTGCCTGCTTTGCCTCACTTCTTGGAAGCCACGAGCAACGTGTCTCAACCGAGTGAGGGAGCAGCAGACGCAGAGACCTCCACAGAGGCAGAATGCCGGGGGAATCTGCTGCAGGGGACGAGACAAGCTGCAGAGCAGCAGCGAATGGCAGGGCTTGGCAGGTGCATGCCCAGGCAGGTATACACGGGGCCTCTGCTGGCCTTGGGGGTTTACAGCTTAGTTGGGGGTTTTCTCAGTAACCAAACTGGGCTGATGTGAAAGTATGATGGGCCGCTGGAAACCACAGACATGAAGCAGAAGAAACAAACAGATTCCACCACACACCTCGCTGAAAAGTGGAAATTCACGCAATCAAGATTATAACACTGTCAACAAAAACGTTTAAATTCAACAATGATTCACAATGCAATACAATCACAACTACAAGGTCTGCTGCTTGGATAGAAAAGTGAGGTGGCAGGGGTTTCTCTATTGCATCTCTCGGGGGGGCAGAATCTCAGCTTAAGTCAAGAGGTGAGTCAAGGACTCTTGTACTGTCAGAAATATGTTGCAGCTGCTATTTTGGAAGGTCCGCATTACAGGGGTCAGTGTGTTGTGCATGTCTGTCCACAGATGAGCCTTCTTTGTTTTGACAGACTCCTATGTCCAGAGGCACAAAAACTACCAGGTGACCCTCTGAGCCTGTTGAGCAGAACATGACATCTGACCTTACTGCCTTTAGCCTGATGACCCACAGAAAGGTTTTGAAGTTCATGACCAGGGTCCATATGCAAGTTTCTAAGAGCAGGGGTGCTGATCTCTAGATTTTTTGCCTCATTAATCAAATAGAAGGTCATTATGATCAGGTGTCTGCTCATTCTCAGATTCTACAGTGATGAATACATGTGATCAAACACGACTTCAGTATATGCTGCCAGAGTAAAACTGTCAGTTTTGAGATTTTCAGAGTTAGTTGGTGCAAACCCAATGCAGAATCCTTGCTCTGTTTTGGGTCCTGGCCTATGGTCCTGGCCCTTACCTTGGTGTAATACATTTTGGATACTGACAAATTATCACATCAGCTTGAGACCTCCACTTATGAACACATACTGTATAAATGCAGGTGGTACTGCATCAAAAAGCACATAAAGTTACATTGAACCTGTGATGGTCAAAAGCGCTTTTACATTACCTGAAGGAACACTTTTTATTTTCATAACAATAAAAGTTTAGATGTAGCTTATTCTCATTTAAGTCACACTGCAACACATTTACCCTCCTCTTAGCTCATCTTGAGCCACAAAAAGTTAATTTATCAATATTTAGGTTATTTCCTGTCATTGGTATGTTCACATTGTTCTCGTATTGCACAAAACAAGTGAGCAGATCATTTGTGGCGTTTGTCTTTGGTTAGAATGTGATATCCTGCAGCAAACAGAGTGCTTTCAGTTGGATAAAGTTAAAGCGTATTTGAGGAATCTGGAAACCTTCATAACAGTAGTAAATGTTCTAAAGGCCATTTAAAAAAAACAATGCATGTATTTAGCCTTGAGAAAAACAAAAACAGAGCTAGCTAAATGTTAGCTGTGCTTTTCAAAAGTTGATTCACACTACATGACGGCTGAGAGAATATCTCTATAAAGAATATCTCCTTTACCTTTACTGGCACTCTGACGTCACAGCGCACCAGCTTCATCACTGCAAGCTGTCATTAACTAAAGCTTCGGTTTCTGAAGACATAGCTTCTAAACAAAGAGAATGAACTAGCCTGTGTTAGACAAAGTATTCAGCTTATTTAATTACAAGTAGCAATACCACAAAGTATAAATACTCTGTTATAAGTACACATACAGGGAGACTGCCCCCTGTTATTCATTGCAGTGTTATATGGTAACAGCCAGTATTGATTATGGTGATCCTTAATAGATGAACATGTCTGCAGCATTTCAATGTTGGTTGCTGTGGAGCTGATAATAGGCTAAGATACTATGGAGTAGTTTCATTGATAAAACTACACATTTATTACAAGTCTTAATCTACAAAGTAACTATAAACTACAGCTGTTAGATAAATGTAGGGGAGTAAAAAGTTCAATATTTGTAATTTGTAAAATGTAGTGGTGTAAAGTCAGAAGTCAAAAGTAACAAATTGGAAATACTTAAGTAAGGTACAAATATCTTAAAACTGGGCTTGAGTACAGTACTTGAGTACGATATGTATTTTGTTAGTTTCCACCACTGGTTTAAGATGAAAGTATCAACCCTGAGCTCTTGCCAGAATGGCAAAAATTTAAATATGTTTTGTGTTAAGGTTGTTTGGATTGACAGAGTTAATTCAGAGTTTTTAGTAATTTTATGTTCATAACAAACTGGAATGTTTAAGTGGAAAATAATGTAAGAAAATAAAGCAGAAATGAAAAGAGAGGGATTAGAGAGCCTGTCACAATCCCTCCCTCCATACATACATTATTCCTTAGGCACTGTTCATGTGTGAAGGCAGAATGAACTGCATGGTTGTGTTGCTACTTGTAAGTTTCTACTTCCAGTAAGTTCATCACTAAGAAGATGGCAAGAGGTGGGATGCCTTAATTGTATTGCCCATTCTGTGCAAACATTGGAAAAGCGTTAATTGTGTACCGGGCCTGCACCCTTGTTGCAGGACAAGCTGAAAACCGCTGACACATTATGTAATTTTCCATTCCGTTTCATCACAAGCTGAGACTCTCTCAAGACTATTGCTTTCAGGTCAAGAGGAGACTTAGAGCTGATGATGTATTCAACTGCACCCCACATATGCAGAGCCGTAATTAGGGTTACCAGGATTTGTTCAACTCTGATGCTTTATTGAATCTCTCATCAGATCTTCTATACATCTTTTTTATCAAAGAGATATATAAAAACATTTAGGTAAGTTCCTAAATATGAACTTTACCTTATTTCCTTTTAGGTGTTCATGTTTAAAGCTGCAGCTGAATAGAATCAATAAGGACTTTACAAACAGATTTGATACTGGCTTCAGATTTGATAAAATTCCATTAATTTCCAATCTTTCCAGTCTTTGCCACACTGGTGATTGGCGATGGGTGCCAGTCATTCTTGGCCATGTCTGAACAAGTTAACTTATTTCATTATAGAGAAATTAATGTTAGCTTATGCTCGGTTTTTGCCCGAAGCACTGAGCCCCAAGTGTGTTCTGTCACTTCCTCTGTGAGAGCCAGGCTCCTGAAAAGGCTTCTGCAGTAACAGACTGCGAGAATATTGTTTGCATTAAACTCTAATCTACCCCTAATTTACCTCTATATGTTGACGCCGCAGCTCAACTTGTCAGATTTGCCTGGAGGACATCTTGTTGCTAAATGAGGCCCTCGCAGAGCAGTCAGAGACGTGCATCGAAAACATTGCCATCACAATTTCGTTTATAAATCCCACAACAGAGTCCGCAGAGAGATAAAGACGCTCGAAAGAGAGTAAGTGGGCCAAGGAAAGTTGTCGGCTTTGCCCGAGGATGGGACTTTTCCTGGTGGAGGCTGGAATGCAAAGCTCCTGTCTGTGTTTTGTTGTCTTCTCTTTTTCTGTGGCACACTTTTGATTTGTAGTCCAACAGCTCCTGGCTGATCAGATAAAAAATGACAGGATCCCAGAAAAATGTTCCAACCTGTTCTTTTTTTTTTTTTACCTCCTTTGCCTTCCTTCCTTTCCCCTCTCTGCAGACTGCTGCAGAAAGTGTGGAGTTGGGATAAGGAGCCCCTGCAGTCACATGTATGGAGACATGAAGAGGGAAACTGAACAGGGTGTAAACTTGTGAACCTGCCTGTCAGGAAGTGAATGAGAGCAGCAGTAGCTCTGCACAGAAGTGCACTGAAGATAACTGACAAATGCATGTCAGACTGGGATCTTGGTGTCTTGGTCGGTCTGTAGGTGGACACAACAGAGTCTGAGTTGTCTTGAAAGGACAGAGCTGGTTTGAATGAGAGTCTTGAGGGACTCTGCGAATGAACCACAACTCAAACAGTGTGTTGTTCACTGCCTCTGCTCATTAGGGGCAGCACTGTCGCTTGAATTGTCAGCAGTAATGCATTCTATGCAAATCACAACTCGTAAAGGATTGTCTGGAATCTTCTATTCTATGTCTGGAATTTCTTTGTGGAAATTTCAAACACCACATCATGTCTTTAAATGTAATTAAAAGCCTAATTGCTGTTGACTTTCTCATGCTTGGTCGATTTGGAAAAAAACCTCTGAAAAAAATGGAATGTGAAAGTACATAGTGGGAGATAAACCTGGTTAACAAAGCTTGGCAATGATATTTCTCTTACAGGCAGTACCCTCAACAGCCCGCACTGGTTAAGAGCCTAACTCCGATTCTGCTGATCTGCACGTCCCCATCTTTATGAAATGAACATCATTATGTATGTTTTTGTGCTTCCCATTTACCTTGATATCCCTCAGTAGGTCTGGGTGTCTTAGATCGTCACTGTTTTGGTGCAGGCTTAAACATATCTACTGAACTCTCCACAAGCTGGCATCAAATGTCTGACAAGATTCCCAGTCTTGTTCATGTAGTGTTTGATAGGATCATTCCTAATTTGGATACAAATTTTTACAAAGTTTTCCTTTTTTAAAGAAAAAAAATTTAATTACTTTGGTAAATAAAAATGGGTTCTTTACAAAAACAGGTCCATTTCTCAATTTTAAGCAAAAAAGGCATAATTTTAGTGCCTTTTAGTATTGAAACTCTGCATAATACTGCTAGCATTGAAAAACTGCCCAGCCCTAACCTGAAGAAGATATGTGTGCAACATTATGTCATTATGTGACCGCCACTCATTTTTGTTGGTGATTTTTTTGTTATTGCAGACGTGACTTCTTCTATTTGAAATCATAGAGAGCTGAGTTAGAGTTGTTGAATGGTGTTCCTCTCTTCCTCACCACACTGCATCTATTAATTGTTGGGTCGACCCAGCCAGTGACCAGTGGGCTCTGACTGAATATAGGCTGCTAAGTGTGATCTGCACATCTTTGTCACTGACCCTGTGTACCTATAACCTCTTTAACAAGCCATACAGGTGAGACCAGCCACGTAATGGAGACTTTAAATATTGTGTGTTTGTGCCTCCACACGTGTCCCCTAACGATCTCTTTGCCCCTGGCTGTTGCTGTTTTCCCTTTGAGGAACTGCCCTGGCCTGTGTTTTAGTGCAGCTAATAGCTGTGCACGGGGGGACTTTGTCATTTCCTACAAGAGCTCATTGCATGCCCTTTGATGGTGGGTGAAGATTAGGACTCGCCTTGGCTGCTTTGAAATATCACTCTCCTTTGAACCTCCCACCTAGCTTGGGTTTGATTGGATAATGTTATCAACACATGATTCTTCTTGAAAACAGTCTTGTAATGTTTTGCAAAGTCAAGTGTTGGATCAGCAAATGAATGTTACTGTCACTGACAGTCAGTTCAAGTCCAGTTAAAAAAAATTGGTGAATGTGATGGGCTAAAGGTCAGAATATAAAAATGCATCCGTGTCGCAAGACCTTTAATCAAATCAATGTGTTTTGATTAGCTCCTTGAGCAATATTGACTCATTATGGCCTTAATACAGTGCATCTGCTTAGGGCTGAGGTCTTAATACCTAAGTATGGGACAACACATAGTCATACATGTTTTTGAGAAATTTACATTTATTCATTTGCCAGACGCTTTTATTCAGAGCGACTTACAATTGCTATATATGTCAGAGGTCACACGCCTCTGGAACAAAGTGTCTCGCTCAGGGACACATTGGTGTCTCACAGTGGATAAGAACCCAGGTCTCTCACACCAAAGGCATGTGTATTATCCACTGCGCCGTTACCACCCCTTATTTACTCCTTCCATATTCCCTGTGTCCCTGTGGATGTCACTCTTTGTGGAGACATTTCTCTCAAAATTGCCTTTGACCCTGGCCCTATGGCAGCCCTCAGCCATTCATAATGGAACCCTAAGGTTTCTTGTGAATGACATTCTTCTGGACTTTCCTGCTCTTTTCTCTACCTTCCACTGCCCTGTTGAGAATAATACCCAAACATCCTTGATCTTTTCACACAAGACGGCAGACAGAGGATTTTCCCGCAGTAAGAATCATTTAAGTGATCCCTTCTCCAATGGTAGAGGTTTTGGGGTTGAAGATTGGATTGAAGATTGAAGGTGGGGGGTGTCACAGTCGGATAATGACATTCCTGAGACCCAGAGATGGACTCTGGAGCCCCATTTAAGCCGCTCAGGTTGAACTGGAAAGGTCTGTGTATAGACTGGGCTATTTGGTAAACCTAGATAGCTTTCCGTGAGATCTTTCAAGATGTGTGACACTGACATTATTGAGGCCACAGTGGTTCCCAAAACCTCCACAAGTAGTGCTTCAGACAGAAGACACAATTGTAGTCAGGAAATCATATTTATGTTTATACATCCTCAATTTTTTAATTAAAGGGTGGTAAAATTAAACCACGGAACACTTTAATAATGCACAGAGCCTGATTATAGAATAGTATTTATATGTGTAATACCTTTAAAATTAATTTTTTAAAGAACTATTGGCGGATGTTTTTTTGTAGCATTGACTGAATATTAGCCAGTTATGACTGCTTTATATTGCTTGTGTTTTCCAATCAGCTGGCCTGACTGCCAATAATGTTGCATCTGAGTTGAAGTTAAACAAACACCTGTCAAGTGTTTTAATTTCAAGGAATACTGGTTGATTGTGACTGCATTGCTTGCTCAGTAAAGCTGATGATTATCATAAAATATTTTATTTTAAAAACAGATTAGGTGTTTAGAACAGTTTTCCATGCTGCAGTTAACACTCATACAATCACTTAATTTTTTTTCTTTCAGTTTTTTTCTTTACCATTTCTTCTTTGTTTGATTTTATAATCACAGCAGAGTAAATCTTAAGTAATCTTAAGCATATGAAACATTTTAAGGGAAAAGCGGAACCCATATGAGATGGCCTTACTTGAAATTACAATGAAATTAAATTTTCAGTGAGTGCTGATGTCTCAAGCAGATTTAACAGTAGTAATGATAACAGAGGATTAAGAAAATAACAGTTAATGGATTTGAACAACTCGTGGCTGTGTGGTGTGATGTGACAGATTTAAACCATCTCTGCTGATGCTCAATGGCTAAATTCAGCTGAGGTAATTCCTCGCTGAAAGTGACTGTCATCATTCACTTAAACCACTGCTTTTTATGCAAAGAACACAAACATACTGCTGGCTGACAGAGAGGCTTAAGCTGTTCTGAACATAGTTGATGAGTTAAACCACACTGGTTTAATACAATACTAGCCACGATGTATTAACAAACTTGGTATTTAATAAGAGCAGAATATAATGTCATAGTCCTCAGATTCAAGTTCTTATATGTTGATGTTCCTCGATTATTAAACGTAGGTTAAAAGGTGAAACCAAAACACAAGTCCCAGAACAGATATTTTTCATTTTCAAACCACTCAGAGAGGATGGCGTTGTCAGATAACTGGACAGAGGCACCGTGGGACCTGTGAATTTGGTGTGGTCAAAACATATCTTTAAGCTGTCATGAATTCTCTCAAAGCTTCATATTGACCATTTTGTATAAAACTAGCGTTTCCCCAACATTCTTGCATTTCAAGAAAGCAATTTACTGCTCTGCCTCGCCTTTCCAAACCCACCTTATTAGTTTGCTATGCCTTTTTCTTTCTACTACACCTCATCTTGGTCCATGCATGTGTGCAAATCACTGGAGTTATTTATGCTCTGTTTTGTTTTCAACACCCCATCTTGTAAAAGCCAGGCTGCCAGGCATAAAGCAGTCAAAACTCCTCTTCCCTCCATCTCGTCCCACCTTGGCTGGAGAATTTATGGCCATGTCATCGCCCCTGAGACAGAAGCTGAGAGGAGCCTACTTGAGCCCTTTCTGAAACTCTGCACCCTCTTGTTTGATGCACCACCTTATTTTGTCTCATTCTGGACATGTTCGACACCACGGGGTGATGCCATGGACAGCGCTGTTTGACACCCATTCCTCAGCACCTGCCCAGTCACCTGAAGCTACGGCTCGGCTACGGCTTTTCATCTTTCCACTCTCCCAGTAAGCCCTTCCCCAGCCTACACTTCAAAATTTGTTACCCAAATCAAAGGTGGTGTGCATTGTAATGGTTCGAACATTATACCAGTGTCATGTAAGCTCCTTGAACAGAACAGCTGCAGGTAATTCACAGAGAGAGAATCCCAGGCTCTTTGTCAGTGTTGTCTGATGGTTCTTGCTGAAGCCAGGAGTGGGTGTAAAGTCCTCTTTGCCATTAACACTTCAGCCCTGTGGCCTGTGTGCTTGGCAGCTGCCTGCTCTGTAAATGAAACCAGAAGATGCTCGCGGTTTGGATAGCACTATGGTGGGACCACATGCTAGTTGGGCCACTAAAAGTGCAGTAGCTCTGACAAGTATTGTGTTGTGAGCCAAAAGAGCTTTGTCATACGCCTACACAAATATCTCCAAAATAGAAGATTTATGTTACAAAAGAAGACCAGGAGCCATGAGGTCAGCTGCATGTAGCTGAATTTGTAATGAGATAAACCTCTAAATTTCAGTTGCTGTTGCCAAAAGCGATCTGGGATAATTTAACAAAGAATAAAACCCTGCGGCACCTAAACATATTGTCTCCTGACAAATCCGTAGTGGAGGGGGTGAATTGTGGCACAATTGAAAAGCAAAATGATATGCTTAACTGTTTTTCCAAAAACCCAAAAGATTCATTTAATTACAGCTGAGGCCCCATGGCATAATGCAAATTTGTAATATTTTTAAAATTGTATGCAACTTTGTCAGCGGCAAAGAATTTGTGTTCAATGCATGTCATACAGCTAGCAAAAAAAGAGAAAGAAGCCAAAAACAATTCAGATTCAGTTCACGGCGTGTTTGGGTGCCGGCGGCCTGAATGTAGAACAGTGACACACAATAGCAAACAAAACAAAATGCCGCTTGTCTTAAAAGTCATGATTGTTGTACTTCCCAAGGCACTCCTAAAATTATAAAGCTGTATTTAATGAGAGAAATTGATAATGGTTTGGAAACAAGAGCCTTTTTGAGGCTTTGTTGAGTTTAAATGAGCAACATGAGAGTTGTCATTGTCCTTGAGCGATATCACAATTTATGTAATAGTGAATGATACTGACTTACACTGTTGTGTGGAAATGCCTCGCAAGTCTTTACAGTCCTATTGACAATTCATATCAACATAGCAACCACTTGCATGTGCAATTTTTCTTAAATTAAAAAAGGACATTTTTAACAATTTAGTGGTTCCCAAACTGAAAATGTATCTTCTTCACATCACAACATATTCCAATATGATAAATGGACCTGAGTGTAGAGGGGGAAAGAACGGCGAGCCTTTTCCGTTACACTAGTATTTGAGGTTAAGATTCTTTGGACTGGGCCGGAGAACATTTTTCCACGCAGTCAACTGAAAGTGCACATTCTGCCCTCTCAGACATGATCATTTGACCAAAAAGACTCTCTGTCCTTATGCATCTATAGGGTCTGATGCTGAAACTGTGGATTTGTACTCACCACCAGATGGGATAGCCTCCAAGCACCCGTGAGCTGGACAACCACACACACATCAAATATCCAATCAGATACAAATCCATGAGGTAAGCCTTGAAGTGTGTGAGAGGGTAAATGGATCAATACATAGAACTTCCAGCAGGCAATGAAGAAGAGTTTCCAGGAAGAGAAGCTTTAGGGCAGCTTGATTGTTGAATGAGGGGAAGATTAAAATGATATTGAAAAAAAAAATCTTCCTCCTGTTTTCCCCCCTTCTTTGAGTCGGGCCAGGAAAGTGTGTCTGTCTCCTAGTAGTTAAGAGAATAAGTGTCTCTCACACACATGCACACACGCTCCTACCCGTCCTCTCCTTCCCTCCCTCTCTCTGAGGTTCTTCCCTAAGGTAGATATCTTTTTCTCTCTCTCGCTACTTTTTTCTCCCTCAGGATGCCTCATCCACAGGCCCAATATTAAAGGGGAGGCAGGGGGAATGAGGTTTGGAGATGTCAGCTGGCAAGCCAATCACAGGAGATGGCCTTAGGTTACGGAAAAAAAAAATTATTATTCGTTCCCATCTGTCAATCACACGCCACCCCCTGGTAATGTGGAAAAGAAAGGAAAGAGTGAAAAGAGGGAGGGAGGGAAATGAGAGAGGGAGGTATAGGGAGGGACACATGAAAAAGGTAGAGTAGAGTTGTTACTCAACTTGTTTCATCCGTGATCATTGAAAAAAAATATTCCTCAAAGTGGCTGGAGGTAGGTGAAGGGATGTAGGCCAGCTTCTCAGCAGAAGACTGCAATACAGGGTTCACGTATACTGACATACATGTTGACACATTGATTTTGTGGGGTTGTGGCCTGACTAATTGATCCGGATATACGTGCATACAGTGCACGCACACACACACACATACACTCACACACGTCATCACACGCATAATCACCGTTCCCATTCAAAGGGACATATACAGTGAATTTTCTAAATTGTTGTCCGCCCACCCCAACAGGGGAGGACATAAAAGGGGACACAATAAAGCCATAAACTGTGGTGGTGGCTGGGCCAGGCATGCAGGGGTTATAAGCTTCAGCGGCCCAAAGGCGACACATTTTACATCAATACTATTGTCATTCTGATGGGCTGTGGGGCGAGCAGCCGTGGGACGAGGCAGAGAGAGATAGATAGAGAGTGAAGGAGGAGGGTGGGACACTTGTGATGGACTTAGGCTGAAGTAACCATGCATTTGATTCACACACAAGGAGACTGACGCATACGCATACAAACAAGATACCCGGCAGAGATCAAACAAAGCCAGTTGTAGTGATGACAATCTAGTTTAAGAGGGTTTGTCTCAGAGGATTATCAGTCGGTCATCATGGAAAGAATCAACACCAAAGACGTGACCACTGCAGAAGACATTTTGAAAGCAGTAATGAAGGGGTTCTTCAGTATAAATGTCATACTTGACTTCGGGGAACATAACTTTTTATGAGAAGTGTTTCTTTAACATTATGATTATTTTTAGTCTGACCGACCAGTCTGCTGCGAGATCTTCGCTCCATGACCTTTAGAGACTGATGTTGTCAGTGCTATTATAGAGGCCTGTGTTAATAAGATAATAGATAATAGTTTAATTTCGGGACATTTCACTGTTTTGTGACATGATCCAAAAGTGTAAATAAGCACAAAATGATATTTTCGGCATTCTTCCTGGGTGAACTTGTGAACTAGATGTGAAGACCTTTCTGAATACATAATTTGGTTAACACACGTTAAAAATAAATTTACAAATCATTAGACCAGATGGATTACATGATAGATTTCACAACAGATTTAGTGTGTGGAGCCATATGGAAGCCAGCCTTTGGGAGATCTGTTTCTAAGTAAGAAGGGTCATAATAGGTTCAATGACATATTAAGAGATGTTTTATTTATTTCATCCTGATTTAATATTGTGGCAATGAAAAAAAAAATCAAGGAAATTTAATGGAGACAATTATATAGAAATATACATTTAATACCTGGGCCATTTGTTCTAGTCATAGATTACAGTTCATGATGCTATTTAAATGACAGGTGACACAAATATCACACTTTAACTGCTGTTAAATGCAATGTTTCTCATGGACATCACTCTAACACAAATACTGTCACTGTTAAGTGATTTTAAATGTTCAAGCAGTATTTGTACTGCAAATATCTCAGTTATCTTTCCCTCTGATGTGTGTTGCCAAGGGGCCGTGGTCTTTCTACTGAGGACCTCCAGGGCATGAGTGAGCTCGGTGGACTGAGGGGGCTGGAAGGTCGCTCAGCAGGGGCTGGGAGCGTGCACTCTGCAGAGAGGAGGCTGAGTGCCCACCGCAGAGAGAGAGCCCAGTGACCACAGTCTGGAGGTCAGTAGTGGAGTGCCCCCCCTTCATCCGCCCCTTCTGTTTTATTCCTCCATAACAAAGAAGATAGGGAAACAGGCAGTGACTGAGCAGCACTCGACCTACCGCCCTGTTTGAGAGAGAGGGGTGGGGTGTGGTGGGGGGGGGGGTCTAAATGTGACAATAATTGATAGATATCTTTGTGAAACTTGTATGAAGCCTGCTCTCCAGCCAGTCGCGGTGGGGAGTCTTCTGCATTCTACGAATAAAGATGGATTTTCAATGCCTCAAGTCAAGATGCGGTATGTCATAGCGGTGCTGACAACGAGGTAGATCTGTTTTCGATCATGAACATTGTCGTGTGTTACGGAATCGTCAGAAATGTGCCTAGCTCAGCTCTGGGATTTGGATGACAGTTGCTCTGTAGGAGCGATAGACGGTGTACAGGGCCAGGGATGGATGTGGGGAATGTGACAGTGGTTTATGAGTGCAGGCAAAGGAATCAGTCTGCGGTCTGCAACTGAACAACATTGAAACCACGTTTCCCAGGTTGAGGCCACAAGTGCAATGCGCGCTGTCTGGAAAGACAACAGCCATTAAGGTCAAGAACATTCGATCCTGATCTTGAAGGGAACTGTGACTCAACAACACTTGTGGTGGTGTTTTCAGTGATGGTGTTTTGCTTAAACCTCTACAAATGAAGGCCTCGGTCTGCGTGTCTGCATCGGTAGGTGCACGGGAGGGGGAGGCACACACAGAGGTCCCCTACCGGGCCGGTTTCTACGGTGACCTGAGAAAGGCCGTAACCAGGTCCGGCTCTTTCTCAGGCCTAATCAGCGTATTACCACAAAGAAGGACATGTGTTTGCCCCCCCACCTCTTTACCCTCCCTACTCAATCCGACCAGCATGGCTGGACACAGGCAGCCAATAAAACCAGGATTAGGAGGGTATCTACACACACTGGGCTGTAGCGAAAAAGTTTCTGAACACGCCCAATCCCGCCCTGCTCCCTTCACAAACTTCTTTTCAGCATTCTTCTCTGTCTCTCATTCCTTCCATCTTTCACTTTATTTCACTTGCTCCCATGTTTATATCCTTCCTTTGCCTCTTCCTTTCAGAGCCCTCACCCTGTAAGCTCCTCAAACAATGGGGAATCCAGAAATTACTCATTTTGCTGGAGCAGTTCAGCAAATTCCCAATGCTTCTTGCCCACCTCCCCCTTTATTCTACGGATCCTGTGCTTTTTGCTGTTATGATAATGAAAAGTGCTCCTTCACAATGACAAAGCAGCGCATGTGTTTGGCTGCGTATGTGGATGGGAGAATATATGTGAATTCACGCTCCTTTACATATTTTTGCATGAATTCACGCTCCTCTACATAATGTGCAAATGATGGAAATCTCACAATCGAATTTCATGACCATGAACCAGATTTTGTTTTGCTTCAAACTGAAATGTAATTGCCTGGTTAATTAATACCAGATAATAAAAATAAAGTCCCGGTGTGCACTATGTTCTGTCTGTGGAGGAAGTGGATCATGTTTGATTTGTCTGAAGAATTTTGGAAGTCATGTGCCTGTTGGTGGCTGAGAGACTGCCGCCTCACCTCAGAGTCCCTGTTAATGTATCCTGGAAATGGGAGAGTGTTAAAGATCATATCAATGGCCTTGTCAGGAGTTTTTAAGACAGGGTACAAAGACGACAAGAACTCTTCCCCATATAAACCTTTTTCATTAGAGCAGCAAACACTTCATCCCTGTGAGGGAAGCTCTATTGGTGTGTGTGAGCTGCTCAGCAAGGTCTCACAGGGAAGAGCCTAAACTCTCAGCGGTCTTCAGCCGGACACTGAGGCGGCCTAATTAAAGGGCACTTAAGCCCCACAATGTGCGCTGGTGCAGGTTGGAGTTGGTGGGGGTCCCCGCCGAGAGGGACAGAATTCATGGCACTCGTAAACAAGGGAGTCCAGGACAGAGGGACAGAAGAGGGCTATGTGCCAGAGACTTTGTTCACACAAGATGAAGAGTCAACAGCCTCCCCATCCCTCACCCCTCCTTAGCCATCCCCCCTAATAACCACCTTCTTCAGAGGAGCTGCGAACACAATGCCATCCCACTCCCCTCCTCTTGCTCTCAATCACTGTTGGGACAATGAGGGGAACCCCACCACCCCACCACCACCACCATCCTTCTGCCCCTCCCCGACCCCCAAACAGACACTTCTTTTATTGAAATTCTTTGGTGTTCTAATCCTCAGCTTCCTCCAGGCGCAATAATGGACTCCCTGCGTCAGCCTTTTCCAGCGAGGCTATCATCCAAGCCTGCCTGGGTCACAAGTCCACCTCTCCTATTGGGGAAAACTGTCCCAGCAGTGTCATTCCTGTCACATCCAGCTCATCTACAGGTCACACAAGCCCCAATGCCATTGACCTGAAGAACACATGCGTATTAACAGCCGTGCATATTTCTCAACTAACATTCTCTACAGTACTGCTCAGTAACAACTTGTAATGGGAACCAAAAATAATGCAAAACAATCAGATGCCTTACCCTCTATATTTACAATATAAATAAAGTTTTGAATGATTTATAAGCTTTGTTGAATTTAAAGTAATCCCACTTTTGGCTTCACTGCATGTCAGTTCATTTAACACCGCTCAGATTCAGAACTCATGGAGTTCACTAAGCATATTCATGTTGCCTAACAGTTGGCGGGAAGTGTGGAAAGTGCTGGGAATACAAAATACTTGTTAAAATAAATTGTCAGCAAATTTAAGAAGTGAAATGACAACAATGCAAATACAAATTAAAAAGAATATTTTGACTGTTGTCTAATCCTTTTAATGTAGAGAAAGTAACCCTCATTGACATGAAAGGAATTGACAAAACGTTAGAAATACTTCTCAATACACTACAGCCTCCATAATGACCATAAAGTTAAAACGAAACTTTAGCCAGGTGAACCTAATTATAACTGTGTACTGTACATGTGCATAAGCATTCATTAGACCATAACATTTCATTTTGGTAGGGTAATCGTGATGAATTATCATTATCTATATACATATGTGAAAAGACACACGGTTGCATCATAATGTTGACCCTACAGTTTGCAGTTGGATAGAAAAATGTACTTATAAAGAAGATTGTAGCCCTTTGTGGATTTCTTTGCTGGTAACAAGGTCAGTGGTAACAAGTAGAAACACACAGAATGAGCTGGGCGTAATTATTACACCTTTAAGCTAGGCTTCACCACTCTGCCTGTGGTAAAGTTCCTGAACAGTAGGTGTATCACAGTACAGACTCCAGGATGACAGCAACCAGTTCAAAGTGTGTTGACGGTGACATCTGCTGGTCGCACACACTCAGAAGCTCTTGACTGTCAATGTCTTGAAAGCATGAATACATGACAACCAGAGCTGCAACTTACAGGAATTTGTTTGATTAATTAGTCAATTAAATGTCAGTGATTGTGAGATGTGACAAAAGGCCGTATTTACCAGCATCTAAAGTGATGTCCTGTGAATTGCATATTTATTTTTGTGACCAACAGTTCCAAGTGGACATCTTTTTCCTCTATGGGTTTGGAGAATGGTTAGGATTAAATTTGTACACCAACAGAATTGCAACATGCAATCTGTGGTGCACCAACAGATGCAATGCCAAATTTCTTAGCCAAGAACGTGCCAATATAGCATTCTCTGAAAAAACAAAGAATAAACACTTCTTCCAAATGTTTCTTTTGGCCGGCTGTTTTTATGACTAATGCAAGCAGCATACAAACTTCAATCCCTATTAGCTACAACAAAGGGACAATGTATAATGGTGGCTCTCTTAAGGAATATTCATTCATAAGTGGTAATAGAACAAAATGATGTCTAGGTAATGTTACAACAAGAAAAAAAGTATATTATAATAACCCTAACATCTGAAATGTTTTTGAGCTAGTTTACTAACAATTACTTCATTAAGGTATAAAAGTCCTGGGTTCAAATCTCAGCCCTTGTCCTTTCTGTATTGAATTTGCACATTCTGCCCAAAATATGTGGATGTTAGGTACAGTATTATGGTTGTAAAAATGTAGTTGATACAAGTTCATGAATTGTCAATTAAGTCTTAGGGGGAAAAACATTCTTTGCTAATGACATATGAAGAATTTACACTACGTTCACAGCTAATGACAGCCACTGATACCAGAGCAAAATACACCATGAAATTCATCTTGTCATTAAAAGCTTTTATTACTGGCATGAGCCCTACTAACGGAATCACCTTACATCTGATAGGCTTGGCCAGACAACCTGTGAGCAATAGCCCATGAGTAGAAAACTGTCGTCTACATAGAAACATCTTTTAAATATGTGGTTGTGAAGAAATGTGATATGATATGACTGCAGCACTGCGGAGATTTGATTTTCATCATCGTCAGTGGTTGCCAGTGTTGTCTTCAGATCAGAAGCCTACTCCTTCTTGGCTGAGTGCATATTTCAGATGTGTGTTGTGCAATAAAACTGAAAAGCAACTCTATGTGGGTGGACAAAGAAACATATATAAATGAATAATTACATACATGTACATACATGTACTTATTTATAGTTTAAGACAACCTTCAATTTTAAAATAATGACTTTTTTCGTTAGTTTTCAGAAGTGATAGGTGTAGCATCCTAATTTTAGTTATTGAAAGCAGTGGAAAAAAGGTTCACTGGCTCTAAATGTCTCTAAATGTCCTATATAGATAACTACTTGTTGATTTGACATTGCATCTGTAGTCCTGAAGCCCCCCTCCTGAGGTCTGTTTTATCAATGTCATGTATTTGTCCATTGTTCCAGTGCCAACAATGATCTCACACTGTCATCCATAGTTCACATTTGAACAGAGCTCTAGGTTTACATAGTTAAAACAGCTAAAGCACCCAAGGCTATCAGGCATAGAAGAAAGTCCACTGTCAGTCTGCCAAACCTGTTTCTTGCCACTCATCACAGGGGTACCCTTAGAAACCGTGGGTGTCATGTAACATCGCATGCAAGTAGAACACAGTTGACCCCTTTGGCCTCGGGCCACTGTGGGCCAAAATTAGTATTATCTTGGGACCTCGAACATGACACTGATGCTCTTTGATTTTGGGACCAAAGTATCGGCCCTTTCAGTCATTTTTTGCTGCCTCCAGCAAGGGCTCCTCTCACCTTGGGTACATAAATAGTCAAGGGCCTCCTTTTGTACTTGGGTATCAAGGGCTAATCAGAGAGGCATCTAAGCCAGTGGCTGTTTTATTTAAACAGACATGACTACCTCAAGTGAATTTAAATTATATCTGAAGAACCGTGATAGTTTTCCCAACTACTTTATCTTATGTGTCTTTCTCTACTATTTTATATCTTTTTAATATCTGTAAGAGCTAATACATTTTTACCCACACATGTGGCTCTAGGCATGGTTATGTAATTCTGTCAGTCGGTGGGTTTGTGGAGCCACAACTTTGCCCCAGACTGAAGTATTTCAACATTTTGGATTGTCTGCCATAAAATTTGCATAAATATCCATGATCCTCCTGACTTTGGTGATCCTCTATCTTTTCCTCTATAACCACCTCAGTTTAAAATTTAATTTATCCAATACTTTGGTTTATGACCAACTACATGCAAAACTTATGGCATTTCCATCAGCTGCCTGGAGCTGTACTTTGTGTTTAGTGCCAATTAGCAAGTGTAAGCTAGCTAACAGCATAAACTAAGATGGTAAACATTAGTAACCATAAGCATGTTTGCATTGTCATTGTGTGTTGATATTAGCATTTAACTCAAACACTGCTGTGCCTAAGTACAGCCTAACATAGCTGCTAGCATGGCTATATACTCTTTTTCCTGCTCTTTTTATTCTTTATTGCAAGAATGTATGATTTTTGCATTCTTACAATATTATAATATTATAAATTTTCTGTAAAAGAAAATATATATTATTTTTCTAAAAATATATCTGTAAGAACCTTTATTTTAATATACTTTATCTAAAAAGTGTACAAGTCATATTTCCTTTTGCTTATGTTACAAAAAATACTGTGAGAAAAAATCACATGCAGAAATTTATTTAATCATTTATTTAATCAGTTTAATTTAGCAGGGACAGTGCACATTAATAAGCATAAATGCAAATGCGCCAGAGTTAGCCAAAAGACTATTTTTCATCTGTAGTCCCTGGACAGTTGTTACATAGTCAACCTGTATAACTAAAAAAAAAACAAAACAAAAAAAACAACAAAAAGCAAAATTATAAAATAAATTTAACAATTTTTAAAATGAAGTTATACATTATGAATGCATGCAATGAAATAAACTGAAAGAAACAGACATTATACTAAAATGCTGGACTGCACATACAACAACAACAAAAATAATAATAATAATAAAAAATAAAACAAATGCAAATATTTAGAAACGCTACACTACAGTATTGCCTAAATATTATATATCATATATAATGAAAATATTATAGTACAAACATTATTTCCTTAACGTTTTAATTTTTCTGTTATCAAATCCCTTCTGTCAATCATACCAGTTTCCTCGGGTCCCTCCTCCGCTGTGACGTAGAAAGGGGGCGTGGTGCATCTTCTTTCAACGCATTAAACGGTGATAGGTTAGTCTCGGGCATGTGACACACAGCGTCCAATCACAGCAGAATGCGAAGAATAAAAAAACCCACCCAAAACATGGGGCCGTGAACGCGAATAGCGATGACGTTAACACCACGAACTGTGCCGTGTTGTCACCAGCTGTTGTCTAGAAGACGAAGGAAAAGTGGATGGGTCTCGACTGATTGTGCGTCCACGAGCAGACCGTTGCACCACGTTTGGAGCCAAAAGATGCTACCGGATGACTGATCGACACACTGGAGCCTCGCCGGGTCTCTCAGTATTAGTATTAATTACATATCTGAAGGCATCGATAAGACAAAAACTGTGATAACGGACTAATACACGTCGGAGTTGAAGCCATTTTTCTCTGCAGTGAGTGTAATGATTTACTTACTCAGTTATAACCGGTACACTTTTAACTCAAGTAGTGCTAGTTATCTTGTCCACACTTGTAGATCTTTGTAGCTGCGTTATGGATAATTATGTTACCAGTTACGTTTTAGTCTCTGACAACTTACAAAACAGCATGCTGGAATGACCAATCCCTTGTTTCAGTGTTTACTCTTGTCAATCAATTACTGTTGACCGTGCAGATTCCTACTTAAATGAGCAGAATAATACCATGGCCAGGGAAAATACTAGTGTCTGATTGGCTGGTAGGTGTCCCCTAAAATCATCATCATCGATTGTGTTTAATTGCACAATATCTGAGTAAATGATAGGTGTTTCGGGATTGATAAATAACATTGATAGGATTTATACATTTACATTGATACATCATGATATGCAAAATCACTGTCATTAAATATGTCACCAAAAACTTAAATAAATGGTATTGTTGATTTATCACCCATCCCTACATATAAATGATTATTTTAATTCTACAACTCATGATAGCAGCAAGTAAGTCATATAATAAAACTTTTACAGTATAATCTGTTCAGGTAATTGTCATAAATAGACAACACTGCAACCGGAGTTTCTTAAAATAGTAGACGTGTTTCCGTTTATCTTACAGCAGACAGACAGTCACGCCATCTGGGTTCAAACTAAGATCATTAAGTGTCTGTACAGTAGGTACAGTGCCTTTCGAGTGGCACCACCGCCATCATGAATGTGGGCACGGCGCACAGCGAGGTGAACCCCAACACCCGAGTGATGAACAGCAGAGGAATGTGGCTGTCTTACATCCTGGGCATCGGCCTCCTGCACGTCATCCTGCTCAGCATTCCCTTCGCCAGCGTACCCGTGGTCTGGACCCTCACCAACCTCATTCACAATCTGGTCAGTGGAGCAAAGTGCCCATAGTCAGCAGCACTGCCACAGTTTCCTGTAACAGTTGTTGAACGAGCCAGGGGTCAGTGTAGGATGCACACAGTGCTGCCTGGTAAAAGGCTTTGGGTGTGGTGAATGAAAGTAACTTTACAAAGGAGGCAGAGGGTTACACATCTCTGCACAAAAGTTTTACAAGAAGACAGGAAACTTGCCGCTTCACTGCTCTCAGTCGTGTTTGGTGCCAGTAATGTTTCAACCAGCATTTCATTTTTAGAGCTGAGGCATTCCACAGTCTTTCATCATAGACTTTGATTACCTACGACTGGCCCTCTGTTTCTGAGCAGAGTACAAAAGTGACTACAATTTAATCTTGTGACAGGAGTAAAGGAGTTGGGGATTTGGGTTGTGGGTAATCATGCATAGCCAGACATATCTCCAGACCTGTTTGTATTTCTTTAAACCGGCGGTTCTTAAACTTTTTGTGTCACAGCCTCTTTAAAGTTAAAGCCCACAACATCGGCAAAAGTGGATTTCATTGTTAGCGATATTTAACAACATTGATAAAAAAAATAACAACCTTTTTTTTTTTTGATGCCACCACATGAATCCCATTCATGCAACTTTAGGTCTGCTCAACATCCACGCCCCCCATTAAACCAATCACAACTGTTTGGGCCCGCGCTAAGGATGCAGCGACGGTGCATTTGCAATATAGTGTCAGAAGATAGATGGGGGGGGGGGGTGTTGACTGAAATAGCCACCCAATGGCAGGCTTAATATCCACAGCCTACTTCCTGTGAGCCAGATTAGGATATGGGTATTTCATCATGCAGTTTAAAAATGTTCTTTCCACATCCTGAGAGCACTTCCACTTGTTGCTTGTGGGCATCCTGCTACATTTTAGGGTCTATAAAGTAAATCAAGACTCCCTAGAGAATTTTCCTGTAGTCAAAATCTGTCATCTCCCAGAACACCATTTCTACGGTATTTCTATTTCTTCTTCTTTCTGTCTCTGACTACGTGTCTCTTATCTGTTTCAGTGCATGTACCTCCTACTTCACACGGTCAAAGGGACGCCCCTTTGAGACCCCAGACCAGGGCAAGGCTCGCCTCCTTACACACTGGGAGCAGATGGACTACGGTGTGCAGTTCACTGCTTCACGCAAGTTCCTCACCATCACACCTATTGTCCTGTAAGTGTGTGTGCCCCCCCCCCACAACTACTGCTTGACTTTCGGTTGTGTAGCAGGTGAAGGGAATAGCTGATTATAAAGGATGGATCTAAACTTGATTACACGCTGAGAAACAAGTAGAGCAGGATTGGACCCTATAGAGTACGAAAGCTTGACATTGGGAATGTTTAAACAGAGTAAGTCCTTAGTGCTCCGACAAGGACATGATCTCTATTGCCGGCTTCCCACCCACTAGCGCTAATTGTGTTTGTGGGTGACTATGGAAGTGGATGAGTGCTTTCCCTTGTGCCAGCCTTTCCTTGTGCCAGTCAGTGTGCTACATCTACTTTAGTTCAGACTGAACTGGTAGAAAAGTTGTACCGTTGCTGAAACTATGTACCTGTTATATGGTACATCTGCAAAAAACATGCTTTTTAATACAAAATGTACTTCTCTTGTATTTCTATTTTTGAGTTTGCTTTCACAAAGAGTGTTGATTGATTAGCTGCTGCTCCCTTATTAGCCAAGCTGACAAATTGTTAAGGGGCTTGGTATTTGCAGCAGTACACACCTTTTCTGTCCTTATTAACCAGCAGAGTTCACTTTACAGGAGACACTCCGGTTCCCTGGGGTTCATTTGCCAGCTCAGCCCTGAACATTGTAGTGATAGCACTTTTGCAGGTGTACTTTTATGCACTACTTTCAAAGGCCTCTTAGTCATTTTGTTTTGCAACCAGTGCAAGCAGGAAGAGACAAGTGGTCAGTCTTTTGGCTCCAGGTGGAAAAGCTACACATCTGCAAGAGTCTCTTGAGAGCCTTTAGTACATGTCCTCACTTGTTCAGCAAAGAACAGGATGTGCAATTCCTCATTCTAAGCTCACAAACATCCCTTACTAGTGTGTACAGTTACATCTAAGGCCTAGCCCACATGTACACGGGTATTTTTATAAACAGAGTTTTTCCTCATCTCTGTCTCCACCAGTCAGTGATATGAACCTAACCATAAAGCCACGTTGGCCAATCAGAGCCTATTAAAATAGTAAACAAAGCAGGCAGTATAGCACAATCTGGCATCAAACACAGCAGATAACAGCGCACACTCTGACGTTTAAAGACAAAAACTCTGGTTTTGCTGTCTACAACAACACTGCAACCGGAGTTTCTTAAAATCTTCACTCTGGCAGGAGTTTTCAAAAATGTTTCAGTGACCTGAGACTGCGTTTCCATGCATACGAACGGCCAAACCGCATAGAAAAAATCACGGTTCTGAAAATACCCGTGTAGACAGGGCCTAAAAATGCTGCTTATATCAAACGTAGTTTCTTGTTGACTGACTCAACAGGAGTTACACGTGTGCATCCTCTGCAAGCATGTAGCCAGCAGAGTCAGAGTTTATAAAGAAAGTGCTGGGAACCCTCTTTAGCTGCATTTCTGAAAGTATGTTGCTTGGCCCCACTTCCTGTTTGTTACTTTGGTTGCTATTTCATTTGCAGCATCAGATGTGCACATTTTAGTTCAATTAATAATCACTGATGTTGCAATCCTGTTGTTCAGCGTGTTGAAACACTCTCACAGATTCAAGTGTTAGCACTGTCCGTTAGTTAGGAAACTTGCTATGAAGAAAAATGAGTGAAAGGTTATTGCATATTTGAAGTGATGTTTCAACAGTTTAGTTTCTTTACTAAAGACCTTTTTGTGTTCTCCACGCTTGTTAACAGAATGACATGTCTATGACACTCTGGCTACTGTTGTAGGCTTCAGAGAAATGCAGACATGAATAACCTTTATCTAGAGTTAATTTGCTACTCATTTCTACTCCTGTAATCTTATTCTTCTCTTATTTGTCTCTGAATCAGGTACATACTAACCAGCTTCTACACCAAATACGATCGGGTTCATTTTGTGGTCAACACTGTTTCCTTGCTCACTGTACTGATCCCCAAGCTTCCCCAGCTGCACGGTGTGAGGATCTTTGGGATTAATAAGTACTGACAAGGCGGAAGAGGACACCTCCTTGCGAAAGTCCCCATGGACTGCTGAGAGCAAAAGAGTATCAGGCCTCTGATTTGGCTGCAGATCCACGAGGATCCGTTGCTCTCTGGCTCTCGACTCTGCTGAGCAGCACTCTAAATGAAGCCTGCTGGGGATACTGCCATGGTACCAAACCCCAGGAAAGAGACACAAAACACTTTACAGAGAGCATAAAGGGAACGTGTACTTTAGTGATTGTTTGAGATTGTAAAGTTTTCCAGAGACACTTAAAAAGTGTTAATATAGTGTAAAAACTGAGTATTATGTCCATTTCTGTAGAAATGACAATTTGCTGATGCGACAGGTGTCGGGGAGAGGACAATGTAGTTGCACAAATATCATGTGAAAGTATGTGCCATCTTCCATCCATTGGCGCAGAGAGGCAGTAATCAAAGTTATTTTGTATGTAATGATACACTGCTGTATTTATTCAGCTTCACTTCTGCAAGAAGCTTCCTCTTACTAGAGGTTTCTGGGCTAAGAGGAGAGTAACAATACTTTAATGAAATGGTAAGGGACTTGTGAACTGCTGCAGAGACGAGACACGGGAAACCACAAGGTTTTAAATTTAACCCACGCTCTATTGCTCAGAGCCAAGATTGGAAAGTTAAGCAACTCTTATTTTTATCAGACTAGTTCCATATTTGGACTCCTCTTGTTCTGCCTTGTCTCACAGAAAGCCTCCTGTCTGCAGAATTGTCTGGCCTGTGTGAAGGTATGTGCAAGAGCACTCTACTGATCCAACAAAGTCCTGCAATATGAGTGAAGAGATAAGTATTTCTTACCTTACTGTCTTCGTAGTTACACTACATACTGGGGACAGATGCCTGCCACAACTCTATAAAAGTACTCAGGACCCGTTACATTAGTCGCAGTTTGGAATCAATGGAGGCAAATTTCACACTTTACCATCACTATTTATTTGGAATGCCTGTGCAATCTAATGTAATCCAAGTAGCTTTGCAGTAAGTTCTGAAACACTCAAAGGTGTTTCTAATGTTGTGTTCACCCCATTTATATAAATGAAAGGGGCTGAATATTTGAAACACATGAACCACAAAATAACAGAAACATTAACCCATGAAATGGAAAAAAAAACAACAACAAAAATATGAAAAAGAGATACAATTTAAAGCTGCATTAATTGATTTATTTTAGCCATTTGGGAGCACCAAACAATCGTTAAATGTAACACTGACATTATCGATGTATAAAGATTTTCTACACGTGTGTTAACCAAAATTGCGTGTTTACATTTCCAGAAGTCAACAAACAACATTAGTATTTTGTTTTTGGCCACTTGATAAATTTAAATCTAATATTGACTCTCCTTTGATGCTGTTATGATCTCCACCAGTTTTTAAGAAATATATCTGGCTATTTAGCTGCTAAAGGTTTGACAGGGAGCCACCTCTTTGTCTGCTGTTTGGTGCTGAGTGGGTTTGTTTTTACTAGCAGCCGTTTTCGCATAGCATCCATTGGTCCATTGTTAATTTAAAAGGTATTGACGATAGTGCAGCTTTAAGATGTATTCTTTTCCCCCAAACAACTCTGAAATTTTAACGTCGGGTGATTTTAAGAGTTGCTGTATCCGCAAAATGAAGTCTGATCTAAATCCAGATCTTTAAAGAACATCAAGTGCTCCCTATTCACCCTGTCGAAATCTGTTTTAGGATCCTAGGAAATGTATACTGTAGCAGTTAAACTGTAGTAAGTGCTAAAGGGAGATGTGTAACAAAGCTGCTTTGTATTAGAGTAAGAATGTCTGAAAGGTGTCACAGCTCATTTCCAAATGTTACGGGACATTTTTGTTTTAAAGTTTTACATATTGCTTGTCTATTGCACGTTTATGATCTGTTTTTCATCGCACTTGCCAGCAGAAGGCTGAAGTGTCCATGAGCCATTTGAGCATGGCACTTATCTTGAATTAGTTTGTTAATGTGAAGTAATGAGTGATAATATTAAACTTTAAGGTGTGAATCAATACTTTTAACAGTGATTCAGTTTGATTCATCAACCTGGGGATTTTTGTTCTCGATTCAACTGTAGAAACCAGAATTTGATTAAGTAATGAGCAGCCAAAGCGCTTAAGTCGTTAAATAAACATGTGGGATCTCAGTTCTCCTTCAGCGTGAAAAATAGATAATTGCAGAGTACAAGATAATAGTGGAATAATGTTTTAACCATGATGCAGCAAAAAGAGGCAAAAAGCAATGTTTCTACTGTTTCAGTACATTTTATGATAACAAACACTTTTCAGAATGTTTCTATTAAACAGTGTTGTCAAACTGGAAGACAGACTTTTATAGAGATTTGAAGATTGAATATCTTTTCTCCTGAAATGTGATGAAAAAATGAAACTATTACCCATATTTAAAAAAAATATTTATATGTTTACAGATGTTAGTCCGCACAGTGTTGGCCACTCCTCTCACTCTGAGCAGTAGTGATAGCAGTAGCAATAGTAGCATAAATATTAATAATAATATTACTAGTAGTGACAATACCAATTTCATCTTTTACAGTATGGTCAAGGTACAGGTTTTCTATTAAATTAAATTTTTGTCATTCACGTGCTTTTATATGAATTAGTTTAACCCAAAACAATTATATTCAGTTTTTTTAGCAGGTTGATGTGTTGAATTGGCATCATTTAGAATTAATACAAACCAACCTAAAACGTGGAGCAAAGAACCAAAGAACTGTGGTTTTGTAATTACTAGTTGATCTGCTGCAGCTTTCATTTGTTTATCATTATATTGTCACCATAAAGGGCTTTCTTCATGGACATGCTATGATATTTAATAGCACACACAGCGATAATGCATATTTTATTTTGTTTTTTACTGGACCATTTAGGACATCAGATTTTGAAAGAAGGTTGAATTGAATGTCGATGTAAATGTGCAACAGTGTGCTCAAGCCTTCTGTTTGTTGATAAGTGTACTTGCTTTTTGAAGGAAGTGTCAATGTGATCTTCTGTAAGAGTGCTTGACCCAAAATACAGTATTTTTCAAGTTATGATCTCAAAATTCTTTATTGTTGCATTTGTATTGTTGCTGAGTTGAAGTGTCTGACATTGTCAGTATTTAATTGAGATTGGACAAGACGGGTTGGATTTATTAAGACAGTGTCATTGTAAAGAAGTTTTTCTACTTTACATTTAAAAGGTGGTACGACATGATGTGAGCCTGCAAAGGCCTTTGACACCTGTTGGATCCTCCTGCCTCTGTGGCTTTAATTATTAAAACGTCAGCAAGGTTGAGCATTAGATCAAAATGTAGATTTAAAGATCTGACTGCCTCCAGTCAGTGACATCTTTTGACTTGACATGTTTGTTTGTTAAGAGTTCAGTTCAAAGGTTTAGATTCCTTTTTTACATCCCAGAATAGTCAGCACTTACAGTTTCCCTAAGAAAGGTAGGATCCTCTTTTAAAATTTCTAAGTAGATTTGTCCACAATACTGGTGTGTATCAGATACCTTTTGTTAGTAATGACCATTAAATGATAATTTATTTCTTGTTTGTTGCTTGCACCATTTGAAAACTGCTTTAGGGTTTTGTACACGTGCACAAGGCCCGCTGGTGCCTTGCAATAGCAGTACTTGTTTTGCTGCAGTACACTAGACTAATAAAATGACATAATTTTCCTATAGACCCGACAGCTTAGACCTTCCTGCTTTGTACTCTCTGTCAATTCCAGCTGCGAGCAAACTGGTGCTTCAAACCAAAAATTTAATCCATGGTTTTTATGTCGACTTTGCAAGCCGATACAGATACTGTACAGTGCTCGCTCTGTTACACAACACCGGGCGGCTTGTGAAACATTGATGAAAGTAAAGATGAGGTATTAGAGTGAATAAAAAAGGGCTGTCGGATTAATTACTGTGAAACACAAAGATTTGGCACCTCAAAGTAAAAACCCAAATGTTTATGGCAATTAAGACTAATATATTGACGATGAAGCATGAGGTGTAACAACACTTTTAGTTTCATATTCAGTCCTGGATTCAAGATTTTTGAAGGTCGCTCTAATTGACAGTATTCATGTTGACGTGACTCCAAATGAAGAGAAACATCTGTACCTAACATAAAAGCATTTAGGACGTAAATATACTAGTTTGGAGTCATTATGAACATCAATAGATGTGTCCAAATTTTAAAAATTCAGATCCCAGTGCCTACACATATAAAGCAGTGGATGCTAAATGTGTTTTACTTGGAAAAAAAATCTAATGAAGTTAATTTAATGTTTAATTTCCGCCCTGATTGAAGTAACTACTTTTCTCATTTTTTAAAAAATGCTTTAATGACCAGTCAAAGAAGGACAGAGGTAGACATTTTTGTCTAATTATCTAGCAGATGAATATTATGAAATGTTACTATTATCAAGACAACTTGGATAAATTGTAACAGTTTAATTAAATTTAGTAATTTAATAGATTTTAAGCCTGATCACCCTTTCCCTCAAGATGCTTGTGCTCAGATTTGCATTTTTTCATGACTCTTTTTATGTCATATGAACTATAAGAGAATGACCTGGTGGGGGGGGGCAAGGTGAATGAGAATTTATGAATGTGAAGTCATGGTCCAATTAATTAAATTATATCTCGTGTGATTAATATTTGAGGCATATAGTACACAACAATGTGAGCGCGATACACCGTGACCACAGTTGCCTTCTAAAGATGAACTGTTTAGTGTTTGTATTATTCTTAATTAAAGTTAAATGTTAAGGATTTGGAACGGGGGCACGGACACTGTACTCCTTAAAAATATTACAACAACTACACAGCCTACTATCTTTCTCCAGCAGAGGGCAGCAAAAGGCTGTCATTGATTTTAATCTGAAGCGACGTCCAACCCCTATAAATAGGAATGCCTCAAGGGAGACATTATTGGTCTTTTTCTCTTGTCTTTTTGTCCAGAGGTTTGCTCTTCTCTGCTCTTTCATTCATTTGCGCACATCCAGATTTACAGTCACATGGAAATACGATGCTTTATTTTCTTTTACCTAGTTATCAATGAAACAGGCTTAAATCTGTTTGACATTAAACATGTGACCTATTAAAACCAAGATTCATATGAAAATACGCCTCTATGTCTAAATTAATTTTTATATTTTGTCACAGAAAGCAAGTTTTAAGCAGGAAAATATACAATAGGATACATGTTGGAGCTTACCGTGTGCAGTGGAATGACTGAAAATATATTTATATCTGCAACAGTGTAATGAGTAGCCTTAAAAATATCTGTTGTTGCTCATTACACTGTTACTCTCTCCCACATGATTCCTAAATCCAATTTATTTACTACACAGTATGTCACGTAACACTGATACAGCCTCAACATGCACCCCCATCTTTGGTGTCGGTGATGCAGAAGCATGTACTGTAGCTCCAGTCCATAAATTAAATCAGGATTAGACATACACAAAGAGGCTTATAATAATTCATCCAATAATATTCCAACGACCCTTTAATAATCTGTCTTCTCATAAGATTTGAGGAGTCCAAAAAATGAATGTTTACGCCCCTCCTTTTTAAAGGTATTTGTGTTACTTTACTATTGATAACAGTATATCAAAATAGTTCAAATAAGCTCCACCTCAAGTAACTGCAACTGCTGCTTACACATTACTGCACAAGTAATAATACTATAGTACATAGTAGTAAGTGTTAGGTACTTCTATAGCACCTTTCTAGTCTTCCAACCACCCAAAGTACTTCACACTACATTACATTTAGCAAATAACACATTATTTTTGTTTTGTAAAATGACAGACTTTTACATGCAATGGAGTCTTTTTTCAGTGTGGTATTGATACTGTTATGTAAGAAAAAGAAACATATATGTAGGGATTAATAGGGCCATTTTTTCTACAGAATGAGTAGCCTACTTTTACTTTGGATTACTTTTACATGGTCTTAATGTAACTTTTACTTAAGTACATCATCTTGTTACTTCATCTACCTCTGGTCATACAGCTGTGTTTACATTTGTGTGTGTTCAAGCAGCCAGAGATTATGAGAAAAGTCATAAATACCATCAAACCCTAATTCTCATTACATTTCATTTTCTTTCATTGTGAGTCATACTGTAACTTCATGACTTCATGACTTAAACTTCAAGTTTATGCTGACACTGGGCCGGAAGTATGTCCGCTTTTTTTCTTGCAGGAAAACAAAGTCACATGGTCGCCACACAACCAACAACATCATTCAATATGGATGACAACCCCGCTTGAAAGGCAGCACCCTCCCCATATCGAGCCCTTAGCAACCAAGAGAGCGAGTGGCAATGCCATCTACTCAATCGAGTATTTGAAATATGCATGCCCCATGTTGTGAGGCTCCCACTGTGTGTGCTCTGTTTTTCTGTGGATGAGACAACAACAGGGATGAGATAAGACACGACAAGGCATAGATTAGTTTTTCAGTTTCCCTGCTGTGCAATTGACACACTATGACCATGACTGGTGTGTGTTTGTAGGAGGGAAGAAGGAAGTGTTACTATACAGAAGCGGTTGACTATAAATAGAACCAAACAAGAAATTAATCAATTAATTATGAGCTCTGGATACCCCATGGTGTCTTTCAACTGACTGAGAAAGCCAAGGGCAGGAGACAGTGTCCCCTTGAAGCTGCTCAACTGTCACTGAAATGCACTGTGGGGCTGCACTGGTAGACTTTCTTAAGGTCAGGCTACTGTTTAATGGCTGTCCTGCCAAAGACACTAACATCATTTGTGCTATATAAAGCCTCGTACATGTAAAAAGTAGAAATAAATGTGGTACGAGGCAGAACAGTGCAATATCTTGGGCATGTCAATTTTTCCTCTGCACTACCCCAAAATGTCATCTAAACCAAATAAAACACAGACATATATGACACATAACATATTTTGCTTTCTGTAGTCAAACAAAATAATAATAAAAACAAATTTTATCTAAATTGCTGTAAATCACATTTAGTTTAATTGAACAGGACCTGGACTGAGTCACACCATTTGTAGATTTTCAACTATGCAGACATTCAACTATGCAAACAGGAAACAAGCCTGGTTAAACCAGCAAGCTTTCCTTCCTACTTTATATGTGTAACAGCCCACTATATAACTGCCGTCTGGGCCTTCAGGGACTGTGGATGCCCTATGTTGGATCAAGATGATCACACCCCTATAATAGACGCAATAATGTGGTTTTCTTTGTAACATTAAATAATCATGACTAATTGACTAAAGTTTGATCTTTAAAAAACATCCATAAAAGTTTAACAGTTAAAAACGCATCAGGACTGTTGTTAGATTTAATAAAAAGACCAACAACCAGACTTCCTATCATCAGATTTCAATGTTGCAGAAGGCCGATTGGTTCACAGACATATGTGACCAAAGGACATCGCCACCCTTGAAAAGGGCCAGAAATGGAGAAATCTCTCATGTAAAATAACCAAAATTATTTCAACTTTGACAGAAAATTGTGAGTCCGTGCATTGTTAACCATTGCTCATAGCAAGATGCTGAGAAAATCTGTTGTCGGGACATTTAAAGCAACTTAAAGCTCCCAAAACAACTGCAGGCCATTTTTCTATCTCCATCTCTAGTTGCCTCCAAATGATGTTTGTGTTACCTGACAGCAAACAGCAAGATCAGAAACGGACGTACATCTGATTGTTGGCTGGTGTTCATTTCTCCCTGACAATGTGTCTATGGTAAATTGATGCTGGTTTGCACGGCAGTTCTGAATTACTGGAGTACCCCTTTATGAAAATAGAACAAACTATTGAAAATGTGTAAAGCTGTGATAATAGTGTTGGATGCAGAGCTTTGAAGAGTCTCACAGAGCCCATGCTGTTTGCTCGAGACTGAAAACCACTTTAGTGCTTTTACAGATGAGACAGTCTGCAGTGACACCATCAAATGATGAATAGCTTTTAAGAATGAGCTGTCTGCCCATGGTGGAGCTATAAGCCAACTCATAACGACTTACCCAGATCTGTGATAGTGACTATGAATATTCATAAACTGTTCTTGTTTTACATGATTAACATACTCATTCCACCCAATAATAAGATTTATGAATGCTCTGTGACATCCAGAGTTTAAAACCAGCGGCGTAAAATTTGCCGGTCACCATGGCAGTGCCGCATAAATTGAGAAAACGTTCCAGAAATGCAGTCATAAATAAAACACATCACGACTTAAGAGACAAGCCTAATTAGCTTTCACTTCGCTGCAATTTAGCACTGCACTGCTGGGTATTAAGCCATGACTACATCTGAATTCACTCTTAATTAATTACCTAGGGCTTACTGAGCATTCTGCGCTGGCTTTGTGTTATTTTTTGTTTTATTTTCCCTCTGCAAGGACAGGGAGTTCTTTTGTTTTCCAACAGACTTGTTTGTGGGTGTGTGGGTGGTGTTAGCGTCCGTGGTATTTTATTATCTCACTTTGTACGAGTGCAGGTGGGAAAGGAAGGGAGGAGAAGATGGTGAGAAAAAGAGATGGAAAGGGAGGGCGTGTGTGAATCATTGCCGTAGCCACTTAAATCGAGCCTGATCAGGTTTGAAATCAAGTCAAGATGGAGTCCAGAGGAGGAGTCAAATCTGAGTCAAGACCAAGTTAAAGAGTGCCAAACAGCGCTGTTCATCGAGTAAACTGAAATATAACTTTAATCCTTCAGTACATTCATTTGGATTTTGAAATGTTTGCAGCCTACAAGTTGCACTTTGTGCATGACAGAAACAAAAGATACTTGCACAACATTCTTTCCAACATTTGTGCATAAAACTACATACCTAAAATGAGAATGCTTGGTTATTCCATGGCAAAGAAAAACTATAGCATGGTGTGCACCATTAAATAATATTAAAGAATATTGTGTCTCCATGGAGAGAGTGACCGAGACAAGTCTGAGGCAGGGCTGTAGCTACCATTGAGGACACCAAGGTATTGTTCTTATTAGCATGCCTGGGAATTTGGGGGTTTAATTATCTAAAGGAAAATTTACATTCTACAATTGACAGATTGCTTAAAAAAGGACTCCTCCAAACAGTGATTGCCCAATTATAGCTTAGCAACTGTGACTGTGCACAGAGTAAAAGTGTAAGGAATGGATTAAACAGTGTGTTTATCTGCCCTAATGTAAGCTGCATCTGTTTGCATGTCAGGCTAACTACTGTACTACCCAAAAGGCCGAGAAGCATCTTTAACTATAGTTAGTTTGTGGAGTTACAGGTTAAGGTTATAATGACTGGCGCATCCACTGCGTAGCTGAAGGTGAAGTTCACACAGAGACAGTGTTGCATTTGTCACACGGGTTAAGTGATTGAAAAGGAAAATACAATAAGTAGGCTTTGTCAGCTAAACAGGGTTTTGCTGGAATGAAATATCAGTCTGATCTTTTCTGTATCATACTTATAACACTCACAATGTTCTGGCTGTACACTGTGCAAGACAAGACAATGCTTCAATTTCTTTAATTACATGCATGGGACAGGCCACTTTAATCTCAGTCTGTTAGTGCAGTGTCATGTACGTAACCATCAAGTACATGTAAGAGCCCTTTTACATCTCGGTTTAAAGAGACATTAGGCATAGACAACATGAAGCGACCATCTGCTAATGACAGTTGTTATTTCAGTATATAGAAATGAGAGGTCTGGTTTTTTAATATTTCTGAATTTTATAAGTGAAAAATGAGCCTTCATCGTAAGCTGCATATGAGTCACGCTAGAGTGGAAAGCTTGACACACGTCAACAGTAACTAAAGGGAGCGGGGTTTAGTAAAAGGTCGGCTACATAAAATTACACAAGGTTTCTGATTTTTGTTTTTTGGACTAAATATCTTCAAATTGCATTGCTTTTAGACAAAAAGACAGTCAGCAACATCCTGGCAGTGCGGTGAATGAATTTAAAAAATGGAAACAAAAAGTTGGTGGCACTGACTGGAATATTTTGGATTTGGTCTGACATCAGCATTTCTTTCTGCAGCCCTGGAATGTGTGCATCATTTAAACTCCTGAGTGTTCCTCTTACCATCATGCACTCTCATCACAAGTGCCTTCTGAAGGATGTGGTAATTTCATCAACTGTGCCACAATTACATTACTCACCAGCCACTTGGAGCCCGCTCAACGATGAAATCCTCTCGCACAACTGAGGTGTTACTAAGACATAGACACACATCTCTCTGACTGACATGCTTGTATCCACCTGACCTTAGTTTCAATCTCCTTAAGTGGTCCAGGTCGAGCTCCGGGGGGAACAAAACATCTCATAAATCACCCCCAGTATGGTGGGAGTCAACCCATTACCAATGCAAGTCCTGTTATAGAATTAAAGTCTTATTGATCATATTGAATCGATCAGATTGGATCCGAGCATTTTTCTCTTTACTCCACTTTACTCTAATCTAATGTTATTCAACCATGTCACCATGCGCATGCACCTCCACAAAAACAGTATGGATTTCTGCTTAGTGTAGAGTTAAATAAGTTTCAAACTCAGTCACTGACTCAGTCCACTGAGTAAGTAATGATTAGCATTTATATGATGAAGAATTGTGTGTGTCTGCCTTTGATCACCACACTGCACTGGATTGCATTGTGTCTTTACTGCAGCTCTGCCCACAGAATTTCCCCATATCTTGTCACTGTACTGAATTTCAGCGTGTGATCTAATGGGTGGGATATATTCTCTAAAGAATAGGCTGTGCCTTGAATGTAAATCAATTTACTTAAGTGTTATTATTAAATTGCTAAAAATTGGAAAATTACTATTGGCGTGTGAAGTTAATCTCCTTTTTGCATTCAGTGACAAAATTCAAAGCTTCACTGGTAAAGGAATCCTCTCCTGTGGCTGATTGTGTTGAATATTAATAATTTAATCTATATGATTATATGAAACCACCCAAGCTTTCTATCCAATTCATCAAATGCAATGCTTCTTTGCCCTGTGTTATTACCAAGTCTCGTTGACGGCTACTGCCTGAGGCCATGTTAGTTCTAGAAAATGATTAGATGGGATGGTTCTACTTTGAACTTTGGACAGTTGTTGCATTCAGAAAGTTTTACAGAGGCTCCAGAAGGATTGGTGAGCTTTTAAATTAAATATTTATTTGTGTCTTGTTCTAGCAAGATCACGTAAACACATGATCTCTTATCCTCTGAGTAAAAAACCATACAACCAGGTTCAATCCATTAGTGATGGGAATTACAGCTGTTCAAACCCCATGGCTCCGTTCCTCTCCAGCTTTTCATGTACTTCCACTTCTGATGGAGTTAAATTAATAGTTTAATAATAAGTTACATTATTATTTGTTGCAAAAAACAAATGTGCAACGTTCTTCATTTGCATTACACTGAAATATTCTGTCATATTGGTGGTTAAAAAGTGGGACATGTCTAGAATAACTATCCTAGTTGCATAACAAAAAAAACACTAATGAAATAATATGGTTAAGAAGAATTCTACACTGACACATACAGTATATTACAATTAACTTGGCATGATATAAATAACCATAGCTAAAAAAGTAATTTGTTCATTATCATGTTTTTCTTTTTCCATCAGCAGGGGTGGCTGCGGTGGTGAAATCGACCCTCAAACGGAAGCCGGCTCCCATTTTTCAGTTAAAGGAGCTGACTCGTTCGCAACAGTAACATCACTACAGTCAGGACTCTCTGGCCAAGAAAAGGCCTCTATGTGCAGGCTTGGATCTTCATTGTGAAAAATCACAAAGTGATTCATGTAAATGGTGTCTCCTCACTGCTTTAAGTGCCATCAGAGTCTGTGATAATCATTCGTTTTTACAAAACAAGTCTATATATCGTGTGATAAGTCTAAATGTCTGCTGAGAAATCAGGGCTCTTGAAAAATAGGCTTACAGGATAATGACATAAGTATATGTTTATTTTTATAGTACCAGTATGCTGTTTGTTTTATTTTTTCCTATTTAGTATAAACCATAAAAACATACTTTACCGTTTGTACTAAAAGGAAATTACACAATTTTTAAAGCATCAACCAAAGACTTTAGAAGGCCACCGTCATTTACACCACACAGTAAGCAAAACATTTTAATTTTAAAGATTTCTTTGCTTTTAAAAATGTGTTTGTTTTCTTGGTATGTCAACTGTAAAGAGATAACCAACATTTCTAAATGTGTTCCCCTGTGAATAGCTCCATTTTCTTGTGTTTTCATATGGATATTGATCTGCCACACTAAGAGGTGACATATGGTACCAGCTGCAATGCGTCAAAGGCATTCGCTCACGTGGTCTAATTAAGCGGCCTATACCCCGCCCACTCATTATCTCCAGATGCAGGTGTGTCGAGTCTCTTTTAAACTTAAACCACACACTGTAACTACGACCTTTGCTGTAAATTTAGCATCTCCTGGCTAAACCTTTTCCCTGGTATGTTTCTTCAGGACATATTTATGCTGTAAATAATTATGTT
This sequence comes from Lepomis macrochirus, assembly GCA_024633595.2. NCBI lineage: Eukaryota > Metazoa > Chordata > Actinopteri > Centrarchiformes > Centrarchidae > Lepomis > Lepomis macrochirus. The sequence continues at coordinate 7,548,652 of JALXJV020000023.1, forward strand.
CCTCCTGCTGAAGCCCAGCCCTGATGAAGCTGCATTAAATGCGGGTTGAAATGGCAGAATAGGAGAAAATATGGCGGCGGTTCAGGTAAGCTACCTGAGACCAGTTTTTATTTGACTAATGTCCTCAGCTGATTGGATCTAAATAGTAAAATACCATTGCATTAACACAGGTCGGTGATTGAATCATATAGATGGCTGATGCCTGTCATTAAACTGATGTTAACGAAGTTACACTCAACCGAAACCAGACCTTTTTATTATGTTATTATGATATATTTTTTAGTTGTTTGTACCACTGTACCTTGATACTGTAATTTTCTCAACATTAAGAAAACATATTTCATTCAAAACACTGCAAGTAGCTGCAATACACGTTTCCAAAAAGTATTATGACATTAGTTCATCACATTTTTATCAACCATTGCCTCTTATTTAATCTATATTACTTTTTTTGCATTGTCAAACAGTACTAGTAGATATGCTTTTAGAGGTTTTGTAAAATTATGTGGCTAAACAATAACACTGTGCACTACAGCAAAAAAGGATGGACTAGAGAAGCATCCAAAACATTATTATAACAGTTTGTTTTCTGGTTCTCAAGTGAATTTGTGTTTGTAAAGTTTAGTTTTTGGTTAAAGGGTGAATTGGGAAATTGTACTAGTATCTATATAATCACTCTTTATAGCAAAGAGTATTTCAAACATTGATATTTTGTTTTGCCAAATTGACCATGATCCTACCTGCTAATCAGAAACCCCACCTGAAGTACAGACCTCAAAGCTTGAGAAACTCTGCTACAAGTTAACTTGCAGTCTAGTCTCTGCCAGTCATCATAACACATCTACTAAACACATCTCATTAACTGCACCAAAAATCTGCTGTACAGTTACTGGAAGGCAGCCACAGTTGTTTGTGGTTTTTAATTAATTTATTCCTATTTAAGAGTGTTTTACACAACAGATGGTGAGCTTGAACACTGTGTTTTTTTTTCTCTCAATCATCTACAGTAATTGTCCACAGCAAGAAGAATGTGTACTGTAAGAGAGGGAAATAGAAAAATAGAACCAGAGCGATGGGCCACATGGCCAGAAAATTAAATTAGAATAAAGCCCTACTCTGTCAAACCCCCAGGCTCTGCACTCTCGAGTGTTTCACACCTGGATCTAGTTGATATTAATGACCAACTGTAAAAACATATCTTAATGAAAAATGTACTATATATGGCCTACACTATACGTTATCACTGCAGGGCAGCAGGAATAGAACGATACAAACATTTCCTTATTTGGACTCTTTGTACTCCAATGGTAGCTGGATTTCAGGCTGGATTGAACTCTACATTCTGGCTGCTCTTTGGTCCAGGTTGATTCAGTGGGACACTTTGAAAACGCGTGACATCTCCAAAACCACCATTGTGTGCAGAGAAAAATCTCCTGTACAAAAGAAAACAATGTATAAATAAGTTTTAACTTTATCAAAAACATATTTTGTGATGCCTGCAGCAATCTCTCAGTACAATGCCACACAGTACGGTTGGGTGGATTTTATAATTATAGTGAATTTGTACCACATAATAACGTTGAGATGTTAAGGGAAATAAGTATTGTTGTTAACATGGCAGTGATTTTAATGCTTATTTAATAATTTAGGTAATGTAATGGACAGATGAATGGAACCTGCTATGGGCCTGTGATGTGGATCACAAAGGCATTAGTGCAAATATGACACAGACACCATTATCATTACGGTAAGATTGTTACTGTCACACCAGATTGCATTATGTCATAGCTTCAGTAGAGGCAAGCGCATGTTCATTTATTTTTATCAGAAATACAATACAGACATTTTCTATGGTAAATAACACAATTCTTTGTCTCATTTCTGTCATCTCACCAGCAGAGAGATGACAGAAAATGAGGGACAGAAATTTAATAAGGGTTCCCCACTAGACTCGAACCGAGGTTTGTGAGATGATGCCCCTCCTGTAATTTAATCAGTTTATATTTGTGTGTTTGTCTTTCAGTAAGACTAAAACTGGCTAGTTACATTTTTATTCTGACTAGAGAGATCAGTAATGCATGAATCTCTGAGCTCGAACTGATCCCTCTGCTGACAGGACAACTGAGGCACATTGTTAAAGTGAGAGTATAAGTAAGTGCACCGTATTTAAAAGCTCTTACTATATAACGGTGTGCTCCAGATCTCATCAGGCTGTGTTCTTTCCAGAAACTAGAAAGATTAAAGCTTAAAATATCAAGATATTAAATTATCCATGGCTGTATAATATCTTGTCCATAGCACCAGTTACACCAGTTACTTTTCCAGTGACTGTGTGGGAGTGGGTGATACCACAAAATTAAGTCTTAATATACACACCTGTGCTGTGGGCTGCATTACTTTCCCAGCAACTGTCATTCTTTTCTTGTGGAGACTGGTTTATTAAAAATGTAATGAATATATAAAATACATTTTTCCTCAGGACTTTAAATTTGTCTACCGTCTACCACTGCAGTATGTTTATTCATGGTCTATCTTCTAGACTGACCTGTAAGTCAATGTCTCCCTTCGAGGACATCACCCTTATACTGTACAACTCATTAATTAGTAATTCATGGGTGATATCATGTAAATGATGAGCACTGTAAGTCACCCTGAATGAATGTGGTGCTGCGATGAATAATGTAGACTGCGGCAGGATCCCTGGACACCGGACACAGCGTTCCCTTTGCGCCCCCCCCCTTTCATGTTCAGCCCTCCTTTCATGCATTCCTCTTTTTAACTTTATTTATCATCGCGCTCCTCTCCCTCTCCCCTTTCTCTTTGTCTCCAGTTCTTGTTTGCTCTCTGTCTCCCTATATTTCAACTTCTCACTATGCCTCTGTCCTCTTCTTCTTGCTTTATCTTTGCCCCTCGCTCTCCCTGACCCCTTTCTTTCACACTCCCTCTTTGTACCTCTGTGAAAGCATTAAGAAATTATTCACAGTGATTTTTTTTTTCCCCCTGCCTGGTCTTGAGCTGAGTGCTTGGCTGATTCGTGAGGAGCACCAAGGTCAACCACCTTGTAGGAAAATTGCTTGTCTCCATGGCCTGGAGAAAGCACGTTGCAACATAGACATCTAAATTTGAAGTGTGTGTGTGAGAGACTGTTAAATCCATTTCAGTTGTTTGCCTGTTGTCATTGTCGCTCACTACTCTGAGTAGCAGCACTTTGTTTACTCCCACAAGTATACTTCCAAATGTATTTTTCTAGAAAACTGGCAGAAGAGAACACGAATTAATGTGCGTTTTCGTCCACTTCTGTTAGGCGATTATCAGGAGTTGGGAGCATTGAGATAAACAATCACTTATTCTCCAGTTGAGCGTCATTAAAACATTGCAGAATAAGAGGGAGCCATGAGATGATGTAATTAAAAGCGGCAGTCAAATATTTTCATTTATGTTTTTGTCTGCTGGTAGTTTTAGCTTCAGTGGACATTTCCTTCATGTATGTCATTTTGTTGCTACGTCTACATTTTGCTTTTATAGGCACACCAACTTTTCACTTTTCATCAGCCAAGCATAAAATCCTTTTTGCAACATTTAGTTTTTTTTTTTTTTTGTAATCCGCAATTTTAAACTGCGTATAAAAAGGTGAATAGACCTACACAGAGATTCCCATACAAGTGAAGATTGAGAAGGGAAAAATGTGGTCACGCATCCAAATTTTGCATAAATCTTATTTTGACTAGAGATCATTTCCAAAGAGATATGTCTGAATTTTGCCGAAAACGTACTGATCCACAAAACATCTGAAATATTTCCATTTGGTGGAAGGGTGCTGCTGTAAATAACAGGAGTCTGTGGTTTGAAGGACTGGATTAGACTGATACAGGATATATTATGTATACTATACTTTGAAACTGGATAATTTTAAAGCTAATTTATTATTTTTGTGATTGTCATTTTGAACTTTCTGATATGCTTCATAATTTGTTTAGGTTTGAGGATTTGTAATTTTAGTATTTCTAAAAAGACTATAGTAGCATTGTAGGAGTTAAGCTGCTGAAGTACTTTTATTGCCAGTATGGTGAGCTCTTAGTGCAACAGAACAGACAGGACAACGTTAAACATTTTCCTATAAGTAAATATGGTTTATCTACACAGATTATATGGAGTATGGATTATTGATTTTACTTCTTATCTAATAAATGGAATATTCAATAGACAGAACATCTGAAGTGAGTAAACGATTGCTTCTGTTTGTGTTTGTAGGTGACTCTTTCCAACTCAGTGAGGATGAATTCTGACCAGCTAATTGCAAGATCAATAACTGCCACAGAGGTAAGTAATAAATTAACGGCTCATTTAATCATTGTAACTGGCTTGAAACTACTGTACGACCACAGTGCAACAAATGCCCATGGCTTTGTCACAAAATTGGGCAGTTTTGATTTAAAGATTTCTTCTTTCCCAAAATTTTAATTGGGGGGGAAAAAAAACTGAGACAGTAGTTTGAGATTGTCAACATAGAAGGACTAAACTGGTCTCAAAAGTGAGGGGAGATCAGTAAGGTAACCCTGCCATGTTTTAATTAAGACAAGTGCTGACGATAAGTGAGGCTGAACTTGGATTCTCTGAGTCGTGTAATTCTAGCTGCACTTTCTCGTAAGCATTTTCTTACAGTGAGTACAGCAGTGGAGTAAGCTTAATTACAAAGACTAGACCCTGAGCATTACAAGTAACTCTAGTACTAGGGGATGGTGGTGGCACAATGGATAAGACGCCTGCCTTTGGTGTGAGAGACCCATGTTCAATTCCCCACTGTGACCCATCCACCAATGTGTCTTGCTCAGGGACACTCAACCCCTAGTTGCTCCAGAGGTGTGCGACCTCTGACATGTATAGCAATTGTAAGTTGCTTTGGATAAAAGATTTAAATAAATAAATGTAAATGTTCTTCCTGTTGGAGGACATGTATGGGTCAGTCATAGTGGGCGGGGGCTGACTGCAAGACTTGGAACATCTCTGAGCTGCTGTGCTTGTCCACAAGACAAGAAATTTTTGTTTGACTGTTGACATGAGGGTGGACCAACTATACAGCTTATTTCAGACCAGGTGCACTGATTACAAGATAAGCCGTGTGATAAGACTGGATTAAATTGTTATGATATTGGTTGTGGTGTAAATGTGACACGTTCTCCCCAGACATGTGATGTACGTATCAAACTAAAAGTCACGTGTGAAAATTGCACTGGCTGGACAGGCAAGGTTTCGGTTGAGAAAGACAGGTTTAATTTACATGAATATCACTCAGTTCAGATCCAAAGTGAGCACATTATGCAATTATCTAGAGAGCAACATATTTACAACAAAAAAAAAAAGATTCTTAGAAATAATCCTCAGTCTGATTGTAAAAGTAATTGACAGGTAACTGAGTTGTAGTTTTTGTTGTGGTCAATTTGAATCTACACTCCACGCCCCGCCTGTGTTTCCCAGGTGCTAATGGTATCCTACTCTTTTCTTGTCTGACTTGTTTCCAACTACAAGCACATCCAGTTTTTGGCTGCAAGAAAATCAGGAATGTTTAACTGTGGTAGCACCTGAGACCGCTCACGATGAGATGAAGATGTCTTTTTGAACTGTTTGAACTACAGAACACAAACTCGGATTCTGTGCCGTCTGGAGGGTTTTAGTCTCGGATCAAAGAAATGTGTCTGACACAGGCAAAGCGTGGTCTTAAAGGGTTAAGTTCTGTATTTTGCAACCTTTCCCCATGTTTTTCTTTCTTGTGAGTAATTGGACAGCATTTTTTTAGATTGGTCCAGTATTGACTGAGCGCTCTGCAGTTGGCAGCAGTGAGACAGGGCTGCAAGGTAATCCTAGCGGCAATTGTGCCCCTTCAATGTACATCCCCTAAAGTGCTTATGTTTTCCCCTGATAGGCTCAGATTGTTTTAAGTTTCTGGCAACATTATTGAAAGAATCACTACAGAGATAGACCTTCATGAGAGTAAGATCCTTGTTGTTTCACCCGAAACAGTTACTACAAAGCGTTTGTCAAAGCCAAAGTATAATTTTGTTGTAATACACAATTATATTCATTTGTTCAGATCTTCCTCTTCTGTTTTATTTTCATATGAATAAATGGATCATTTTACTTCAGGCCAAACAGGAGACAAAATCTGCTATAGTTTTAATTGTTGCCTGCCACCTGAATTGTTTCCTTTTTCATAAATGGAAATCATTTCCCCCTTAATTTGTGTCAGAAAAATCCACCAGAATGCAGGAAATTAACTGTTTGCTGCTCAAAATTTGCATATAATTCAGTATTGAAGATTTCTTAAATAATTTTAAAATCTCATCCTATCTCGATCTTTTGAACCCAGTATCGAGTCCTGTCTTGTCATGTCTCGTCTCGTGAGCTAAGTTTCTCTTCACACCCCTACTGGTGTGGTTAAAATACCAAAACTCTACTTTTTTCAAAACTTTAGTTAGAAAAATATAAACTTTGCCCTACATTTCCAGACACCTAGATATTTGTAGGTGTCCACGTATTCCAGGTCAGATCCTTCCAGAGAGGTAATGTTGGGTAAATGTGCTAGTACAGGCGACAAACAGTTAAAAAGCATGCACTTCATTTTATCAGAGTTCAATAATAATTTCAAGGCATGGAAGGAGCGCTGTATGTCAAATTAGGTAAGGAATACTTGATGCAGATTTCAATACTGCTATGCTACAGACACATTTTGGTTTGTGCCAGAAAGTATTGAGGTTCAATACCCAGGCGTAATAATGATTATAAATTACAGTCTGCTGCAAGGTGAAGAAATTGCAACTGGTGCTTGGTTGTCTTTTTCCAATTAGTTGAAGGCCCTTTTATTATTATGTAGGTTCACTTTAATAACTCGACTTTTAATATAGTTTCTTTCACTTGATCCCAAGATTAACTGTTGCGTTTTTCTACTGGGGAAAAAAAATTACCCTTCGAAATGATTGATTAGGCTGATCTTATCAGCCACCTTTCCAATATTGTGGGAAGATTTTATCAGACCGAATGAGCAGGGTTTTTCTCTTGAGTTACTTTCTCTGCCTCTGTGGCGTATACTGTATGTTTTCGGGTTGCACAGCCGTCAGTCCCATTCTTGTAAACACGATATCTCAGGAACTCAGAGTTTCTTCTAATTTTGCCTAAAGATAGAACTTGGTTGTTAAAGGTTAAGGTAACTGTGACCTCAAAATGACCTCGACAAACACATTTTTGTTCATAACTTATTTAGTAATTATGATCAAAATTTCACACAGATGTTTAATGGGACACAACAATGAAGAATGACCTTTTTTTTTTACCCAAAAGGTTGAAGGTCAACTTAACTGTAAAATCATAATGGCCATTAACACCATAACTCAGGAACAGATGGGCAGATGGTGACCATATTTCAGTGTTGGTGGTTTTGTCTCAAAGTTCAGTGTGACCTCTAAATCTAATAATGAATTGGGAAATTTCTGATTTCACACACAGATGTTGACTGAGACACAATAACAAGCTAATCACAGGTTTTTCTTCATCTCATCCGTTGTGCCTTTCATTTCCTGCCTAATTCTGAATTTTCAGCGCCATTGGAGGCATGTCACTGCATACAATTACTGGAGCGAGCCTAGCTAATCGTTATCCTGTGAGTGAGTTTTATCTACAGCTCAAAGAGAGTAGTAAACAAAAGCTAAATATATATATTATGAGTCTGGACAGATATGGACGTAAACTGCAACTTGACTGCTTGGCGGAGGCAACTCAGGGGCAGTAATTCTCCTATTTTACTTAAACTTGAATATTGCCTTGACTATTGAAGTCAGTAAATTCTAAAAGTCCCTGTCCAAATGCAGATAATCTAGTGGGCAGTGTGTTCATACAAATTGTGGCTCTGCACCAAAGATGCTGGGGCCTTTTTTTTAAAAGTGGCCATTCAATTATAAATGTATGTACATCACCATAACTGCTACACTTAGTCATAACCACAGTACTCGCTCTGTCCCATAGGGGAAGGTGGATGGAGGGGGAAATGTACGTATGTATGACATTGATCTGAAGCAGGATGGGGGTTGGGTGAGAGCGTGAAAGACACAGCCTGCTGGCTATTATCCATGGCCTGACCAAGACACGAGGCTTGGCGGAGAGGCGATTAGCTGACAATGAGAAGACGAGTGCCCTGTCAATCTGCCTGGCATACATCATGCAGACAGGCCGCGGCCCTACTGCTTGCATTTGCGGTCATTAGGGAATCAGCTCTCAGTCATATTTCTTAGATCCAGGCTGAGCAGATCAATGAAATGCTGCCAGCAGGCCACTTCTCTCTGAGTGGGGCCATCTCTCCTTGTCCGTTCTGGAGCGGTTGCTGGGGGAGCCTTGCCTCAGCACTTTGCCTGAGGGGGGAGAAGGGTGAGTGTACCGGGGATGAGTCACTTCCACAAGTTGTTTATTGATTGCCTGTGGGCCATTAGATCTCAGTGCTAGTTGAGTGTGCTGTCTACCCATCTACTCTGCTTATTTGCATGGAAATGATGATCTTTGAGACTGACTGAGTGTTGGTGGTGTTCAGTTACCATGTTGTCAAAAGAAAGAAATTAGAGTATAGTAGTAGTAGAGTATAATGGATCAGAGGTTTCAGCGTTGGTCAATTGGGCAGGTACTTCATTTATTCTACTCCAAATTGGTTTTGGTTTGCTGGAGATAACATTTTCCTTTGGCTGATGAGGGAAAGTGAATTCATTTCATGCAGACCATAGAGATTATTTTCCAAGGGGTGGGAGTGTGTGTTCGCGTGAGCATGTGCATACAAAATTGTGAGCTGCGTATTGAAATTCTATATAAAAAGCCACACACCATGCTGTGACAGTCTGACCTCCCATCATTTGTCTGTTAAGGGAAAACTACATTTAACTCGGACCGTGAACGCAACGGCGGAGGCCAGGTCGCAGGTAAATGACGGTGGCCTAAGGCAAAACGGCGTCTTACCGGCTGGCGTTCGGTCAGGTCGGATGTATGGCTCCGCGAATCTTCCCTAGTTAAATCAGGCGTAAAGTCGGGGTAGGCGTTGGTGTAGCCGTGCAAAGATGCAGAGATCACACGGAGGAAACGTAACGTGGACCCGTTTCTGGTCTGGAGCTGCCTTGACTAACAGGCGAGTTGACTGACAGACTGACGCTGACTGACACTGAGTTGTCCCCCCCCGCACCGCAGGTACAATTTTGTATGAATCTAACATTGCAGGGGTTTAATGGACGGTTTTTTTTTTTTTTTTTTATTGAACTGCATTACTGTGATGAACGTTTAGTCCTGCTCCTGCTAGGCATTTTTCTTTCCCTCTTTATGTGCAGAGAGCTGAACTTATTAGCACAATTATCCAAAGGGACTGAGTATTTTTGTTATTTCTGATTGTTTATGACTGGCTGAGTTGTTTGTTGAAACCACGCCCTGCTTTGTTGAAGTGTTAATATATTTTCTTGATTTACTGCAAAAGGGATTTCTGTGTGTGAGTTTTCAGTTTTATTGAAACGTGTCACATTTACTTTTGAGGGTATACTGTCCTACTACATGTACCCTTTGTGGGTGGAAATCTGCAACGCAACCATTTGTCAGGTTACCCTGGCTGGCGCCCGAAAACAAATAATTAAAAGTTGTTGTGTATATTAAAACCAGAACCGCCACAACGCCACTATGATGCTTTTGTACAAAGCCCAGGAGAAGCCAAAGTTTTCAAATGTTAGATGTTGTCTAACCACAAGCAGGAGTACAATGACTTTGCCTAAATAAAATAGTCTAGAATTGACCAATTTTCTGACAGATAATTCCAACATTCGGTACTGACAGTTTCATGCACTCTGTGCCACAAATACATTTCAGTCAATATCAAAAAAGTATTGAGGTCTGTTAACAGCCTGTTACCTCAGTCAGGTAAGACTATCTCTCCCACATTGTCTCTAATGCTAAAAAGACCATCTAGCTTCATTGTGCATTTAAATCATGTTATGGTCATGCTAAGGCTGGCAGGCATCGTGTAATGTTCAGTCATCTGCACCAGTGTAGAATGTCACACACATGCCCTCTTTTTAATGCTTCACTTCCCACTTATCTTTGCCTTCAGTCATTCCTGTAGACTTTGCTTAATAGGTAAATTCCCTAGGGAACACATACTACATCCACAGCTACAGAATGTGACTGAGGTGACATGTGATTATGACAGTGCATGTGTCCTGCAGCTAAAAGACACTAGGATCCCTGTTGGCAGAAAGCGGGCATAACTCACAGACATGTCGGACATGTTAAATCCACATTAATACAGCATAGACGTGAAGCTTACGTGTACCAGAGCTAACCTGGGGGTGAGAGCATAAATACAAACTGTAGATTTAATGAAAAGTTCCTAAATGTCTACCTGCACTGTCTGCGCTTATAGTTCAGCTTTGATTCAGAGGCAGTTTCACTGTCTTTTATGTGCATCTGAGGAGAAAGGGGGTGATAAGAACTGAATGGACTGGTGTATTACAGTGTAGCCTGCCAAGAAGGTGTTGCTTTGCCAAGCGTTATTATTTTTTACAACAGTATTAAATGTTTTATTGGCCATATACAGATGGTTGACAAAGGAAAAACCAACAAGAAGGGCCCTATTAAACGATCTAGCGCGTGGTCTAAAGGGCATGGCACAAATGCATTAGGATGTGACCAAGTCCTCTTTTGCTAGTTAAACAGCCAGACTCTGGACAAAGGGGTTGTATTTAGTCTCTTAATTAACTCTTCATAGGTGTGTTTTGGGTTTAACATGAATTAAACCAGTCAGAGTGTTGCCTCTCATTCCCTTTAAAAGCCTGCACCTGGTGCATTGCTATTGAAATTGTGGATTGATGGTACTTTATAATACCATGATAACATGGAAATAAATAAAAAAGCATCATACAGACTCACAGCAGAGAGAGAGGGCGGTAACTCTTGTGGACGACGAGAGGGAGAGAGTGTGCGAGGATGACTGAAGTGTCGACATGATGTAAAAACTTTCTTTGATCATGAAGCTGAATGTTACTCTACAGTTCTGTGGTTTATCAGTGAAGTGTATGAATTACACTGCAGACCGGAGTCTCTGTTAACCGACAAACGCTTGTATCCTCACTGCGCTGCATTATTATAAACTGGGTCTGCACCCATCTACCTAAACTTCATAATACAAGCTTACGTTCCACTGCGCTCCTCCAACGAACTATGGTGGAAAAATTTTGACTGTGGCGAGCCAACATAGTCTCATTAATTAATGGGAAACACTGTTTATTTATCTTAAGTCATATGTCATCTCAATATATAACAATGTTATCGCACATTGAATGTTTTCCTCATACCATGCAAGCCTACCTTGTGTCTGTTGGGTCTCCTCTTACCAAATAAATAATACCAAATAATAGTAAAGTATTGATAGTGGTTATTGATAAAGAATCGGATCATTAAGCAGTCTCAATAAGGGTGTCAATAAAAATGAACAGTTTCCATCTCCATTCCCATTTGCTGTTGCTGCCAAAGTGTCTGCCAAATGAGTAAATGTAAATGATGAACTGGTCGTGGGTCATATCTCTATCTTCCAGGTGATTTCTTTATTCTGTGTTGTTGGTTTTTATGAGTATTTTCTTTGTTTTCTTTAACGATTTGTTTTGATTATTAGAGAAGCTGCTTTCAGTGCATTCTGATAGGTCCTGTCAGATTTTCTTGAGATTTAAATAATCAATGAATTTAAGTTGCTGTGCCCTGTGCTTAAAATTCGCAGAGCGTCTCACTTAATGGGGAACATCTTACTATATGAATAATGACCCTTTAAATTGCTGGGGAACACTGCACCATTTGGACCAGGTTTTTGTTAGTCAAAGGCATTATCACATTCTATTCCCTCTAGATAGTATAATAGGCCAACAATGCGTCTGACCACACTTCATTTTAAGACTAACCTTGGGCGCACAGATGGCTCTGAAGTATACTTGCACAACGTAGGAGCTGGGTGTGATAGTGACAACTGGCTCGATTGGAAACTAGCAATGACATTTGTTGTGCGCCTTGAGCTGCGTTTGACCAAAGTGTATCAGCAAAGTTTCTCAGCAATAGAGTTAAGACACCATGAGCCACCAGAACAGCTTCAGTGATCCTTGCTAAGTCTGTGAAACTCTATTGGAGGGATGAATGCCAATCCTCCACAAGATATTCCCTCATTTATGTATATCTCCTTTTTATTTAATGTGGTAATCGTTAAGATCAAGATCTCTTTTGCAAGAGAGAGTTCTGTAGGTTGAGACTGAGTGTGTTCTTAAGAAGGTCTGAAGTCCTGCATCCTCCTCTGCTGGCTCTATTTCAGAGAGAGCTTTGAAATGCAGTATTTCCAGTTGAAGACGATACATTCACACAACACTCTGATGCCTTTTGCAGAGTAATCCCTATGACAGCTTTCTGTGATTCATGTCAGTTTAATTAAGAATTAATGCAAGTTCTGAATTAGATTTCTGGCAGAATAAAATATCAGTTTCAACACAAAGAAGCAGCATAAGAGAAGAAATAAGGCCAAGAGACAGACACGTCTGAAAGTAAAGAGGGAGAAGAACAGTCTGTGATAATGTGAGAGAGAGAGAGGGAGGGAGGAAGAGAAGGAGAAAATAAATCCGGATTGCAAGTGACCTGTAGTGTGCATCCCCCTAGACAAAGTCAGCATTGATGTATGATGTCTGCCTGGGTAAACAGCCTATGACACCAGTCTACATTCACACTACTATGTTTTTGTTTAAAAATGGAGTTTTAAAACGAAAACGATTTCCGTCCACACCAGCGTTTTAGCTGCAGGTGATCTCTGTCTATATTAAAATGACTGAAAACGGACGTCTAGTGACCATTCACATACAGTGGGCATGCACCTGCCGGAGAAAACATGAAGCTGATTGTCTACTCCACAGTTGCAGAACATTTAGCGAAAGAAGAAAATACTACTACAAATGAAAAACCACACCAGAGATTTCTTTGCATGGACCAACAGTGAGGTGGAACAGTTACTGAAAGTAACATGGAAGTGCAAAGTGACTGTGGTGGCGGAGAACAGACTGGGAGTTGTTACAAAGTAAACATGGCGACACCTACAGCACATATGTATGTCTTATTTACACAATAACGTAAGGAAATATTTTAATAAAAAAACAAAAACACTGTCAGTAACATTGTGCTTTTGTATCCAATCAGAAAGCCAAATGTGACTTTTCTGTGTCAAGTCCTCCATTGTCACCTGTCCACTCTGATAAGCTACCCCTGAGTTTTGAAACGAAAAAGGGGTTCGGCAGCATTTTTAAAATTCTCCGTTTTAAGTCTTCGGATTTGCCCTTTTAGTCTGAGCTGTAGGTGGAAACGTAAAAGTCTCCCTTTTAAAACGAAAACATAGGAGTGTGGTTGGATGTAGCCCCAGCAGCTCTCAGTTTGACAGATTAGTCAATCCACCGGAAATTTATCAAAAACAAAAAAACTTAACTAACAAATGTCAAATCTCTTTGGTTGTAACTCCTGAAATTTGAAGATTATCTGTGTTTTTCTGTTTTTATATCATTATAAAGAGAATATCTTTCAGATTGGGACTGTTTCTCAAACAATTTGTTATTAAAGGGCAACAACACCCATTGTACACTTAGGTCAGTTTTACTTGTCATGGGGGAAACTTATAGTCTGTGAAAACAGTTCTGTGCTACAGCTTTTTGTCTTTGGAGGAGCTTGGTCAATGTAAGGAAATCATCATTTGCATTATGGGAAATGTAGAATGCACTGTTTTTGGAGCTTGACCCATACTAGGATTTTAAAAATGAGGATCTCATCCTCTGCTGCTTCTAATTTGACCATTTATTAGTCTCTCACAAGCCACTTTTTAAGCCAACTTTACAAAAGTGCAGTGCTGAATCTTTGCCAAGTACCCCTTTAATCAAAACATAATAGTCAGGAGATTAATCAAAAATGAACAGAGTCGTTAGTTGCAGCCCCACTGGACTGATGGCTAGTACTAGAGCGCTTTCTTTTTTCGTCTCTTCCTCCCACCCCCCTTGCTTTCATTTATGCAATACTACTTTTCCTCCCCTCCAGGCTTTCTCCATCCAGCCCCTCTCTCTCTCCTCCAACATCTCTTCTGTCATGCTGTCCTCTCAGACCTATTATGTTATTTTTTCATGTGCCGCTGTAGTTAACATCTTTCTTATTTAAGGCTTTTAACCCAGAGTGCTGACACTAACAGAAAAGAGGCCTGGCAGCTTGGTCGAGCCATGCCCACGCACCTTTTTTTTTAAGTGTGCTCCCAGGTCTGTCTGTGCTTGTGTGTTCTGAATGTTTGACCTTTGTGTTAATGAAAATGTGATTTAGTGTGAAAGTGTGTCCAGGTGAGGTAAATGTGTGGTCAGATGTACAGTATTGGATTTTTTTTTTGTGTGTGTTTGTTATCATTGAATGCATGGAAAAAAAGAAACCATACTATGATACAGGCTGCGTATATGTTCCATTTTCATCAGGATAAATAAATAATGTTTGAGTCCTGTACGGCATTCTGGGGAAAAAAAGCATGTCGCTGTAGTTCATGAAATATCTATGTGCATGACCTTGACTGTGTCCATGCCTTGAGCAGGGGTGGTCACCTCTGAAATGTTTATTTAGCTTCTGCTTGTCAACAGAATTCTTCTCACAGGTGACAGGACATATTAGGTGAGATGTTATGAAAGTTAAGTGTGCTGCTTTGTAGTAGGACGGTTTCTTCTAGATTTAGAATTATTCAGAACTGTTCCTTCAAGACCGAAACAGCTAAAATATGTAAAGTGTGAATTGAGGAAAGGAAAATGAAGGAAAATATTTTAATATGAAAGTTAATGTGAAAGTATGTCGCCACACTTGTTTATGTGCTTGTAAAAACAAACAAAAAAAGAAATACTGGCTGCTGTATCCTTTTTTTTAAAAACTTTTTTTTAACAAAAGGAAGTTTAAATTTTTGTGGATTTCAGCGATTAATCAATTCATCAAGTACTCAGTCAGCTCTAATTGGCTGGTTAAAATAGTTATTTACAGAAAATTGTTTGTACTATTCCCTTACTGGGAGCTCTTGTCAAAAGATGCAGTTATCTTTTTTGTTAGTCTCCTTGGTATTACTCCATTTTGCACAGATATGCTCTGTTATTCTTTCTATTGAAACGCTTCTCTTGCGTATCAACTGACCTACCTCTTAGAATAGACTTCACCTTGAACAAACTGTAGACTCTCTATTCACCAATCACCCATCTCTCATTATTGGTCAGTTTAAGGTGTTGGTAACATCTGTGCCTGAGGTTTCTACATGGTCCTGTTGCACTGCTGGTGATATGTTGGTTTACGTCCCCCACTGCCAACTTCCTCCTTTCTGGCTCCTCATTCATTAATATACAGTACCTGTGATAACTTATCATGGCTCGTTATTTGAAATAATGTATATTTTATGTGACTTTCTGCTTTGTTCTGTTCCCTGCTGAATTTTCAGTATACTGCTTATACAGCTGGCAGCACCTCAGAAGGCACAGCAGCACCTGTGCCACCAAATTCAACTGTACACATAAAAATGGTCTGACTTCTCAACGAGAAACACAGTTGGTTTCATCACTTAGCAACTCATGGCTACTTTTTACAGCACCAAGTGCTGTTCTGTGATTGAAAAAGGTTCCATAAATTAACCGAGAAGGTTTTCAGGAGTACAAATTTGTATGCAGCTAGCCTCTGCTTCCCAGCTGGAACTTGATTTAATCTTTCAGACCATTACAGTTGTGCTGCAGCACGCCCAACTGTGTAATCTGAAATTTCCAATGTGTTTAATATTTAAAATGCTCAAGTCTAACTGAAATTAGTTTTTTTTTTTCTTTATTCCCCACAGTATGCAAATCTGCTCTGTAAATCACACCTCCTGTGCTGCTCTGAGGACACAATCAGCACCCAAAATAAGTACATTTAAATAGTTTGAATTTTCAAACTCTACTTGCATACAGTATGACAAACAACAGCGGACAGACTTAATACAAATGTCATTTTAGGTATAGTTTAGATCAGATACTCAACTTGCTTTCCCCTGTGTTACTTATGCAGAATGTCGCTTGTGTAACCAAAAGTCAACACTCACTTATTATTTGAACCCAAACCATGATTTTTTTTATGATTATTATATTATATATTATTATATTATATGATCATGATTCTAGACCTAACCAAGTAACTTGGTGCCCAAACCAAACTGTGACTGTTTCTAACATGTGGTAACTTGAAAGGCTTTCTGACAGAAAGGCCTGATGGGAAACTCCTATGTGTCAGGTGTATGTGAACCTGAAGAAGCGTTACTGCTTATATGCATTTGATAGACTTATAGGTTAATATGCAACTTCCCCAGTCATAGCCAGAGTACAGTATTACACATTTACTAGTTGGAATAAATGGTGTGAATCAATTTATTTTCATTATGAATTATAAAATGGTGAATGGGACAAATGGCACCCTATCGCAGGCCTTCAGCCTGTGCACCATAAGTTGAGTATTACTAGTTCAGATACTGTGGTACTGTGGATAAGTGGTCCATATTCTTTAAAAATCCTGCTAACAAAACAGTTTGTCCATGGCTTGTAAACTACAGTTTGCAGCACAAAATTCTCTGTACCTATGTTATACCTTCAGATAAGACGTTAAACCATGGAACTTATTGCAAAGAGTTGAGGGGTTCCCCAGTGTGCTAGCAAAATTCCCAACCTGGCTTTCTCCATCTGGCCATGTAAACATCCCCCAGTGTAATTCTCAGTTTTCCTCCTCCTCCACCTCAAGCTGATGAGGGGTGAGTGTCTGGTGCAAATGGCTGCTGTGCATCACACAGGTTGGTGCTACACATTGGTGGTGGTTGAGATAAGTTTACCCCTCTTTCACACACAGAATGCATATCTCTGATGTTGCAGACTGTTTGTGTTTACAGATACGCTTCAGACTGTCCTCAGCCAGAGTTACAATTCTCTGATTTTCTATGTTGATTTATATTATTGTTGTAGCCCAGTCGAACTGAAGTATGGTGTATATAATATCACTGATATCACCTAATGTACTTAGCTACCATCATAAAAATAGAAAAGGTGAATCCAAATGTTAACAGCTTGTTTTATATGAATATATTAGTTTAGGGTAGATTATCTTCCAGAGGAAATTAATTCTTCTACACTATTAAACTGTATTATGATGAGATACAGTCTGGAATCACTACTCATAGAAAATACAGTACGTAATTTAAGTTATTAGGTACAGTAATGATAAGAACATAATAAGAACATAAAGTTAAACAAAAACACATATCTACACACAGAGAAAAACATATTTGAGGCAATGGCTGAAGCAAAGAATAGGAAGAGCTTTTAATAATCGAAACCCAGAGGGTTTACATCAAGGCCAGCGAAGAAAGTATCTGCTCAGTTTTAAAAAAGCTTCAGTGAGAGCCAGCTGCATCTTCATATGGATTCAGAATGGAGCTCTTTGATGGGGTTTGCATTTTTTAGATGTTCTCAATCAGAGGGCTGCTGAATTCATCCCAAGGTTTTAGTTTGCTGCTGTATAAAATATTAGCCAACTGAGTTTCAAAAGAAAATTTCTTTTAAAGTTAAAGAGGCAGAGGGCGGGTGGGTGCTGAGTGGTGTATGAATATATACATGGAAACACACATCCACATGTGCACACACAGTTGTTGACGTGCTCCTCCTCTATTACGTAGATTGCATTTCTCATTCCCTTTCTGCGGCTGTCCTCATGTGTCTCTGCCTGGCCTTTTCCTCCAGCTGTTGCTTTGATATTAGCTTCATGAAATCTGTGTGAATACCACAGACGCCAGTAATCTGCCCCACTGCAAGGGCTCATTCAGATAGTCTCTCTCATTCTCTTCTCATCTTCTTGCAGTCTTTAATCCTCCCACCTTCAACAGAATACAAGAACTGTCCATCGTTGGTCTTTTTTTTTTTGTTGGAGCAAGTTGGGTGAAAGGATGTTAATGTTTTTCATCAATTCTGGGGACATCTGGCTGCGTAGCTTTTGATAGATTTTCTCAAGGTGTCCTGATAGTCAGGTTCAATGTTTTGTCCTCTCCTCACCCATTTAGTACCTTAGGCAAGCTATCAGGGAAACTAAAGTATCGGGTACAATAAGTGTCATCAACCAGTGATGAAGAAGGATCCTAAACTGACCTTGAGGAAATCAGCATTAAATAAAAATATTTTATTACTTAAATAAATTAAAAAAACTCAATACTTTTATTGTACTTAAATTAGAGGTGGGCATAGATTAATTTTTTAAAATCTAGATTAAAATGTCTCATTTGAATTCTGCCGAAGGCATTTAAAATATGTGTGCGAACGGGTTTCAAGCCAGGTGGCGCATTAGACCTGGCTCATTTCCTGTTTCCAAAATGCATCACAAACTGCTTGAGAAAGCTGTTCTACTATGATAATTGGTTAATGACTTGTTTTCAATTGTCCTATTTTTGCTTCTAGTACATTCTTCAAAGCTTTCGTTTTTCGTCTTGATGGGTGCATCTAGCAACTACCACAGGGAGCATTTCAGAATAAAAGCATTTTACCTGCCGGACTTTGCCGGCATGTTTAGATGTTGTTGATTTGGTGATGAGTGCTTGCTTTTTCTGCTTCTATATTGATTAAGTAGGCTACATAGCAAAAATGTTTGGTTTTTTTGTCCGATTTAACTGTTTATTCTGATATCATCGCAGTCTGTAATGGTATTTGCTTGAAATTGACAGTTTCTCGCCGTTCGTGTCTGACTTTCTCGGTTTATCTGCGTGGTGCTTGAGGCTGACGCTTGGACACTCAGTCTATGGACAAAACATTTAGTATGTCTGCTCCGGCAGCAGTGAAGCAGACACTCTGTGGACTTTGGGAGTGAGCCTGGGGTCATGTAAACTTGGTTAATATGACTTTGTAGCAGGTGGGCCCATGATGAAGCTCCACCCCCACTGTGCTGACAGTATAGCTCCCCCCTGATATGGTTCAATGTGTGTTGACCAGACTGACCAGATTGAGTCTTAAACTTGTGTTTGAGGAAGTTGTTGATTTAATGGTAAACACATAAGCTTGCCCCTGAGTGCCTCTCAGTTCAAGACCCAATGAAAGCTCTAACAAGTATTTGATTACAAATAAGAAACCCCTCGCCGGTCAAGACACTTTTCTTAGATGTGTCAGAATCGAAATATTGATGTAATCTATTGATGGCCGTGTGCAGCTACTTTCAATTTCGAGTATTAAATGTGATAATGAATGGGACTCTTCAGACCTCATTATGGTATCGAGCACAAGTTTTGGAAAGATGCTAAAGCCATACAGTCTTCACTCAATAAGCGTAAGCAAATAGAGCATGTTAACGCAGTCTTTAGGGACTATGGATCATTGTCATTGATTTTGCCTTGGCCTCCTAATGGACTCATTAACTTAGGACATTAATTAAAACTACTGTTGATACTATAATTGGGCTATAGTTTTTGTTTAGATGAACTGGACTGCATGTCTGTGCAAAATATCTTTTGGCTCTGTAAGAATTTCAAACTGCTGATGTGAGTGAGATGAAAGTGAACTGATTTAAAACCCTGACCAGATGCACTGTGACTGCACACACACTTCATTTAAGGCCTTGCAGAGACCTTAAGGTAAAAATCTGCGTCTGAAAAAATCTGATTTAAGTTGAGAAGGATGTGCTGCAGTGACATACACCTTTTTAAAAGATAAAATGTACATTAGTTGTCCAAGAGGGAAAGACTATCACATTTTTAAAAAGTGTTTTATGCTCAGCATTTAGAGGCAATATTTCTAAAATGGCATTAATCCAAAAGGTTGATTCACATTGTTCCGGTGAATATACTCAATGAGTCTGTGCTGCGACAAGACCAGTAAAAATGATCATCTAGCTGTCAAGGATGATTACTGGCTATCATCAACATTATTATAATTAATATTACAGTCATTAATCAGTATGAAAAATATATTTTAGAAGGTCTATTTCCGTTTTTAAAAAAAATTGTCATGTTTTTTGTCCATGTTTTTTTTTTTTTCCTTTTCTTTCTTCACAACTCGGAATCACCAATTTCTTTGTTGTTTAGAAATAACTATTAAGCTGAAATGCTGTTTATTGTGCTAAATTCTACATATTAGTGCTAGTTTTACACTGTACACTTTTTTTTTTTTTTGAGATCTGAAATTTAAAGTCATCCGCACACAATCATGGTTCCTCTTTTGTTGTTTTACAAGCAATATTTTTTGGGGAAAAAATCCTTCATAATGTAAGATGAGGCAATTACGTAACCTTATACAACAGAAGTACACCTTATCAATCAAGTTTAGTTTTCAGCCATCAGACAGCTGACACAGAACTAATAGTTTTGACTTGTAAGAGTTGCAATATTGTATATTTTTGCTCACACTATAGACAAATTCAGCAGCTGTTTGTGTGTAGTGATCTGAAGCTCTGCTGCCGTTACTGCTGTGGCGGAGTGGAAGTGAACTCATTTGCACCGAGAGTGGGAGCAGAGATGTTTGGGTTTTTCATAGTCGGCACTCGCCCCTAGATGAAGGTATTCTGTGTGAATGTGGAAGTTATTTAAGGCACAAAGCACTTGGAAATTGGTTATGATGGCACAGGCTTTGAAAAAATTACATTAACGTACCACTTCTGTCCGACCTCCACAGTCTGTGAAAATGCTGTGTGAAGTTGATTAAACCCAGTAGAAATTACTTGCTAGCTTATAATTTAGTAATCAAACTCCACTCAAAATGTTTCCCAAAGTCTGTTTGTTGAGTAACTGATAAAAGCACAGCCCAGAAAATACTTTTTGCTGTCTGTTAAAAAGTAGACTATTATTCATTGAAATCTTTAAGCTTTGTAACCATTATTTTAACAGCATTTGATTAATTTTAAACTAATTCTACAGGATCTGCAGGACACAATTCTTGGCAAATCCTTTACACACTATACCTTATAGTGGTATACACAGCCACCGTTTTAATATGGATACGGCTATAAATGTCAGTGGGCCTTATACATTTTATGATGTTGTGAGGACAGCAAAAGGAAAACATAAGACATCCAGTCGTCTGAAGTTACTATGATACAGAAATGTTATTCTACAGAGATCTGTGTACAGAGATATTATTCTTCATACAGCATCTTTTCAAACTCACGCCAAAGAAATTTGGCTGCAAAACACTGAGAATAAAATGATTAAAAGGGTGAATATAAAGTAATGGGATGATATTGCAGTTATGATAAGGTGACAAAGTGCTCCAGTTGTCACTTTGACTATATATCAGACAGAAATCTGCTGCTGACAGCATGTAACAGGGGGATTTGGAAGACGCTGAAAGCAACATTATTGTAAGAAACAATTTAAAAATCATCCAAGCAGAACTTTTTTGCTCTCCGAATCCCCTTTTCAAATCAACTTGTTTTCAGTTAGTTATTCTGATAAAGTAATGCATGAAAGAAAGTACAAAAGACAATTTAAAGTAATATATAAATAAAGATAACATTAAAAGCATTCTGATAATTATTTTCGCAGTTCCTCTGAGCGGAGACATGGTTAAATCTCCAGCACTCTTAAATCTGGCTCTACTCTACTAACGAACACCATAATGATTAACTTTTATGCACCATCCTTTTTCTAATCAGCATTTACACGCAGCCGTGCATATATGTCTGTCTTTAGCTGCTTGTAATGGCAAGTGTTGTAGTCAAGACCAAGACCAGAGTTTATCAAGACCAAGACAAAGACTTTTAGGGGCTGAGAGCAGTCGAGACCAAGACCAAGGGAGGGTGAGACCGAGTCAGGACCAAGACCTCAAATTGATCTGAAAAGATCCACATTCCAATTAAAACACCCACATACTCAGGAGCGACTGTGGCTCAGGAGGTGGTGCGGCAGATGTAGTTTAAAAGCGATTTGAGTGGTCAAAAAGAGTAGAAAGGCGCTATACAAAGAGCTGAAATAAACGTAGGCATTGCAGGGAGGGGTGACAGTCATTGATTAGGGTTATTGGTTGCATTTGAAGCAATATGTTTATCAAGATTTGAACAAATCACACAATGCAAAAGCAATTTATTGATATTCCCAAAGTTATGGTCTTGACTGGTCTTGAAATAAAATCTCGAGTCCTCAATATCCGAGACCGAAACAAAGCAGAGTACAAATGCGGTAGAGACCTTCTAAAAGTGGTCTCGAGACCGGTCTCGAGCACTACAACACTAATGGCAAGACATGATGTATAAGAAGGCACATGTATTGAAATCACTTCTTTGACGCTGCTTTCCACTGGCTGCTTCACAATTTCTCTTTAGAAACCTATGTCATTAATACTACGTCCATGTTTTATTCAGTCTGTAGTTTTACTTATGAATTATGTATGTATTATGTACATGTTGGACAATGATTACTGCACTGTGATATACACAGTCAGATAATTTAGTATTGCAGTTTTTATGACTTGATGTAGTGGTACTGAGCATTGCAGATAGTTTTGGCTTTTCTTGCAGAGGCTTTGAGATCTGCTAGAACTACTTTTTTCTAACATCATCCCTATAACAACTCAGTGAGGCCTGTAGATTAGCCAAAGCAACAAGGATGCTGCTGTTTAATATTGATCTTGAAATTAAAACCTGGACAAATATAACCAAAAATATATTGATGACTAGATAGATTCTAAGTAGGAGTAGGGCTATGCAGTATGACGAAATATATCGTTTGACAAAGGCGAAATCGTTTAAAATGATATATTATTTATTTTGTTGTGTCACAAATTCAACATTTTACAAAGGGGGAAGTTAGTTTTACGTTGGATATTTGACAGATGACTATTCAATGTAAAACCAAGCGTGAAGCTTCCGGTCTACAATATGAAGCGAATGCGGAAGTCCCTGAAACCTGCATTCCATTGAAAATCCAGCAGGGGGCGACTCTTCTGGTTGCAAAAAGAAGTCTGGCGTCATTGGAAATAATGGGAAAATTTTTCTACTTCTCAGCTGAATAATTACCCCAGTAAACACTTTCCTGATGAGTTTATGGTCTCAGTCGCTAGTTTCAAGTCTTCTTGAATACAAAATGATGTTCATTTAATAAATTATGGTCCCATTTATTTTAAAATAGAGTACAAAGCAAAGTATGTTTCAGGACGGGGTTATCTATGATTGACAAGTCGTTACCATGGTGACCTGTCAATCAGGCTAGAGCCGACTTGTACCCTCGGCGCTGGTTACATTTAACCAGCGGTTGAAAAAGCTTATTAGGATTTGGCTGTCCACTTTCTCTGAGTACATTTAGTGTTAAGACTGTTGTTCTCTAGACAAACTTATCAGCCTGTTAAAATTTGGATTTCTCCACTTCTCCATTTACTCCACATTTATGTTGCAGAGAAAAATATTTTATTGAATTTCCAAAAATGTTCGTATCGTTATCGGGATATGCAAAGCTCTAGGTAGGAGGGAAATGTTTTTTCATAATGTGTACATAAGTTGCCCTTTGTAAAGAAAGTGTGCTCCTCCAGATGAAGGTATAATGCAAAGTTATTCATACTGTAGGTGCTACCTTCTTGTGCTCTTGGATCATCTGTGGCAACGCTACAGTCATTGTCTTTGGGAGTCAGGGCTCTGCTGGCTTTCATCTAATCAGCCACTGATTTACACTTTGAATGCCAGTGGAATACATATAATTAGAAAGTAAAATATATAACCAGAAGCAGCCTGGGTCAATTACCCTCTATAGGAACTCATCAGTGTCTAAGATGAAGGACAGAGTCGATGATTCACAGGTTAATTGGGTGCAGTTAAAGGTTGTTGTCCTGATGGACCATTGCTGATGCTATTTACATCTTGACGGACACCTGCTCCCAGCTGCCTCCTGTAGGGCATACATACTCCTGTATTTATTTGCACCTTAACAGGACAATATGTAAACAGAGTTGACCTCTTGCTGTCATGTTCTGCACAGTGGCGTAATGCCAAGTCTTACACATGCACAAAAATCGTGCTATACTGTAAAGGCCACAGAATTTACATGCATGCCTCGGTATAGTAACCACTAAAAGACAGTCAGTACTCTCATCACATAAAACCTCATGCATAGTGGAGTATATTTTCTTTGGTTTTATGCTTCTTACCTTTTACCTATTTAGATTGGTAAATTTGTTGTCTGTTCTCTACCTCCAAAAGGAATTAATATTAGAAACTGATCTGAGAATAATTGTCTCGACAAAGGCAACTAGCGCAAATATAATCATTTCACTAACAAAACAAGCCAAGTCAAGGCTTGATTCAATATCATTCCTCTCCTTGCCAGAAGGAAATATATATATATATATATATATATGAAACTCATAACAAATAAGAAAAACATACAGTAAAGGATGTCATTATGTGACATGCAGCAGTAGATCTGTGTATGAAGCAAGGTTTTGATGTGGAGAGGAGAGGCATATGAACACTATTTAGTTATCAGGAGATGATTTAAAATCCAATATCAAGACATTTTCAAAGTTGAAGTTATCGTTCTCAAGATTTCCATTTTGTGAAAACACTTGATTGCATTTTGTCCAACAGTTTTGTCCACTTTAAATTGATAAATACAAATGTATTTATCAATAATGTATTGATAGAAGTCTCCCTGTTTACTGATTCTGCTCCTACAGTTGTATTAGATTTCTATTTGTCACTGCTAATGCAAAGTGAACAATTGTTTCATACAGTATTAAGTGTTGAACCAGTGAGTCACACTTTCTTTGTAAATTAATCACAGGACATGCAGTGTATTTGTCTTGGTGGTCACTTAGAGGTTAGTGGCAAAAATATAAAACAGAGATGCAAAACAAGATATTTGTTTTAAATATCCATAACTTTCCATCCATCATATTATTGTTAGTGGGCATTTTGGCAAAGGTCCATAATTACAGACAGAATTAATGTGTTCCCTTGTCATTGTTTGTATAAAACTTTTTCTCTTATGCGGTTTATAATGGACTGTGGTGCAGAAACAGTGACAGTGTTACACACTCTTGTCTTACATTTTCCATGTTATCTGTCTATAATTTTCCATCCATCTCAGATTATTTATTACAAAGAAAAGGGTTTGAAAGGGTTTTCTCTCATATCAGAGGAGTAGCTTTGCGGTAGCATTCAAATGGTGTTGTGTGTGTTATTTTCCTTTTATATAATTTAAAAAGAAAGCTGATGGCAGAGATAAGGGAGGAAAATGTTGGCATGGAGTCAGTAATGAGCAGCTGTCCGTCAGTCAGTCAGCAACCCTATTTCAGGTTGGAACTGATGGCTCAGACCATCTCCTCGACATATAAAAATGTGAAAATGAGAGTCGGGAGGTTTTTAAATTGACATTAATTTAAGAAAAGTCAACTCAGTCACTAATGCAAAACACCACCACAAAGAAACTAATATCTGTCATTATACAAACTCATACTGGTGGCAGCTTTAAGAGGAGACGGAGGAAATTATGTTTCATCTAGAGGGCTTGTGAATGCTAATTTGTTTCAGATGCTCCCCAACTCTGCAGTTTTAATCTTCCCTGGCTGTTTGGTTTCCACACAGAAAAACATGTAGGGAGAGGTGATCAGGAGATAAAAATTAGTGGCATGATCTAAATATGGTCATGCCAATAAAGCTTTTTTAATTTGACAAATGAATTGAAACACACCGAGCCAGCAGCACGTACAGCTTAATGGCCTGGTGCTTTATATACATTTTTTGTGAGGGATTGATGTGATTATCACAGTTTTAGTCATGTCAACTTTAAGCCATTTAATGCCTTGGCAATTAAAGCCACAATGCATCTTTTAATTTTCTCGTCTTGCAGGCATCCTTATCTGTGCTTTGTCTCTTAGTAAAAGGTTGTGTACATCAGAGATGTACTGTTTGCCGCTCATAGTCTGTGAATCAATATAATAACAAACTCCTATCCTATTTACGCTTTTCATTACAGACCGTGCTGGGTTATCAGATTTTAATTAGCGCAAAAGCACAATAAATCTGGACAAGATCTGGTCCTCGGCACCGCCTCTACAGTTGGTCTGAGTTACATTCGAGGTGACTTATTAACATCAAAGTGTAAATCTAATCTGATAGCCTCATCCAATCAACTAGCGCAAAAAGTCCACCAGGGAGCAAATTACCAGAGAAGCTCAGAGAGGTACTGTGACTATGTAGCGCTACAATGCTACCGGCTAACATGTTAGCGATTAGTAGTTGAACAACTAGCCCTGTGAGCAGTCACTGTGTTACCAGAAGTAAACATTTGTGAAGACGTGTGGATGAATTTTGCTGTGCCACTTTGTGGTTCGACTTAAAACCTGTTAATTGAACACCCATATAAGGCAGCAGGTCAAATATATAATCTGGAATTCATTATTCTCCCACATGTGTTTAAAGCTTTCCTTTATTAACAAGAAAAACAGCTGTTGTTGTGTTCGTCTCTGTATTGGATGGTGGGGATGTTATTTTTGGGTCTTTCCATGCGGTTATCATTCTGCATTAAGATTCATACCTGGAGATTTGTAAATTGGTTTTTTTTTGTTCAACAAGGAGGAATCAGCACTTGTATGTATGTATGTATGTATGTATTTATTTTATAAAAGCCACCCCCTGTCTCATCTCTCAGCCCTGCTTTCTTGGAATGTTGGTAGCCATTGTAGCCACTCACAGGCATGGCAGAAAGCAAAATCACACACCTACATACTTGAAATGTGCTTAAAAAACCTATAAGATCATTTCTTTAATACTGTTGAGACCTCTGTAATTGCAAACAAAGGCTACTGTACCAAATATTAACATTGATTTTCTCAGGTGTTCAAATACTTATTTGCAGCTGTATCATACAAATAAATAATTAAAAAATCATATATTGTGATTTCTGGATTTTTTTTAAATTATGTTTCTCACAGTGGACATGCACCTACGATGACAATTTCAGACCCCTCCATGATTTCTAAGTGGGAGAACTTGCAAAATAGCAGGGTGTTCAAATACTTATTTTCCTCACTGTACATAACCACGGGTCCCCTCTTCCATGGACGTCGCCATGTTGCGTCATCATGTTTCTACAGTAGCTGAAAATCGACAACAACGCTACATAGCGCTTTTCGCCACTACGTTCTTCTTGTTCTACTTCTGGTAGAATTCATTCAACTACTAGATCTATTTCAGCACTGCTGTCAAAGTATTTATTTATTTATATTTTTATGTTGCTATCAAAGCACCATAATCTGGCAGTGGACCAGATATTATTGTTAGTGGGCAGTTTTGGCGAAGGTCCATAATCACAGACAGAATTAATGTGTTACAGTGTTACACACTCTTGGCTTACATTTTCCATGTTATCTGTCTATAGTTTCACTAAATAATTAAGTAAATACAGTTTCTTAATAAATATACTTAAAGAAACTTCATTTCTTGACTGACCAACAGTGTTGGGAACGTTACTTTAAAAAAGTAATTAGTTATAGTTACATATATATAGTATGAATATTTTAAAAGTTGCCCTCATTTGCCCTTTGCCTTTCTCATCTTTTGTCAGTGTGTGATGTTTTATAAATTTGAGAAAATATGCCTTTTCCTTATTCACACCGATTTTACCAACTGACCCCAGTTTTTGTAATCCTTTTGATTTGATCATTTACACAGCATTTATGAAGACATATTGCATTATTGTGTAATAAACCATAAATATACCAGCAGTAAATAAGACAGTGTGCAGGAGTCTTTCACTTTAAAAAACATAATCCAAGCGGCTGTCACGTTTTATTGGCAAATCAAATTAGCAGATACAGCTGGTTTGTTTTTTGCTATAAAATATTGAAGATCTGTACATGCTTAAAAATGGCAAGCCTTAAAACTTTTTAGCTGCATATCTATAATTAATCTTTCAGATTAAAATGTGCCTATTTATATCATAACTTTATTAGGTTACATTTGTTAACTGGGTCTTCAGTCTCCTCCTTGATTAATATGTCTGGAAATCTGACAACCTAGTACATCAGGACTCTGTATACCTGTTTAAACGGATGCTGTGCAAAGCAGACCAAGAATATTCCCGCCTTTGATCTTAGACAGCTCTCTGAGTATACATTATTAATAGTGAGCAGACCAGCAACAAAGACATGGCTCTGTATACCTCCCACTCCCTCTCTTCATCACGGGAGCTGAAACATCCCTTCAGAACTTTGGCGATGCACTAATAGCTGCTGGTGAAGAGACACCAGAGTCACCTATACCATACCCAGCTGTAACCACTAATTAACCCCACTTGCAGCTGCAGAATTTTTTTTTTTTGCATTTTCTTATTACAAATGTAATTGCAGGAAAATACTCCCAGTACGTAAAAAGGCTCTGCATAACAACACAGGTGTGTTCAGGTGTGGGGAAGCGATAGAGCAGCGGATACATGCCTTTGGTGTGGGAGACCCAGATTTGATTGTCACTGACACACCCACCGAAGTGTCCCTGAGCAAGACACGTAACCCTAGAAGATGTTGTAACTCATTGACACATTTGACCTGTGACAATAACGCAAGTTTTGTGTTGCTTTTAAAAGGTTAAAACATTTTACTTGATAGAATAGAGAGACAAGAGTGGCAGTGGAGAAAGCGGTAATGACATGCAGTGAAGGGCATAGGCCAGATTTCAACCCAGGCTGCAAGAGAACTCAACCTTGATACATCTACATCTCCTGTGTTGATGCCTTGGAACAGTGAATTATGATTCAGATGCTAATGTGTGTGTATAGGGAGGAACATATAGGCAGAATGTTGATGCTCATAATTTAACTCCCAGATCAACAGATCTTGAGTGAGAATACAGATCATATTTATTAATATGGATTATATGAACCTGTGGGTTAGGCATGACTTGGATTCCATATTAAGGCATATTGAGAGATTACCAATACCCTCATTTGTTGATTGCTTAGCACTAATTATTTATTTTATAGCTTAACTGTTTAAAATTGTTACACATTGCTCAAAAAACAAGAGTTATGAAATTAGCCTGTTTGCTTTTGTTTTCTCATTCCAAACATCAAACATTGTTTTTTCAGCTATACAACATGCTGATAGCCCAGACGGCACATTGCATTGTGGGGACTTGCCAACTGTTCTTTGGCTGTGTTTTTTCCAGCATTTCTTGACAGCAAATAAATGGCTCTTATTTTCAAGTAATCAATTCCTTATATTTACTTTGCCTCTGTGAAAGGCACAGACAGCATCAGCTTCACATTATGTTGTTAGTGAATATAAACAGAAGCTTGTGTCTCCACCTTGGTCTTTACAGCTTTCAGGTGGTGCAGCTCATTTTTCTTATTTGTCTCCTTGTTTCTCTTACTGCTTCTCTACTGAACATTATGCCAATTGTTAAATCCTCAATGGTGGCAAACCTGTTTGATTTACTGATCATGCAAGGACAGAGGAAGTAGGACACACAAAATAAGATGATTAATATGCATTGATTGGTGGATCAATTGGAGTGGTGCGGGCCAAGGAGGTGTGTCCTTTAAAGGAAGCTGAAGTTTTCCAATTGAGAGAAAGAAAAGAAACGATGATAGATGCAGGCGGTGAAGTGAAAAAAGATGATAGCTTTGTTTAGCCCAGCACAGTGGCATTTGCCCAATGAGGAACCCTATAAACCTTTTTGTTGTTTGTTTTTTTGTTGTTTTTTTGTGAGAGCAATTTGCTTCTCAAGGCAGTGGCCAACAATGTGTTTATACAGCTGCTCATTTTTACTTTCTATGTCAAATCTTTCACACCAGAATGTTCTCCAGAAAAACCACATCTGGTGATTGACAGTCTTATTCAAGTTGAAAGTTGTTTTTTTCAGCTGCGTTAAGAAGAGTTAGGTTTAAATTTGAATGAGCATGTAGTCTTGATACTGTATAATAAGTTTTGCAATGCAGACCTCTAGCCCCTGAACTGGGATGCAGCAGCTTTGTTAGAGAATGTCATGACCCCGATAGGAGGATCCAAGCTGATGAGACCTTTTTGTCAAATGTCACTGTAAAGAATCCTCTAATCAATCAGCTGCTGTGAAGTCACAATGTTTTGTGTACAAGACATTGCGTTCAGTGTCTCTGAATAAATACACATGTACACAGGTCTAAGCACAGACTCGGATGAACACACATGGTTGAACACAAATCTCTTGACACAGAGCCCAATTTACAGAAAAACAGCATAACACTGCAAAGCTCATTTAGGTAGCTGCTGAAAAGAGCACAATTACTGGCACCTGATTTCAACATCCAAGGCCAGGTACGTTATCAAGGCTCATACATTCAGAAAGAAGCACAAAACATACACTGAACAAAAATGTGGGTCTTATTTTCTTGGTTTTGACAATCATCCAATGAGTAAAATTTGAGACTGTAGTTAATTGCTGAAATCTGTGAATACAGCAACATCGCAAAAAGAAGTTAGATGGGGCAAGAAACTGTAAGTCATATGTTTTTTAAATAACAGTTTTTAAGGTAATTTGCCTTTATTAGATAGTGTCAGAAGATATAGGCAGGAAATTGATACAGTTATAGTATTCCTTAATGACTAGGCCACCAAATGCTTGCTTTCTTGGTAGAAAGAAATGATGAATCTACTCTATGCTGCTTGATGTGGCTTCTGTCAAAAATAGACATTGGCACTGAATATTGAACGTTAGCTAAACTTTGAAAAATAATAATTGCAAATCGTAATCACAATATCTGTAATTAGATTTTTTTTATCCCCCCCAAATTCTTCAGCTCTATCAGCACAGGTAAATTGAAATGTTTTAAAGAAGTGGCTGCCTAGTTACAATCAATCGATCTTGGCCAAAACAATTTATTTTGATTACTGTGATTTATATATACCAAATTCTACTATGGCTTCATCAAACACATACTCGTTTATTAGCACCCCACTGTGGAAATAAGTGGGCTTAAATAAAAGCATGTCAATCAGTCAATGCACCTTTTTATTTTTCAGATGACAGTCTATAGTTAATTATAATATGACCGTCAAACTGTCATGTACAACAGCAGGGTAAGTCAATATCAGACTGTGGGGGAAAGCTACTGGTGCAATGATTGTGATCAGATTCTTTTAAAACAAGAATTCAGATGCAAAATGCAGTTTAATACAAGGTGCAAATCAGCTCACAGAATCCGTCAATCAAAATGTATGGCAGTTTGGGCTTTTTTTCTGCATCCACCAAATCTAGGCACATTTGTATGCATCACTGTGGTAGTGATTTACAAATTATTGATGTGAAGAGTGCATGTGTGGCATCTTAATCACCTGTTAATTTGGAGCAGCGTTTGTCCAGATCTCCTCTAAAATGTTTTCCTACTTTTTACGTCTTACTGTTGTTTTTTTGTGCTCCTTGGTCTGAATCCATGTTTGTTTTGAGGAATGTGAGCTATTATCTGTGACCTTTTTAGATGCTGATTTTCAGACTGAGTGGGCGGACATAAATGATGCACTACATAAGTGTACATCGGCCAGTCTAATCGATGCTCACTCAGAATGCTGCACACAGCATTTGGTCTGAGGCGGGGGTTTAAAACTGTTGAGGGATTTCCTTCACTTTATTATGTGATGTTAGATATTCATGAGAAACAAATGCATCTAGCACCCATAAAATGGGCATCTCCAAACGGGAAACTATAAGGAACATATAGCCAGTCGCAGATTCCCAAATCACTTAGAATCACTGCCTGAGATGTGATTCAACAAATCTGGTAAGCAGGCATAGTCCCATTTGTGTAATAAAATATAAAACAATAAAATATCTCATGTATCTCCAGATCAGCGTCAGTGAATTGATCAAATGAAAATGTTTTAGTGAGCATTAACACAAACTATCTCTTGCTACCTAGCATAGGAATGATGGATTATATTGATCTGACAGCCTGATCTATCGTCCATTCCTGTAATTTGTCCATATTTTTGTCCTCAGTTGACAATAATGTGGATGGATGTTTAATATTTAATATGCAGGAGAGGGGTAATGTAGCCGTTGGCCAAACCTCTTTCCTCTTCCTGTGTTGCTGCTGACTTGGCAGGATGTCCTCAGCCACTTAGCCACTCATTTACCACTAAACAGCTATTGGGGCCCATTTCTTTCAAAGGATACAAACACAGTGGTCAAATTCCCAATCATACATTTAAAACTGACCAGATGGGGAGAAAGAAATACATTAGCACACACAAACACTTTTAATTTATCCAATGCCGCCTTCCTGAACTGAACACCAAAATACTCCAGCAGCTGTTGGCTTGAAAGCAACACATTTGCAAAGACATTTTGGATATTATAAGTTCTTGGTGTAATGTTTTTTGACACTGTAATAGCAGAAGATTGTTTCTCCCTACATTTAATCGTAGTAATAGTAGTAGTAGTATAGGGTTTTGGTCAGAGCTGTGAGATTTAGTGTTTTTCCCCTCATGATGTTCTTCTCCTCTCCTTCAATGTTCATTCAAGGCTGGGAGAGGATCTCTGTTCCCCAAAACCTAGAAGTGTAAATGATTATGCATCTCTTTTCTCAGGGCCAGACGCCTGAAGCTGCCTTAGTCGGTAGCTAGTACTTTTCTATTTCTTCTCTTTTTATTAATAAATTCTGCAGAGACAACAGTTTGTTGTAACTCAATTATTTGCTCAGCAAACCAAAAAGCTGTGTTCAGCAGAGCCCTGATCTTCGCTCCGTTCCAGAAAGAAAAAGAAAAGAACCTACACGGTGAGATATGAGTAGATAATTGAGTGAAAAGAGAGTGAGATTGAACAGAGTGAAGGAAGTGTTGTGAATCTCACGCCTAAAGATTTGCTGAACCTCTATCCGCTTGTAAACGTGGGTCCAGAGTGAGACTGAATCAAGAAGGCTCGCGGACAGACATGTCCTGGTTTTCTCTGTGGTGTCCAAGAGTTTTTGGGATCCAGCTGTAAAGTAGGTTTGCAGCGAGTAGCCTCTGTCTTCACCGAACTCAGTGTACCCAAAAAATTTCTGTGGATCCGGGTACACACTGACTAGAGATGGTACAGGCAAGTGTCAGAGTAAAGCGAGGACTGGGTCTCAATCCACTGCTGGATTAGTCCAGAAAGGATGTGAAATATAGCTTACTTCAGCATGTGATGCTGAAGTAAGCTGTATTTCACTGCATGTCACATCATGGAAGACAGACAGCACGAAGGAGCATGCTGAACAAGCAGAAGATCAAGACAGACAACTGTCAAAGAAAATGAAGAAAAGGGCAAAAGTTTACATTGGAAAAGAGATTTTGCCCAATTTCTAAAACAGACTGACAAGGAAAAAAGAGAAAATAAATGGACTGAGCTGGAGGAGGTGGGACGGACACTAGTGACAGGAGCCAACCAAACACATAAACTGGGTGCCTTACAGCCTCTCAAAGACAAAATAACATCCTAATCCCATTGAAAATAAAGTTTAGTATTACTTACTAATATCTTGATATGGTATTCATTTTAACAATCTACATTTCTAATGGATACTGTCCACAAAGGGTTTGGGAAATTATCAGGGCAACTGTTCATTTCTTCAAACCTAGCAGGTGACAACATTGCTACAGTGTTTGTTTAAAACTGCCCAGAAGAGCGGCAGAGATTGTGTATCTGGTACTATGTGGTATGTGTTATTCCGATTTTGATGAGATATGACAAAACACTCATTTCGGTAATCAGAGCACTGGGAATGAAGAGAGAGAGGGGGACCTCTTATTCACGGCAAACACAAAAGACCGGCAAGGATGGTGACCATTGTTTGGTAGCCCACAATGGCCATACACAAGGCCAGTCTGTCTCAATTGCAATTCGAAGAAACAGGATAAACCTGGGACGTGATCACAGTGAGAGTCCATCTCTCCCTCCCACTGCGTACACGCCTTTTCCATCTATTCCAAAACCAATCACCAAAAAGAGGTGATGATGATTTTGTAGACAAAGGATCCTAATTACTAACAAAGGTGAAAAGGGAAAATCGCTCTGTCCACTTCATCGACCTGAAACTGATGAAACTGAGATGACAGAGCTTCGCTGACTGAAAAGGCTCTCCACAGTCTGCCGTACTCGAGGACTGCTAAGACCTGACCTTTGGCCTTTGTTCTTACTTAGGTGTTTGACCAAAAGACAATTACATGACCTGGTCCGACCCTACACCTTGGGGGGGTTGTTGTCCTGTTGCTTATCTTATATTGAACAAGATGATTTTCTGTTGGCACCAATTTGCTGCCATTTAATGATAAAATAGAATGCACAGATTCCCACAGGAGAAGCCAGAACGGATGCTGCCACCGTATTCCTTGTTGTTGTAAGTTATTGTTTAACCATTTCAAAACATGGTCCAGAAGGTTGCCCATGTGTGTCCCAAGGGACCACGTGGGGGGAGACTGAATAAAGACTGGATTACTGAACTAACAGATTTCAATAACATTCGTGAAAAACAGTTTTTAATGTTTTTAACTGTTCTTTTAACTGTTTGATATTGCCTACAGGGTGAATGGATAATTAACAAACTTAAAAAAATGAGCTCCAAGGGAAGCAGTAACTACGATTTAGATATTGTGAGGTTGAATCTGTTTTCGATGCTAGATTTAACAACCGCTCAGGGTCAGAAATGGAAGGTAAACTGTATTCAGAGAGAGTGAGACTGATGTAGGACATGCTACTATCTGACCAGAACTATCTTTGAGAGATTGTGGAGCAAACAACTACAGACCAACTCAAACTCTCATGCTGTAGTAATCGGTGTCTTGATGTGATTTTATGATGGATTGAACTTACACCATGTGAGTAAATGAAATGAAATTTTTCACAACAGAAGCCAGAGCGGTGGCCAAAGCCCTATCAAGCCTAATAACTGAAATTTCTTCCTGAGTGATTGCATCAGTAACTTACAGAGTGCTGGTGCTGTAAAATTGTAATGGTATAACAAAATATTTGGTGATAAGATACTTTTTTACCCAATATGTGCAAGCGACATTGCCTTCACAGCTGCCATTTGTAGCTGCAGCTACTCTACCTCCTGGAGCCAGGGACTTGGGTACTCATCAAGGGCCAAAGGTTTTTTCTATAATTGGCATTGTTGGGGCCTTTTCCAAGAGCTATTGATTACTGGAACAGCAGTAAAGGTCACAGGAAAGGCCCTACAACGACTCGGGGCCCTCAGGTCACATCCTAAATCAACTAGCCGATTAATCTAAGGATGTGCTAAGGACACGCCAGGATGAGTGCTGCTGTTCAGGTAACAACACGTCACTACAACTTGATTGAGGACATCGCAGAAAAGAATTGCCGCACACACAGGCATAACTATCAGCAGTTCTCGGGGGAAGTGAGTGAAGGTGCAGAGAAGAAAGAAGGCGGCAGCCAAACACCACAAGACACTACACGTAGCAGTGAAATACAGAGTGACCAACGAGGAATCGATGATGGAATCCAGATCGGGTCTCAGTGTTGTTTTTGACTGGTATTTCTGTGATTATGGTGTTTCCTGTTCTGTACACAAACATCCACCTACATCCAACCCGACCACACTGAAACCCTATAGTTTTAACAGATCAAAGCGAGAAGATACCCCAGCTGAGCTTCCCGCTGGGGAGAACGGCTGATACTGCCTGGAAGTGTTGCCAAGATGGTGGCCAAGTGGCAGGACTTGCCTAAAAGGACTTTGGCTCTAGGCAGTTGCCTCTGCCTTACACAGCCTGCGCGGAGCGCTCACATGTAGTTTCCAAATTTAAACCTTTCCTACTCTCTGACGCCCACCAGACCCCCGGATGGGGCCTGGCACTGTATGCTCACACGCGGCTACAAAATTGACACGGCCCTGTTAGAAACTTATGCTAAATGCCCACTTCTCCCAGACATGAGCAATGAATTAAAATAGCTAATTCCAAGTACCCCAAACCAGATGTGGGTAATTCCCTGGAGTGTGTTCACACACCTATGATTCTGTAGTAGCCAATTAAGTTAGCTGTACTCAGGTTGTCTTAACAAATCCATTGTTATGCAAAGATTGCTTGACATTAACATATCACATTCTCTCAGGAAAAAACGCCCAGAACACATCTCACCTTAGCGTGTACATAGATGCCATTGTGGTACCCAGTGAGGTTCCAAATGAAATCCGAATACAGCTGGTTTTGAATCAAGTCTCTGTTGATGATGTCCGATAAACAAGAATGTGGAGATGGTGGATATTTTTATTACAACTAACAGTAAAATCTTTTGGTTACATTTTTTGAGTAGGCACACGTGTACAATATCCATGCTATCTGACACCTGTGAGGTGTATGGATTGTCTCAATCAATCAAAATTTATTTATAGAGCACTTTAACAGCAATCACGAAGTTGCACAAAGGGCTGTACAAAGATTAAAAAGCAAACATCAATTTACAGGTTATCAGATACATGTAATGTATACAGTTAAAAACAAATGAGTTCTTCCAAGTGTCATTCTCAAGGGTCAAAAGCCAGATGGATAAGTTGGGTTTTAAGAAAAGTTTAAAATCAGACGGTGAGGAAGCCTAATAGTAAGAGGAAGGGCATTCCACAGTTTTGGAGCTGCCACTGCAAAAGGTCTCGACAAAAGATTTTGACAGACGTGAATATTTGAGAGAAACAGGCCTTTTGTGTACAGAGATCTTTAACAACATCTTTGAGATCAGCTCATGATGAATGGGGGCAAAAACAAAAGTGTTGCGTTTATAACTTTGTTCAGTGTAGATAGTGTTAGTGTTTTTCTTCTCATACTGTTGCTCTCCTTGAATGTTCATTCAAGGCCAGGAGAGGATCTCTGTTCCCTAAAACACAGAATCACAGAGAACAGACAAGAGAAAATCTTACTTCTCAGGAACAAGGCTGAAATAGCCTCATTTAAAACTGACAACCATAACATAAGGTGTTTGACTTCATGTGGCACTGCGCAGCGCTGACTTAACGTGATGCATGCTGGATTTAAAATAAAGCATGCTGGTTAGAATTTGTGTCCGACTTTAGCCAGCACTGCAAAACGTCACCATGTAACATCACATTAACCTCGGGGGAGCAAGGCAACTGGAGGCACCGAATCCGGCCGCAGTTGCTTTTCTCAGGCTGCACAAAGTTGGAACCACACTTTTGCCTAGTCTCGCGACATTTTTCTTTGCAATTGCTGCAAGATCAGCAGACCTCAGCTCACAGTAAGCTCACACAGGTAGAATGTGTCCGACTTTACGGTGCCGTTTTTCTACCCCGCCCCTGCAGTCACCTGCAGCTCGACATATGCTTATGACGTATGCCTACTGTGAGCTTGCCCATGGCTCGTGTTCATAAATAGTTAAAGACATTTCCATAGACAATGTTCCTTACAGTTACTCATTTAGCTGATGCTTTTATCCAAAGCAACTTATGCTTGCTATATATGTCAGAGGTTGCAGGCCCTTAGAGCATCTAGGGGTTAAAGGTGAAGTGTTTTTCTCAGGCACACATTGGTAAATGTATCACAGTGGGAATCAAACCTGGGTCTCTCGCACCAAAGGTACGTCTTATTCATTGCGCAAAATATTTTACAAATACCAACCTGTCCAAGAGCAGTAACGCAACATCAGTGTCTGCCCTCAGTCCCTTCTTGTCTCTCAGCGTTGTCCAACGAGGAAAAGGTTATGCCAAAGGTTACCTGTGTTTGTCCTCGTCATCGACTGCTTTCTTTTTTGAATGTAGTCCTTCCATTGTTTTTGTTTTTTTCTGGATCATCAAACTTTTTCTTGGCTGCTTCTTAAGCTTTATTAGCTTGACTCTATACAATACAACAATGCCCAAGTATATTAACACAAACAATCATTATAAACAAAATAAACAAGTCTTCATAATAAACATTCTATCGAGCAATAGCAGATTGTGAAGTTCTCTACATGGCTCTGGGTTGATCCCCCCCTCTTCTGCTCTGGCAAACCAATCATTGCTGGTTGGCTTAAAACGCATCACTACCGGTGCGCCAGGGTGGGAACAAACACCAGATTTAAAAACTTCCGACAGATTAACCTGGCGGTGGTGGGCTTAATCAGCATTGTGTGAACTTGTTTGGCAAGGGCTTCAATGTAATGGAAGTTCATTTATGTGTAAAAGTTCTTCACAGCTTCAATGAAGATTAAATAGCAGATTATTTTAAGATAACTCTATGCAGTTACATTTTCTGCTGGGAATTCAGTTATTTATGTATTTACAAATGGAAATCATCTTAATGAAAATGCTCATCATTTTAAATACTCTTCCAGTCTTTCTGTTGCTTTGCTTCTTTCTGAGATTCTTCCTCTCAGCCTTTACACAACACACACACAGAATACCTGTAGACACAAGCTCACCCTGATATCTGACAAGGGTCACTGTGACATTAAGCAATAAAAAAAAAACAAGGCGTCTATGTGGAACCGGAGATCAGTGAAGCTTTGATTTTCTCACGTTGCCCTCTCTGGAATCATCCGTAGAGCCTGTAGTGCCAACAAAACCAATAAAAGGCAGCTGGAAATATCATTGTGGGCTTTGCTCAGTAAAGAACAGATATTGAAGACGCGACGAGAATAACACCGCCTTTAATGAATTGTCAGATTCTTTATTCTGCAGTGGCAGCGTGGGAGCTTAGGAGTAAAATGTCCTTGATTTTGGATCAACTGACATTTTCTATAGCATTGTCTGTTTTGCACAGCACATGCATACAAATATCCATTTTCTTAACACACACAAAACACATGCAAACACACACGCACCAAAAACTGTCTATTAGGAAGCCATTGTTAAAACTAGGGGAATATTTACTAAGGATTTGCAGTCCTTTTGAGGCTCTAAACAGTCCATGTTAGCCGGTATTTGCCAGAGGACTGCACAGAAGTTTTACTTTAGTGAAATACACTGAACAAAATTATAAACGCAACACCTTTGTTTTTGCCCCCATTCATCATGAGCTGAACTCAAAGATCTAAAACTTTCTCTATGTACACAAAATGCCTATTTCTTTCAATTATTATTCACAAATCTGTCAAATTCTGTGTTAGTGAGTACCTTTCCTTTGCCAAGATAATCCATCCACCTCACTGGTGTGGTATATTAAGATACTGATCAGACAGCATGGGTATTGCAGAGGTGTGCCTTAGGCTGGCCACAATAAAAGGCCACTTGAAAATGTGCAGTTTGACTGTATGTGTCAAACTGACTTTTGACTTCTGATTGGTAAAGGTCTCAGCTGAAGCCTTGCTGGTGTAAGGGGAAAACATCTGGATATGGAAGACATTTCCAGGAAGAGCTTCTTTGGCAACAGGTCCAGTCTATTGTGATATGATTTAAGCAGCCAATTAAATACTTATTTAGTATTGCGTTGTTTTTATCAGTTTAAAGCAATAATATATATATTTTAAATAGTTGTTCCTCTCCAGTGTAGCATTCCTCTTGCAGAAATAATGCACATTTATTGTCTCAAAAGTGTCTTCTCTTTGAACAGAATTAAAATATTGAACATTGAGCAGCAAAAATAATATTTTTCCCTCCATTGTATTCCCAACATGCACAACACCACATATCTTTAACAGCCCAGCTTCAGGTCTTATTTCACTGGACTTATTGCAAATTAACTGTTGCAGGGCTCATTCACGTATAGTCTTAGTAAGCACCCAGCTAAATCTGAAGGTAATCTAATCTGCAGCAAATACCTACCTATGTGTCTCCTTATTGTCTAGCCATGCAGCCTTATCTGCTGCTCTTTGTTTGACCTTCTCTCTCCCTCTGTTCATTTCTCTCTCTTGCTCATTTTTTTCTTAAAGATGATTTACACATGGACATTATGAGCTACAGGGATGCTCTCAGTTCTTTCTCTTATCACTTACTGGACCTGCTCCATAGCGATGGGCCTCCATGTTACCAGCCTTTTAAAATGCATTGCAGGAGAGACAGAAAGCTGGCGAGAAAGAGAAAAGGAGAGATGTGAGGGAGGTGAATTTATAGTACATGTGAGGGGAATTTTTTTTTCATTGGCAGTCTGACATTTCATTGGTGTGATTGGAGAGAGATGTAGCACCAAGGGTTAGGATACAAGCCAGGAATGGAAGCTTTAGACAGTGTGTGTGTGATGGAGGCTCAAGCTGTGCCAAGAGTCTGCAGCACTGCTGGTAAAGAGAAACATTCACAGCATATGCAACACACTGTATATATATTTATCTGTAATGGAAACAGAAAGTAGACAAAAACCTTTCCTGGAGTTCAGTGTTGGGTCATATGATGATGTATAACTTTGACGGAGAGTTCTCCATGTTAGCAATCCATTTAATATCTCTGGGTCTACAAGGCCGTTTTGGTTAATGTTACAAATTAATGAGCATGACATGATTATTTTGAGCTATTGAATTCACTAGATTAGACAAAAACAGGCTTCCATGTGGTTATTTTATCTATTAAGTTAAAACAAGTAACAAATCACACTTAATCTATATGTCAATATTATTTTTACCCACACTATGAAAGATATTTCCATATTGGTCACACAATTTATCATCCAACAAAAATGAGAGAATTTCTCATCCTTGAACAACAATATTTTTATAAAATACAACTATTCCTTTTTGAGAAACACATAATTAAATATAAATTGCTACTAGCTTAGGTATGTCAAAGATTTAAAATGGGAACCTTTCTTTTGGAAGGTTAAGATTAAGTGAACTCTGCAGGTTTAGGTTCGGGGGGGGAAAAGAAGAAACAAGCAAAACGCTTGAGTGAGCAAAAAGGGGTTGACTGTGCCACATTGTGCACAGGAGTGACCTGTTAACACACTGGGCCCTCTATCTGCTCTGAGTCGCTGATCCTTTCTTTCTCAGGGTAGCTCACACTGGGGGCAGTCCTCAGAGGACAATTCAATGTCATCAAATCTGAAAATGTCAGCAAAGAATATACTGTACAGAACAAACTGTAATTTAATCATTGCAACAACAATTTGATTTCTAGTGTAATCCCTGTGGTGTCTTTGTAAACAATATGCCATATAAGAAGGTTATGCAAATACGACTATGTTGTCCTCTACTGTGTACATTCTGGGAGGCATAACAAATAGGGGGGAAGGGGATCGTCCCAGAGTACTGCATGCCTTTGTAGTGTAGAGTTCTTGCATTTGGCATTCACCCCTACTATATGTTTATTTTTACCCAAAGTGTTCATTACATGGTGTATTTGATGATAATAAATTAAATCTCAGATGGAATTGCTGAGAGCTAAACAAGGGAACACTTCCCAACAACAAAGAAATTTGGTTTGGCAACATCACACATAAGAAATTAGAGCTCACAATCTTCCTGTTCGCATATCTCTACAGTTTTTCCACCTCTGCTTTCAGTGTCTTGTTTTCTCAGGCTTGTGTGGAATAAGAGACATATGGGGAGAAATGGGTGCACGGCAAACCTAGCGATGGAGCAGCACAGAGGCTGTGTTTGCTTTGGATTCAGGTCTTAGATGAGGCTTATGACAGCTCTGCTTCCAGGCATGTGACATGACAAGGCATCGTATGACTTCCAGGCTACATGAATGGCAGATGAATTGAGGAGAGGAAGGGGGGAGTGATTAAAGTTCGCTTGCATGGTCTTTGTAATGTCCGGATGTGTTTTGATGTTAGTTTGAAGCTTTTGTTGTACTTTGCCATCTTTTTGGTCACTCTACATTGTATCTCATAAGCCCTTTTTCCACTGCACAGTACCAGCTCGATTGTCTTTTTTTTTGCTTTTCCATTGCTGAAAAGTTGTACCTTTACCTGCTTTTTTTCGTATCACATACGTCGAGGTTCCAGGCGAGCTGAGGCGATACTAAAATGTGACGTGACAACACAGCAGACTACTGATTGGACACAGAATCATAACTATTCACTGCATCATCATTGCGAGCATCACTAAATCCACTTATGAGAAGTTTTGAGGTGAGAAAGCAGCTGTGTAGATTTTGAATATTGATAGTTTTACGAGAAGTGATGGCAGAACAAAAATGTGCTTGAAAGCACGGAGTTGAGGAGCTCCGCAAGTGGCAGCGGGGGAAGCCTGTGCCGACCCGCGGGATGAGCGTGTGAGGCCGGCCAGCCGCCCGCTCACAGAGCCCTCTGCTCCCACCGTCACACAGACCGCTGCAGCAACAACGGCAGAGGAAAACACAGCTGGAAGATTGTTATACCGCTTATCTGTCTTTACATTCTGAGGAAGGTTGAAATGTCTTAACTTACATAAAGAGAAAGGAGTGTGGATCGCTGGTTTGTGTGTCGCATTGAACATTACGTCATGGCAGCTGTGTGTGGCGTCGCTATGACAACAAGCTCCACTGAGGTGTACTATCTCTGGGTACTATCTGCAATGGAAAATGGAGTTGAGTCGAGTCAAGGCGAGTTGAGCTGGTACCAGTAATGGAAAAGCACCAATAATCTTCCCAAAAGTGACATTATGACAGTTTTCTTTCCACCTGTTTGCAAAAACTAGAATGTGGTCTTGTTCAGGTGGAAATTCATGTGTGAATCTTTGCATAACAGTTGCTGCTGAGAGCTTGAAGTATTAGGGCTTTCTCACACTTGGCCCGGTTGCTCCAGCTCCGTTAGAAGTAATGGTAAAATGACTCTACTTCTCTCCTCATTTATTTCCTCAGTAAACACTTTCCTGGTGAGGTTATGGTCTCAATCACTAGTTTCATTTTCATGTCTTCTTCAACACAACATGATGATCACTTATTAAATTATGGTCCCATTTAGAACAGATCCATAGAAGGTTAAAGTCAAGGACAACTGGATTTGCTTGAGATACTAGAAGACATTTCATCCCTCATCCAAGAGACTTCTTCAGGTCTGACCGACTGGTAGGGAAACTGTTTAACCTCAGTGGGGTCATTTGATCGTCGATACCGCTGGTTCGTTAGGCTCCTGGCTGTTGTAACGACAGCCGTTATGGTCGTTAGAACCACCCGAGTCCTAGTCTGAACGACCACCGTTGGCATGAACGATTGTCATTTTGATAAGGTCCCACTTGTCTGTGTGCACACTAGTGTAGCCTGTACTGTAATTGCATGACAGACTGTCAACTGTCAACATTGATAGATGCATTACGCTTTGTACTGAACACGGAATAATGCTTTGCAGCTGCAGAGAATACTTTTCAATCAAGGTCACTCCAGTGTAAACCAACCCATCTGTCCCAGAGCTCTTTTATGTTCAACTCACAGGTCCTCAACAATCACTAAGCCAGCAGATCTTGTCTTCAACACAATGGCTCGTCTCAGTGAGTGAGAGACAGCCATTAAAGTAACACAACAGCTTCATCAATTTGTTGAGAGCTCAGGCTTTCTTGGAGAAATAAGGTAATTGTGTTGCAGCCTTCTGTTATGGTGTTTACATGTGCGTTTATGATGGGAGAGATTAAACTCATAGCAGATGTTTTTGCAAGATTTCTGTTCTTCCCTCTCGTCAGATAACATAAGGTGAAAAGGTTGATCAGTCGGCTGTAGATCAGTTGGTAGAGCAGGTTTGTTGATCGATCATGATGTTTTGTCATTGAGAAAAACACTGAACCCCAATTTGCTCCCAATGTATGTTCATGTAAAAAAAATTGATGCTGTTTTGGATAAAAGCGTCTTGACAAATGAATGTAATGTAGCAGGAAGGGTAATGTTTCTTTGCTGAGCTCCAGGACTCGGTGATATGACTCCTTAACAAACAGAAATCAATGCAG
Source organism: Lepomis macrochirus (assembly GCA_024633595.2). NCBI lineage: Eukaryota > Metazoa > Chordata > Actinopteri > Centrarchiformes > Centrarchidae > Lepomis > Lepomis macrochirus. Next base: position 7,592,431 of record JALXJV020000023.1, read on the forward strand.
ATTGACCCTTGTTTTCACCTGGTTACTGACACACTCCACAAAGTACTAAATCACCTGCATGCAGTAATGCTTGTAATGTTCCTCCTACTCTGCTCCATGTCTTCCATGTTTCCAGTATTTGAGCCACAGTATATTAAGTATAATTTATTTTGTTTTTGTGCAAGAATATGTTCAGCTTTGTTAGATTGTATGAGACTGCCTTGAAAGTTGAGCATTTCTGTTTACTGTGGATTCTACAAAACCAAAAATTAAGTGTCACAATCTCAAAGACATTGATATAATTGTGATGGCTCATTATGAAACTATGCCAGTTTTGAATGAGGACACATTTTACCGTGTGTGTTCTGTGCTGAGTTAATTTCAAAGCAGAATAATTATTAGCACAAATTATAAAATAAATCCTGACACAGGATAAGATATTTATAATGGAAATTTTAATGAAAACATTATCTTCTTCAATGTCCCTGCTTCTTTAAAAAAAAAAATCACTCTGTTTTTGCCCGCAAGCAACTGTCACAATAGCAGTTAAACGCTCAATAGAAATTATTTTGGCAATTAAGTTCTGTTGGGGAAACATCTGGTTCCACTTTGCATGTCCTTAAGTTCTTTCAAGTAATTTTGTTCTTCTGTTCACAGTTAATCATTTATACTTTATGTGTTTATTGCTAATACAGAGTAAGAAAGGTTATTCTGTAGTGCAAAAAAGTAACTCAAATTATAAATTATAAATAATAAATTATAATAATTTTATAATAATAAATTATAATAATTTTGGTGAAATAGAAAATAAAAACAGGATTTAAAAAAAAAATGTGTGTGAATTTTCCTTGCAAAATTTGTTTTTCCAAAAACATTTTAAAACAAATTTCTCATTAATCACTTTATTCTCATTATCAATGTTTTATTCTAAATATTTCTTCTTTTAAATGTGTGTACCATTGTACCACTGGGTTCAGCTAGCAGGTTAACAAGTTCAAGCTTAATCATCCCTAATACCAGAAGTTGTGACTTGTCATCCTCAAAAATCATCAACAACCCTGCATAATTAGATTTTTGAAACCATGAAGCCATGAAGACAAACATCTTAAGGATTCAAACAGATTCCCCACTAGAATGAACCCATTGGCCTGCAGTGCATAAACATGAGCACAAGGGCGGCCTAGGACTGAAATGGGAGTGTTTTTCTGATTAATTTCCTTGCTGCTGTGAATACAGAGGCAGGAGATCTTTTTTTGGAGGACATGTACTCATTTTGTTCTCCTTCGACATGAATATTGAGCAGGACTTATCAGCCTCCTTGCTGTGGTAAATCCTCTGCACCTGCAGTGCCAGGCTCAAAGAGACTTTGGTGGAGCAAATCTTTGATCCTCTATGCTGTCAAATGACTGCAGCTAACAACCTTGTTTTTAGTAATGTTGATATGAATATGATCAGTGATTTACATTTACTGCATAGACTGTGTGTATGTGAGGGGCCATCTTTGTCTCTCTGTACCGTCTGTGCTTTGAATATGTAAACAGTAAACACTCGCACCACAGGGAGCTGAAGGCTTAAACATGTATTATAGTATGCTGCCTGGATATGCAAACGTTATGCATGATGTTTGGGTGTATGTGTGTGTGATTATGGAGAAATCAAACAAGTGTGTGTTGTCTTTTAGCCTGTTCAGTGGTCACTTTTGTGTTTACTTTGGTTTATGACCAAATACATGCAAAACTATTGATGTTCTATTGACAGAAATAAATTTGATAACCACTAGATCAGTTCTCAAAGTTGTAAATTTTGTGTGCGTTCCACCACATATGGCCTGTGTTTGCAGACCTTATAACCGGCTTCTAATAAAGTACAGAGTTTTGTGTGTTCCAGGGCAAAGGCTGTGTTAGACTTTCTCTTACGTCATTTTGACAGGCAGAGTTGTAAAAACATAAATATATTATTTCCTATCATTTTAATTTTGTATTGACAATGAGAAAGGGTTTTTTCCTGCATAGAGAATTACAAGCTAGCCACTTCCATCAAATTTCATCCCGCTCTTACCACTATTTATTAGCAAGCATTGCACTTTGTGCATTGTTGTCATTTGTAACTGCAATTGCAGCACAACGCTGATGACTCTGTATAATAATCAGCACAGTGCACCAGGCAAGATGCTGATATAGACAATTTAATATAATTTCACTTTCAAAAACATAAACAATATACATAACTTATAGATTATGCATTCATAAGGGCTTGGAAATAAAATATGAACAGAGACACTTTTCACATCACCACATGAAGCAGATGAATGATTTTTTACCTCCCTGCTGCTACTTGCTTCCCCCCGTCACATTAGCTGCTGCTGGCTGATAAATGTTAACAGTATTACTTGCTTGTCTTTCACCTTCCACCGCATCAATCCCTCTTTTTCTTCAGCTCGTTTATCAACCACACCACAATTATTGGGCTTTCTAAGGAAACTTCAGACACTCGACTGTGGTGACATTTTGCGATAGATAGGCTATGAAGTGATATAGCCCACCAGTTTGATGGTTAAAGCCAGACAAAGGTCATGCATGTGAGATCAAAGACAAGGTTCCTAGACAAAAGCTGATTAATATGCACACTCAACACCAGCTGGACAGGTGGTCTACTACAGGTGGTCTACATGTTGTTATTGACAGTGTTGCATGTGAATCACTTAAAGGGATAGCATGGGAGTTTTGAAGTGGGTCTGGATGAGGTTCTTATCCATAATCAGTGTATTATCTGCAGTAGATGGTCAGTGTGTTCCCAGTTTGGAGAAGCAGAGTTGTACTGGCATAGAAGCTAAACAATGCACTACCTGTGAACAAGGTCAGGGGGCTAGGAGAGGAAGCGAGATAGAGCACCAGCTATGCAGGTGTGTGCCCAGTTGTGTTTGCACCTCGAAGAAGTTTGAATCATTCATTCATCATCGCCATTGATGAACCACTGTGCCAGCCCATGTGACTTCTCGTTTGGGCTGTCCTTGCTGTTTCTAGGAGTGAGGCCAGGCCTTACTGATTATCACCTGCTACTATAAGCTGGTGGATTCAGTCACTCTGGCTCTTTCTCCCTGGGACCTTGTTTGTTGTTTGGGTAAGGTTTTCTTTCAATTTAGGTGCTTTGTTCATCACAGTTCACTGTACACACATGCAGACAATCAACACACTACTGATGTTGCTGATTTACATACTTTATATCTTTATCAGTTATTTTATATTTTGATAGATAACTCTTTAGTTACAAGTTACGTGGCGTCCTCTCCTCTTTGTCCTCCCTTTGAGCTGGGCTGTAAAGAAAATCATATTGTTTACTTTGAATAGACCCACAAGGAACCGCAATGTGCAGGCAATTCTTGGCGGGCATGTGCAATTTGGCACAAGACTGGTGAATGGCAGGCAAGCAGAGCAAAGAGAAATAACAAGCCTCATTTTAGGTTTAAATGTACAGTAAGCTACAGTGACTAATGAATAGAGACTGCAGCTCAGTAGCTTCTCAAGATAAAAGCGGAGTTAGTGTGTGTACCCCACCACCACCACCACCACCACACCCACACATATGAGTCAAGAATCAGTTGACTGTCGGCAAGACTTGACAATTCTGATTCGACTTTGTAAGTCTTTAGTCAGGGACATCCTACTGCAAACCTAGAATTGTGTCAGTACTGCACATCAGGTGTTAATGTATAGATTAACTGCAGCTAGCCAGGTTTCTAAGCTCAATGTCATTTAAAGGAATTTGGGGAAATCTAAATGGTGACTAGGACACAAACAAAGTTTGATTTCAGTCTAATTTCACAACAGCACTTTCTAATCCAAAAAGTTGATCTGAGTAAGGAAGTTCTATAATTAAGATAATGTAGTTCCACAGGAAATGGCTACCTGATGGCAAGATAAAGCTCTGAATATATTGAATGCTTGAACTGATTGATTTTTTTGAATAGGCATTCTTTTAGGTGGCAAATCTTACTCCTGACCCGGTCCACAGCAGTACATTGCTTAGCCTCTGTGTTGGTACAACTGTTTCTCCAAACTGAGGACACGCTGACTGCCATCTACTGCAGGTAATACACCGATTATTGACAAGTACCTCATACAGCCCCACTTCAAAAATCCTGAACTATCCCTTTAATGTTCCAAGGTGCATGTTTATATGCTTTCCCTCGGGGGCTCAGCACAGCTACAGAGTGAAGTGATCTCCCTACAGCGCACCACTAGCCAGCCAATGCTCTCTGTGTCTCTCACTCATACACACACACACTTGCATGGACCAGAAATATGCAGAATTTTCCTCTGATCCATGCCAGCTCCCAGGCAGAATGGCTGGCATGTGTTTGAGACACGTTTTTGCAGAACATTCAGGCCTTGTAAGTAGGCCCAGGAGGTGGTTTGCATGTGGAATCCTGACGCAATGCAGAGGGTCGTCTTGTCTTGGAAATGCTGCTCTATGCGCACTCGCACACACACACACACACACACAATTATTGTAGACACACACATTGTCATGATTATCTGTTATCAGGCTTTTGCTACCTGTCGTTCAAACACTCATGCACTCAGCCCATGTATAAGATGGTACCCTGCTTGGCAGAAGAAGAAAGGTAAGAGCAGAGGGAATCTGGAGGCTGTATGTTCTGTCAAACAGCAGCATTAGTATGCAGAGGAGCCCAGGAGCCGAAACACAGGCGATCAAGACGCTTCTATAACTGCTTGAAAGGAGATGTGGGCCCCTTAAAGGTATGATTGGAAATGACCCTTTGTGTCGCAAAGCGTCCTTTGGGCTTGAAAGCCTATTTCGTACATTTACATGTAATATTTTAAACGTTTGAGACATTTCACAATTCCCCACATGCAGAGTGACCAACTGAAAATACAACAAGCAGTGTCTGGATGGACAGTGGAATCTATCCATACAGATGCAGTAGGTTTGTCTTTTCTGTGGTAATGTGACAGATCAGCATGTGGTATTTGCTCATCCTTAAATAATAGAGGTGAATAAAATTTAATTTAATGTGATCAAAGCAATGAAAGAAATAAAATTTTTTAAGTACTGGTTCAGGTGGTCTCTTCAATTTAGTCTGTATTCATAGTACGTGCATTATTCTTTTTCAGCTTACAGTGGAACTGTATTGCGGTGACATGATTATATTGACAAAATTAGTTGTTGAAAGTATAAGTTAAAAGGCAAAAATCTTTACTTTGTACATATGGACAGAGCACAGTTCATCACATTTAAAAATATTTATTATTTTGTCATTTTGCAAATAATTATATTGATTATATATCAATATCAGAAAAACATTTTTAATATTGTGATATTGATTCCAAACATTGTGCCTAGTCTTAATATGCATTCACTCTTCAGTATAATGCATGATTTTTCTGATAGAGACTTAAAGCAGTGAATATTATGTAAAAATGTGTAGCACTGCTTTCTATCACAGGAAGCAAGGTTTATGAATGATCCAGAGTTACAGGGACATCTGTTTCTGACAAGACACATTGCTATAGAGCTCTTCAAATTCTTTTGAGGTTGTAGCAGAGGCGGATAAAAATAAAACCATCTTAATATTCAGACACTACAAGGGGTGTACTTGTAGTGTCTTGAAGCTCTATCTTTATGTTCAGACACTACAAGGAATTTTTTTGTGATTTTGGGAGACTAGCAATTTTAAATTAAGTGCCAACATTGTTGTACACTCGAGTTTGAACACTACCATCATAGTGAAAAGGCAAAATGTTGATTCTGTTGATGGCTGATTTTAATTCACTGAAGTTTCGCTGTGTATTTTCTATCCTTTCACCCTCAACACTCTGTAGTGTTTGTAATTTTTTTTCTCGCTCAGTTTGCCTTGATCTCTGTCACCAAGGACACATAAGCACATTGTGCACATGCACTGACGAACACTATGGATGCCCCTTCACAGTACATAGCTCTTGGTTTCCCACAGAGTGTGTGATTGCAGTGGGCTGAAATGTGCAGCACAGGGCATCACACAGCGCGGGGGTCACTTGATTATATAATTAAAAGCTCTGCTTTAAAGAGGCTTTTGAATGGAAGTGTTGCAGGACCACACACATATAAAATACTTGCATTTTTCCACAATTGAAATATTAGAATATTTATTTTTGTGTTTTTTAAATTATTGTAACCTTGAACATTCTTATTTATTTCGAAAACATCATGTCTCTACAGTCCCAAAGTACTCCTTGTGAGAAAGTCAATCTCAAAGCACCCACTGACTGCAGATTTCAACAGTGACAAATTGACGATATATCAAAAAAAACTGTAGCTGTCACTGTCGGCGCACATGCATTCATCAACTTTCAAAAGAGACATCTAGCAATAACTGCTTCCTCTGTTCTACAACTCCGTATGAGGGTATCTTGCAGGTATCTTTAAATGTGTAGTTTATTCAGTGTTGTGTAGAGGGATCCATTCAGCTCATGAATATGTCTCTGAAACTTTCTCAAACAAACTTCTCAACCAGCATCATTGCTGAAAAAGCTGCTGTGCTATTATTCTGAAGTATTTACTGCAACGCCAGCGCCAACAAAGGCTTTAGACCTTCTCCCTGAAGAATGGCAACGTTTATGTTTCTGGTGTGAAGGTATCATCAAGTGACTGATTCTCCAAAGGATGATGCAGTCTAGAAAACAATCAATGTGTTTGTGTACCCTGACTTGCTCCTCAGTAGGGCTAAATAAATTATGGACTATAGCTATTACAATTGTTATTTGCATGCATGACTTCCGATGATTGCATTGCTAATTGCTGGGAGCAAATATTCCAGCATTCAATGCTGAAGACACAATACAAAAATCCTGCTGGATTCCTATTATCATGTTCAGAATTTTTTTCACCCTCTTGTCGCTGTCATATCAAGTTGTCAGTTGTCAACTGATATATTGTGTTCAGAGCTGCAATTTCTATTCTACATTTTAATTATGGTCCCATTTTCAACTTTCCCTTATTTTGTAAGGATAAAAGGTAAATGGACTGTACTTCTATAGCGCCTATCTAGTCTATTGGACACTCAAAGCGCTTTACACTACATGTTACATTAACTGTTCATACTCTGATGGCAGTGGCTACCATGCAAGCTGCCAACTGCACATCAGTTAAAAGAAACTAATCAGGCACAGCCATCAGGAGCAATTTGGGGCTCTGTAACGTGGCGAATAGCCTACAAATGCTGCCTTCTATGCCATTATGAAGTGAAATATATATAAAAGCAGCAGTAATGTAATTAACATTCTCCACCATTAACATGTAGTTCAAATGTATCTCAGTTTTACAGTCTCTTGATCAGCCAAGAGATAATGCACAATTTTGCTTTGTGAGGGAAATTACTTGACACCAAGTAGCAAGGGGTAAAAAGGAAAACCTATGTAAAGTGACTGAAAGTAAGTTATAGAAAATGAAGAGCAGAAACTTTATAAGTACATTTATTACATACACAACAACTTCACACAAATTAATTTATAAATGCAGTCATGATTGTTATTAATACAGCAGTGATTTCAAAATACTTGATGTCCAGCGTAATCAGGTAAGTGAATAACTTTGGGGTTGAACAGTGAAATCACATTTCTGCACCGTTCAGCAACTGAGAGGTTATTTGGGAAGCATGAGTGAAATATTTATGATTCCATTTGATCAATGAAGGAATGAATACTCAAGGAAAATCCTTCCTGATCTAAAGCAAAATTATCTTCAGCAATAGCATTTCACGTCAACCTCAATATTTTGTTTCACCTGGTTGTTCATATCTCCAGTGAAGTTGCACTGTGAGGAAAAAGCGACATGCAATTTGTTGTGGCTTGGGGTTTTTGTTGTGTTTTACTTTGAAAGTGTTCTTCCTTGTGTGTCTTGTGCAGCTTTTACTTATTGTCTTTGTATTTCCCTTTATTGTTTGTACCTTGTTTCCCTGATTGTGTATTTGTAGCAGTTTGCCATTATGAAGTGGCAAACTACCTGGGGCTTGTCGGATTGTTAGTTAGCTTCTTGTGTAGCATCCATGTCAGTATCTTGCCCCTGTTGCTGATTTTATGGGCTTTGGATTGTGTTGCACTCGTTTTTGATGTTCTTTGTACTGTGGATTATGTTTGTGCCAGTTTTTCTTATCTCTTAGTTTCCTGGACCATCTGCCCCACCTTCAATGTAAGTTGTTCAGCCTTTTATTCAATAAACACTGTCAACACTGTCAACCCCTGAAGTGTCCTGCTATTGGGCCCAATCCCGATTCTCTGTATCCACGTTTTGGCATAATATAGCACAGTCTGGCCAGATAATTCCTCTTAGGGAGCTCCCAAGAACTCTTTAGCCATTTTTGTTTCTATGTGGAGACTTGTCTTGAGATGGTTGTCTCTGTCAGAAGACAGATTACATCTCAGCAATCTTAGCATATTAATGATAATAATAATAGGACTAATAATAATAATATTTGTATAGTGGGTGCTGAGTAGGAACATGGGGGCAGCAGATGGCTGGCAACCACAGATCCAGACCCCACCCCTGCAGAGCCAGAAACGCCTGCAGGAAGCGACAGAAGCAGAGAGAAGAAGGATGAGAAAGCACAAATCTATAGGAGAGGGAAGTGGTTGAGTTAGTAACATGCATTAATGGCATAAGAATGCAATGCACCATTGTCACCTAACTTTTATTGGTATGCCCAAGGGCACTTCAACATGGACTGGAGCTGTTTTTTACCATTAGAAAGTAGCTGAACAATTTTGAAAAAATATCTAATTGCAAGTCTTCTGACTAATATTGCAATTGCAACGTGATTTGTGATACTAGGGGAATGATCATTTTTACATCATTATTCTCATTTTCATTTTCTTTTATTTTTTTTGCAAGCACCTGTATGAGATATGTAGAATATGATGTGTAGGCCAAGACACTCCTGTAGCAAAACAATTATTGAATGTAAAATAACATTTTGACACACACATCGCCCTAACTAAAATTGTATTTAATAATTGAGTCGCTCTTAAGGTTTCTAGATATTTTTGCGTATTTATTGTTTCCATAAAGCGGGAACATGCACTGAAAGAATAACAATGCCTTAACATATTTATCTTCCACCCAGAAGGCTCCCTGGGAAAGCTTGTTACTGTTTAGGAATATCAACTAAATGCACAGACACCGACTGCTTTTTTAGTTTTATTGGTAACAACACGTAATTGTTTCCCCATAGGCCTTCTCCACTCTGTTTAATCTCTTCTATGCATCTTTCTTTCCTTTTGTTTAATTTAGTTTTCTCTCACATCTCATATTCTGTATTCTGAGCTACCAGTGCGAGGGTGTTGTCTCAATGTTAGTGCATGGCCATGTGACCTTGTTACACATGTTGAAGCTGCTTACTGAAAACCACCACAGATCCCCCAGTGCAAATCATTGTCAGTCTGAATGAAAGAACAAACAAGCAGGGTTATTCAACACTGGGACTGTGTCCAAACCAGAATATATCAAATGTAAACTTTGTTTGTATGTATGTCTTATTGGGTGCTGCACAATAGGCAGAAAAAGGACACACACATACACTTACTCATCTGTGTTTGTGAGACATGGGAAAAGAAAGCAAGCACACATAAATGAATATTCTGGCAGGAGACAATATACAGCGGAGTGGGGATTATTATTTATTTTGAAGCAATTAGTGCTCAGCTACACATTTTTGAGACATGACGATGAACAGGCCTCTCCCATCATACCGTCATTTGTATTGTAATCTTGGCATTAAAATGGCAGTACTGAATAAATGTTTGTTCTCCTTACCGTAAATCTCTGGACAAGCGCTGACCAGAGAAGCAGTTTGACTGCATCTCCAAATCTTGCTGTCCAACCACACCCAGTCTCTACATATATACACATCCATATGTTGCCTGTTTTAAAAACACTGGTGTTCACTCTTGGTGGATGTTCCTTACTTGTGGTAAGCTAAACTTCATGGTTGACCGCCTGGTTTGGCAGCTGGGTGGTCGTAAACACACTGTACAGTTGCAAACATTTGAATGTAAATACACTGAACAAAATTATAAACGCAACACTTTTGTTTTAGCCCCCATTCATCATGAGCTGAACGCAAAGATCTAAGACTTTCTCTAAGTACATAAAAGGTCTATTTCTCTCAAATATTGTTCACAAGTCTGTCAAAATCTTTGTTAGTAAGCACTTCTCCTTTGCCGAGATAATCCATCCACCTCACAGGTGTGGTTGGCCACAATAAAAGGCCAGGATCCAGGATGGTCCAGAAACCAGCCAGTGTCTGGTGTGACCGCCGTTTGCCTCACACAGTGTAACACATCGCCTTCGCATAGAGTTGATCAGGTTGTTGATTGCGGCCTGTGGAATGTTGGTCCACTCCTCTTCAATGGCTGTGTGAAGTTGCTGGATATTCAGAATCAGAACCTGGAACATGCTGTCGTATACGCCAAACCAGAGCATCCCAAACATGCTGACTGGGGGACAAGAACTGGGATGTTTTCAACTTCCAGGAATTGTGTGCAACATAGGGCCTTGCATTATTATGCTGCAACATGAGAGGATGGTCGTGGTCCACTCAAGTCTGTTACGACAACTAACTGCAGTCAGGTCAAGACTTCGATGACGGACATGCAGATGAGCTTCCCTGAGACGGTTCCTGAATGTTTGTGCAGAAATTGTTTGGTTATGCAAATCGATTGTTGCAGCAGCTGTCCGGGTGGCTGGTCTCAGACGATCTTGGAGGCGAAGATGCTGGATGTGGAAGTTCTGGGCTGGTGTGGTTACATGTGGTCTGTGGTTGTGAGGCCGGTTGGATGTACTGCCAAATTCTCTGAAACGCCTTTGGAGATGGCTTATGCTAGAGAAATGAACATTCAACTCACAGGCAACAGCTCTGGTGGACGTTCCTGCAGTCGGTATGGCAATTGCATGCTCCCTCAAAACATTTTGCTGTGTGATGGAACTGCACATTTTTGAGTGACCTTTTATTGTGGCCAGCCAATGGCACACCTGTGCAACCTCATGCTGTCTAATCAGCATTTTAATATGCCACATCTGTGAGGTGGATGGATTATCTCGGCAAAGGAGAAGTGCTAACTAACACATAGTTTGACAGATTTGTGAACAACATTTGAAAGAAATAAGCCTTTTGTGTACATAGAGAAAGTCTTGGATCTTTGCGTTCAGCTCATGATGAATGGTGGCAAAAACAAAAGTGTTGTGTTTAGAAATTTGTTCAGTGTAGGTTCAGTCAGATCACACATTCAGAAGTGAGTTTATCTCTGCAGTCTTTTCTCTACTCGACACACCCTGTGTAATTACTGCTGCTGTCAAACACAAGATGGTTGATGTGAATAGTGGACTGATAATTGAAAACTGAATGTAATAATACTTTTATTGCCAAACTTCATTATGAAGCATGTTTCCCTGTCAGACAAAATGTTGCCCATGCTATCTCTCTGCCTTGAAAGAGATAGGAGTTCTGAATTGATCCAGGGTAAATATCTGCCCTTAACTTTTGACACTTTCCCAGTACCATGTTTACCAACCACCTTAGTGAATTCTGATTAAAAGTAATCGCAAGTGTTTTGACTATCATCAATTGGAGTCTTTCTCAATTAATTGCAGTTAAATCATGAATAAACATGTCTGGGTCCATTTTCTTATACTGTCTAAATAATTACTGTCTAAAATAATCAATACAAAGGAGCATTAGCAACACATTACATTAAATAGATAGGTAATTTAGATTATTTTCAAATCTTATCTATCTTATTTCAAACATAAAATGTAGAATATTGAGTTTCAGTTGATAAAACAATGTCACCCCAAAATCCATTCATTAGCTGTTCTGGAGTATGTTGTTTAAAACTCAAGCTTTACTTTAACATGGACTTGACACTGTGATGTTTTTTTCCAAACAGATCTTTCTCTTTTCATGGGGCGACTCTACATATAGCATGAGCTTTACCAGGCAATCCAGACACTGATAACACTCAATGAACTGAACAAAGCAGAGTCTCAAGTCAGTGTTTATAGTCTGATAAATAATTCAGACCGGTGTTTAGGTATTTCAAGCTAAGCAGCTAAGCCACTGTAGCGTGAGAGTTTTGCAAACCACCATGTTCATTACTGTTGTTTTTCCAAAACACGAACATGATGAGTCTCAGTACCTGCAGCAGCTGCTTGAGTGTGAGTAAGTGTTTTTGACTTGGGACGCCTCTGGATTGCCTCTAACATCCCACAGACTAAAGGCATAAGTTCTAGTACAGCATATAGAACTCCTATGATTGGGTACTCTTGGAAAACAGGGTCACTGTGTGGAGCTTATACTTCTGGATGTGTCTGAGTTTGCACTTGTCTCCCTGTCATACTGAGTCTTGCTAATCACTGCTAAAAAGGTACGCCTCCATGATGGAATGAGCCTCTTGGAACTGAGAGTTTCAAAGGGTACCCCTTGTGACTGCCCATATCCATTTGGATTTTGCTCCACAGGGATTTTGCCTCCCTCATTTCTTCCCCGCCACTGCAAAATCAGAGGAAATCAGTCTTTCCTGGTGCTGAGCTCCAGCCATAATGAGATTTGAAGGACATCAAAGTGCCTTTCCTTTCAGGAGGAAAATAGATTGGATGAAAAATAGGCCTGAAATGCAAATGCCCCACTGTGATGATGAACATGAGTCAGCTTCCTCAGGAGCACAACACAAAGGGATGAAACTAGTTTGGGCCACTGAGAAGTTTGGAAAATGAGTGATACGTTTCAAAGATAAGCTGTTTGTGTCTGAATCCATATGTACATCATGTTGTGATGAAAGGCTGCAGGGGCTGAATTCAAAGAAGTGAAAGAGGAGCTGAAAATATCAAACTTAGTAAGGCATTTCTGTACTGTAATTGTTTGTTTTTATTATTTATACTTTATATATCATGACAATCATTTATTTTAATTATGTCTATCATCAGTTGTACGTAATTAAATTCTTATTTTTTTAATTTTTTTGCTTGTACTAAATATTATTTATCTTCTATTATTAAGTACCAGCTGTTGTTGTCTAGTTCAGTTTCGATGCATAGGTGTCATTTACTCTGGGGATGCTGGGGACATGTCCCCACCACATTTTGGAATGGCTGATTTTGTCCCCATCACCTTTTGAAAGCATTTGTTAAAAATGTTCTGAAAAATAGCTTGCACCAAGACTTGTTGTTAACTAACAAATAAAAATGATTTGAGAAAAGGTTTATTTGCACAATAAGAAATCATGCAATGCAATATAGTTTTCCCTCATGTAAAAACATATTTCCACCGTAAATTGGAGCAGAAAATGTCCCCAAAATGCAGAAATTACCAGTTTAATGCTCAAAATATATCTAAATAGTGCTAGAAATCTTCTTGTCTTTTTCTCCTGCATTGTCATATCTCATAACCCAAATGTATCATCCCACTCCTCATCTGAGCCCTTATGCCCCCAGCCCCCCACCACTTTTCAACACAAATTGACCCTTAGGTTGATATGGTTTGTCTCTAAACCAAAAGCACCTGGAATGGCATTTGATTTGTTTGTAAGGTCATATTTAAATAAAGTTTCATTGAACTGACACTGACACAGGCATTTAGTGTCACTTCAATCAAACTATATATTATATGTATTATAGTGTTGTAGAAGGAGACTTATGGCTCTGTTTTAGCGATTTAAGCGCACGGGCGTGATCGCAAGGCACAGTTGCGTTTGAGGCGTGCCCATCTCTAGGCACATGGTTCAAAACGGTTGTCCGTAGTCGTGTTTGTGTTTTGGGCGTAACGTGCAACACACCAATCAGAGTGTCATCTCCCATTGCCATTTAAAGGCCAGGTGCGCTTGGTGAATGGCGAATGAATGACTATTGAATTATTAAAACCATCAATGATAGAATGGCAGACTCACAGCAGAGAGGGGCACTATGGACAAACGTGTAGATGTGATATAAAAACTGTCTCTGATTATGAAGCCTAATGTTCCTCTGCAGCTCTGTGGTTTATCAATGAAGTGTCTGAACTACACCGCAGATTGGAGTCCGTTAACAGACAGACTCAGTCTCAAACATTTGGATCCTAACTGCTTTGCGTTATTATAAACTAAGATAAAACGGTCGTAGGTCACCTCGATCCTCTACAGTGTTTTTTATTTTGTTTTTTATTGCTGTATTAGAGATGTGCGCAAACTCAGCAAATATAGTGGGACATTTAAGTGGCAAAACAAAAACAACTGTAGTTCTAAAGGTGACATGACAGGACAGAGGAAACTCTCCAGAGGACACAGAATTCAACTTTTAGCTTCTGAAATAATTTAGATGCTCTGATGGAAGACAGCTGCTGCACTCCAAACAGTTTCATTGTATGAACCTGGACTGTGTGTGAGACCTTTTGGATGTGTAGAAGAACATAGAACATGAATTAACATTAGATTCTGACCGATCCTGTTGGCCCATCCTGAGATTCTAATTATCAAAGTTACGTCAGATTAATAAGTCCCTAAAATAACAAAAAAACAGTGAATTACTGCGCCTTTGACTTTAGACCTGTTTTTTTTGGGTCAATGGCGCACATTGGACCCACAGACGGCACAAGTGCATTTGCTATTTAAACAATGTGGGCACTTGGAGTGAAAACTGCGTCGGTTGGAAACTATCAATGACACTTGCGATGGGTGCAAGATAGAGCCCATAGAATCAAACACTAAATCCATTTAAAAAATATCAATGAAGCAATTACAATGGAATCACAAGCATTAATTTTTAAGAGCATGAATTGTCATTGGTTTGGGGCATACTGTTGAATTACTAGATAATAATAATAGGGCTATAGATTGGTGAGCACAAGAAATACTAGTAACACTTAATATGGCCCACAATGTACAGCGCAGTTCTTCCCAATTTCATTGTCATTTTTTGTACTAACAGTGTTTCAATACGTATCAATAGCTCCCCCAAACCACCTAATACAACAATAACAAAAGAAGCACACAGAAATAATAACTGATTTTTATCAGTGAGATGAAAACCCCATGGGGCAAACAAAAACATGGCTGGAAAACAGTGGAGACAGTAATAGTTTACAGGGTGGAGATGGAGCAATAGATATAAGATACATGCTTTTGGTGTGAGAGACCCGGGTTTAATCCCCCACTGTGTCCCATCCGCCATCCACCAACCTGAGCAAGACACTTAACCCCTAATTGCTCCAGAGGTGTGCGACCTCTATATAGCAATTGTAAGTCGCTTTGGATAAAAGCGTCAGCTAAATTAATAAATGTAATGTTTACAACTGTAAGGTGATCCATTTCATAGCTACACGGTACATATCGGATGACTCAGAAAACAATGATAAAAGGATGTAAGAGAAAACTTTGAACATAATAAATGAAAGGAAAAATGATAAAAAGGGTCATAAATTCAAATCTGCACCCTGTCAGTTCATTTTAGCAGCTTGTGAAAGCACTAAGATGAACATAATGTTGGTTTAAATAGTTACACAGAAAAAAAGATAGTGACATAGAGAACAACAATCAACAGACATGTAAAATTATATTTTGGTGATGAAAAAATGTCAAAACAGGTAAATCTTATAACCTGCAAAAATCTGTCCCATGTTCAGACATTGAGATTTCATAAAATAGTTAATAATTCTTAAACAAATAATGATTTGACTTTTCTATTTCACTGGTTTCTTTTCAAAAAATGTCTTTATCTTGAATTGAGACAAAATAAAGCAAATTGGTGCACTTAAGAAAACTATACTTGACAATCCTCCATTCTGCCTACATCTAATACATTACTTATATACCAAAACAAGATTACTGAAAGTCTATCTTGACAACTTGAAAAAACGACTCCCCAAGTCACAGTTTGTTTTGCAGTTGATTAATATTGAACTGCCACATAACCTTTACCCCAGTGGTGTCCGTGTAGAAAAACACGTTAACTTCAATCAACAGAAAACTTCATCATGGGCAAGATGAGGTTCTTCTGCCATTAAGGAAGAGGACAAAGCTGCAGACGGAGTGATCCATTATTCAGAGCAGAGCCTCTCAAGTATCAGGCTTTGACAGCCATTTGTTAGATTAACTCTCACTTGTTTGCATTTGGACAAAGGAGGTAGCATGCTGACAAACGTATGGGCTGATTGGAAAGTGTTACATCTAAACGGAAGCGCAGAAAGCTCCTCTAGAGATTTAGTTAAAATGGTGGGTTCTGCATTCACATTCAAAAAGGCTTAGACTACTAATTTGTCTAAGCCTTTGTAATCATTGGGAGGATCTGCTGGCAAATGTCACTGCTCCAGCCTGCCATTAATGTCATGTTTTTCCTTTCGTTGTTATACCAACAACATAGCACACAATCACTGAAAGGGTCAAGAATGCAAGTGCTAAGGAGCAGGAAATTAAGGTGATTAAGGTTAGATGTGTGACCAGTGTCACTAATGACCACTCTAAACCACCTTCAACCTTCTTTTATCTCAAGTTTGATTGCTGGCCTGAACAAGAGATTTGAAATTCAACTATCTTTCAGGTCTTAGTTTTCAAAGGGTCTTCTCTCTCTGTTGGCTGGATCTCTTATAAAAATGACAATGAATCAACACGCCCAGCTCAAATCAAAACTCGTCAAAACACTCCACTTGGATGATTTAGTACTTGCTTATATGTTGCGGGAATTACGAGTATTTTTGTCCAACCAAACACTACTACTCTCTACTCTTTAATGGACTTTCAAAAATATTAATTGTAAATTTAGCACGACTTACCCTTGAATTAGTAAATTGCACTTAAGCAAACCAATTTTCACAGATACAGAAAAAATGACAAAGCGTGGAGTTTTATATGTACACATAAGACTGATGAGTGCTGATGATGTCCTTTAGAGGATTAATAGCAACAGTTGGGAATTGTCTTGCGTGTTGCTTTGGTCCATGAGTGTGATTAACATGTGTATCATCATCTAAAGTTATGATGCCCAGTACTTGGATAAATGTAAAATAATAATCCAGTAAAATACAATCTTCATAAAAGATTGTGTTTCCACTGTGTTTTAATCCAATTTTTAATCCTGCTACCAAAACAGTCATGGTGTCAGTGAGTGAGCTAGTGTCAAGTGTAACCCTTGTAATACAATGAAAGAAGAACTGACAGGGTTAAAGTTAAATGCCAAGTTTGCTCTTTTGTGTACTTAATCAAATGTCAGGGCTGTTTTTAGGACATTTTGCTAAAAGTGAACTTTAATAGTAGTAGTATATTAAATGTTTTAAGCAATGCATGTGTGTGTCTGTATGTGTGCTCATAAACTCTTGGGTGTTTTGGCCTGATTTTAGAATATTTGTTAATGTTTTTACAGCAAGACAGCAAATTACAACCCCAAGAATAGAGCAAAAGTTTATTTATCCAACACATTTCATTCCGAGGGTAATACACTGCGCTTCATTAAAAGGATATATACATGAATGCATGGTGCACTTACACCAATTTAAACAACCAAATGCAATTAAATGCACAACCACAATGACACAAGGCTAATTAAAAGCAAAAGAGTGTTTTTAAAACTTTGTTTTGTGCTTTACTGGATTGCAAGATATTACTTTTTTGTTTTAGCATAGCTGTGTTAGCACTGTTCCACAAAATCAATCTAGGCTTGCAGGCAGCCAATAGAAAATAACAACCAATACAAAATCAAGAAATCACACTACTGTGTCACTTTGCAGAAAACACTGCAGACAGATTTATCTGTGCCAGTATTCCCCTATAGACCAAATTAGAATTGTGTGGCTCCAGTAATGGCGTCGAATGGTAAACCCATGTCAAAGCTTCAAAGGTGCCAGATGCTACGTTCACATTTTTTAGAGTCTGTGGGGGGAATATATTCATATAGAAGGGCTGTTATCCATCTGTCTATCCTTGCACTCTTTCACGTATCCATCCATTCTTGAGGCACCACGTCCTTTCCATGGCAACGTCCTCCAGCTCCTTTACAGCCCAATCTCTCTAGGAATAATGTTCACTTGGACGATTCTGCAGTTTGCGACTTACGTCCAGTGCCAATGCTTGGTGCCAATGTGGGAAGTGGAGTGACATTTATAAAACGCAGCCAAAAGTAAGGTTGGGGTGGTGGATGGGCACATAATTAAATGCTTCAATGTATACTTTTGACGGCAAGGGTTTACAGCGCTGGTATTGGCTTGTTTTTTGATATGTAACCACCAAGAAGATATTGTGCCAACCATGTTACCTAAGTTTAAAGGATAGATTTGGATTTTTAGTCAGTGGAGCTGCAGGGATGGATATGTTGGTCAGTTCACCATCGTGGTCCAGACTACGGCTGAACAATGAATCGAAACCTTCACAATAAATATTAATCATAATAATCATCATTATCATAATAATAATAAATAAATAAATAAATTGCAATGGCCTAGTGCAATTTTTGTGCTGTGCTTGCTTCTTAGTGTGACGGCACTGTTGAAGATTAGTTAGCCGAATGAAGAAGGTAGCTTTGTTTTGGTAATTGTGCATTTTTTTAAGTGGTAAGTGATGCATCCCCCTTCCCCCCTACCTGTGACTACTGTATGAGAAACTATACCTGCGCTATGGCTTGGCAAGAAAACACTGTTTTTGGAAACAAAAACGAAGGAATTTTATAGTAAAAATACTAACTTTAACTTGATTTAGCCAACTAAGGCTGCTGAAGCCTCATACTGGCTTCAGCTGAATTTAAGAATGCATTTTTGACAGAACGAGGACTGTGGATTTTGTGGTGGTGCCAGGAAGGGAGTATGGACAGAAGGAATGAATGCTGCGAACAATAACTCAACATATGGCATGCGAATACTGTATTAACATAGACTTGAAAGGAATCCAAACCTGTTTTTTAAACACAACCATTCAACCTTAACCATATTGGAGTTTCCATGTGCATTTTAACAGTGATAATTAAAAAACACAGTTATTAATCTTAGTCTGGGATTTTGCAGAAACATCAAATATCAGTGTATTGTCAGCTGAGTAACAACTACTTGATGGTGGTTGATTGCCGTTGTTCTAGAGAAGAGACTCTTCCTGGAAATTGAAAAGTGTAATAAAATAGCAACTTCCTGTATCAAGACTCAGATATGTTACAGACTCCCACATAGTGAAATGTCCAATTCTAATACAGGCATGCACACATAATCTCACTCACACAACATCGATAATGGTGTCAGAGAAAACTCTTAACAAATCCAAATATTTTATGAGTTTGCTGCAAAAGAATGCACACTTAAACCTTTATCTCTACCACCTCCTCCACTTATGCAACTGAAAACCATTAAATGTAAATGTCACACTTCTGGGCATTCAGTGCTAGAAGATTGTGTCACTCTCACAGCTGGTGTTTTCCTGCGTACAGTGTGATTGTCTGCTATATTAGTGACAGACATATCTGACTTTTTAAGGCTACAGTCAACATTAATTTGCTTAGTACAGACTTTCCTCCAAGACTCAGGAGAGGAAGAGGAAATCTTTTGAGTCATAGCTGAAGCTATTCAGATTGATGAACATTATGTCATAAGCCCTGCCTGCTCTATGTTGCACTTTACTCTAAATAAAGATGTGATGGTATGAATTAAAAGTGTTGACAGATTCTTTGGTTACACTGACATCAGGATCCCAGATGTTTTCAGGGTTGTTGGCGTTTGGCCTATTTGTAGCTTGTAGCTGCAGGTTCTGTTTTTCCAGCTGTCATTTTGATCAACATGAGTGGAGAGTAATATCTCTCAGGTTTAAATGCAGTGCAGATAAAATGATGACGAGGAAGAATCTTATCTACTTCTCTCTGTCCGTCTGCACATCCAAAGATTTGTTAGGAGTCATTAAATAAGTAGAATGATTTACAGCAAGCCAGGTACTGCAATTTAAAGCTAATTTAGAGGGATATGTGTGGGCCTGATCCACTCTGCTTGTGTTTATTCTGTAATACCGCCATGCTGCAAGCATCACTTACAAATTGCAGTCAAAATCACATGCTGTCACAAATTCAGTTCTGTTATCAACATATAGAGTGAATGATTCCCTGCTTTTGTCTCTGTTAATACATTGCCGATTGAATAGCATTTTCACATTTTAGTTATGATTAACAAATTAAAATTTTAATTTTAATTTAAAAATGACAATTGATAATGAAAATAATCAGTTTTTTTCCAACCATAAGTGCAACACCCTAGTTATTCAATTTACAGTGATTAGAAAAAACTGAGCAAAGCAGTAAATCTTTAACTTTTTGAGATGCTTGATGAATTACTTTGAGGAATAATTGATCAAATTAGCTTATTTTTCGACACTAATCAATACCTATTGCTATTCAAAGAAGGGCTGGACCACACTGAGTCCAATCATGAGACGTAGGCTATTGTATTATTTTATTTTGATATTTCTCTGACTAACGCCTAACTTACATCTATGCCTAATGCCTCGGATTTTTGGTGGCCAGTGTTTCTTTACAGGATTTAATACCCCAGTCGTGTCCCTTCACCGATTCTGTAATTTTGCATCTACCTGGCTACTCTTACCTTCCCAAACGGAGGAGGAGGAGGAGGAGGAATGCGCCGTGATGGAGTCAATAAATAAGGGAAGTAGAGACGACTCGACTCATTGGATGTTCCGCATTTCACACTTCAACGTCCCAACATGTGTTTGTGTGTACAGTTGTGCTTTACAGTGGTGGTCCTGTAGAGAGCGGTAGATAGTTTTAATAAGTGGTTACACAGCAGAGCGCTCCACTTACTGTACTGTGCATAAGCGGAGGGAGGAGCGAGCGTGTAGTATTGATTTTTTAGGTTCTTTCCCTCCTGTCGTTGCAGCCCGTCCAAACGCAACTGGCAGCAAAAGGGGAAACAAACTACTCATTTCCACGCAAAAGCTTTGCAAGAAGGAGCTCGGGGAGCTGTGGGAAGAGGGAGATAATTAGATAGTACGAGGCGCAGCAGCTTAGCGGAGGACTGGACACGGAGTGAGGGGAGTCAGCGCTGCCGCTACACTTGTGCAGAAACCGGAGGAGCCCCGCTGACTTTCTCCCGCTTCATTTCCGCCTTAATGCCACAATATCCAACCGAAACTGCTGTCCAGACCGCGTGGGAGTAACCGACGGTAAGTGTCGTTTTCAGTCTTGAACCCGCTCGACGTTCAACAGCGTAGTGTGCATACAGTTGTTTGGCGGTGCTAGCGTCAGTAGCCTGGGCCGGTTTGACAGATCAGATCAGCAGCCAAGGTACACACGGTGTAGCCTACTGTAAGTAACAGTAGGCAGGGTCTAACCGTGTTGATCTGTTGCCATTCCGCTGCTATTGTTGACGTTTGCCTCTGGTTAGTAGTTGTTGTCAATCAAACGATAACACTGCCGGATATACATAGCGGTAGTGGTGTGTTGTTTTTTTTTTTTTTAGTGCATCATGCTTGTTACTGTGTGCTGCACACAGGCCCGAACTTGGACGTGTGCCTGCTGCACTCTGGCGCGCGCAGGGTCCAAACACGCATGCACACACACACACACAATCAGATAGACTGATCGATAAAGATCACTAACTATAATACACCCTTAATACTCCTGTAGGGAGCCGTTCAATTCAGTTACTTGACCCTAATTTGCTTTTCCTGTTTCTCTCCTTGAGGTGTAGTAGAAGTGATGTTTTTAAAATGCAGTTATTCTTATTTCAGTAACCTTAACTGTAAGGTATTTTAGTGTTTAGTGTAGTGCTATTGATCCAAATAAAGGACTTTAACTAAGGTAAGGCTATAAATGCAGGTCAACTTGCATTTGCTCATCTAGCATAAAATCTTTAACAACCAAATTAAGTATGAACATTGGGCCATTAACATTCATATAATTCATCTGCATTTCTGGGTATATAGTTTATCATTGTGTATAATGGTCCCTGTGATGGTCACAGTCTGGCTTTAGAGTTAATGAGCCTTTTTTTTGAGTTTGCGGTTATATAACTTACTGTATTATGACAAATGTCCGGTGCAGCCCAGATGATCACTGTCTGATCTTGTCAGTTGATACATATCAGAAATTGCCAGTATCAGAACAGACTGTTCTAGTGAGGCGCAATGTGCATTGCATTAAAACAGTCAGGGTCGGGTATTAGAGTACCAGACTGTGTGACTCAGTTGTATGAAAAAACTGGTGTGCTTTAGATAAACATGCCCACAATATACTGTCCAGCCCAAAACAATAGGGTGTACTTTTTCCTTAAAGACAACATTGCCCAGGAAGTTGCCGTGAGATGAATGCACTGATTATATACTAACTAAAAATGCTTAAGCTTGCCAAGAAACACTTTAATAACAGCCTGATGTTCTGAAGTCCTGACTGACTGTTGACACTTAATAATTCACTTAGACCATGTGAAAATCCCCAGTGAAAATAATCTCAGTGCACGATTGAGCACAGCTAATCATGAATATATTGGTGACAGTTTGTTTAGTGTGTTTTGCAGCAGTTTGTGTGTGTGGAGGCCTTCATCACCACATTACAGCGCTGTAATAATTAAATCACTCAATGTAACCACTCTGCCCAGAGCCTTTTCAGGGTCTCCATTCTCAGTCGCATTCATTTTCACAGTAGTATCTTACACTGCTGCTGATAGAAAGTGACAGTCTAAAAGCTGTGTGCTCTTGCAGTTGAATCCATCAAGCTGGCAACAGAAGCATTTCCTCTGGCGCAGTGAAGCTTATTTTAAAAGGCAGAGTGTATGGATTTTCACATAAACAGGGTCCTGTGAACATTTTTTAAAAACTAGAATAAGTTCATCCCTTATAAATGAATGGTCTTTAGATGTCTTTGCAACCTTTTAAAATGTTTTATACTCATTTTACTGAATGAAAACAGTTAATCAGGAACAACGCATCTTTCTTACAGCTTTTCTCAATGTGACATCTTATAGAAATTGAACAAGGAAAAAACAGATGAAATTAAGTGTAGGGGAACATTTAGCTTTTTTTAACATAAGTACTCAAGCTCAAAGTCATCTGGAATATTGCATACACTGCCATTAATAAATAATGTTTCTGTCATTATTATATAAATATATGTGGTGCTAAACCCCTGCAGAGTCTATACTGCATGTTATAAAAAAAACTGGCTAAAACAAAGCTAATTTATGTCAGATCAGCTGTTATGGCCCCATATGCCCACTGTTCATTAATCATTAGCCATCAGTTTTAATCGCAGTGTTCTCTCCCTGGGTTGATTATTAGCCCTGGACAAATCCATTTAAGTATAAACGTTTTCTCTAAGTATACACTTTATTTTTCCCCCTTTTCCTTTTATTGAAAATATTTTTTCATCCATAGAAGGAAAGCAAATAGGAAATACTGACTCCTACTGAGTGATGTAACAGCGTTGTACATGAGAGGACACACAGAGGGTGGATGGGTGTAGCCCCACGCGACCCGGTCCAGCTCTGCTCTTCTCTCCTTGTCTTCTCTTCCTGTTGGCTGGGGCTCCTTTAGGGGGCCAGGAGTGACCTTCTTCAGTCTCTCCCAGCAGAAAGCACCCCAGCGGGCCTCTCTTTTTGTGACCCTGTTTCTGTCTGTCTTTCTTCGTGGCGTCCTCGCTCCTTTCCCTTCTCTTCTCCCCCTCCTTCTGCTCGTCTGCTTACATCCCCTCCAATTCGCCCACGGTGGGGAAAAGGCGCTTAATGCTGAGAAACATAGAGCATTCGCTTATATAACCTTGGCTGTGCAGCTGATGTCCTGGTCTGTATCTGTTGTATAATGATGTCAGAGCTGTCTAGAGAGGCAGAGGGCATGCTGGGTAGGCCAATATGTCAAGAGCTATTCCTGAACTGAGTGTGGTGCTGAGTGGGATGATCCCAGGATTTGCTTCCCATTTCCACTTCTTTTGTGACTCAGGATGACTGTGGAAGTTAAAAGGAGGATGATGAAGGTACAGTTGATTAGATGTTTGTATTAGTTGTCAGTTTTATGAAACATGTACAAATGTTGCATCTCAGTATGAGGAATGTCTTTGACATGGCAGTAATTGTCCTGAGGGAGCAGTTACATTGTTTGCCCATATGTCAAGCTGAATATCCAGAGACCTCGCTATCCTGATTTAGATTTTTAGGTTTGAAAAATACCTAATAAATATACTTATTGGACCTTGGGGGGAACTACAGGTGACATATTTATAGCTGATAAGCACAGCGCAGAATTTTATTGTTGCCTCTTATTCCTAACATGTACGTCCTAGACTACACTAGCATTACATGCCTTTTATCTCTTACCTTTATTTCTGTTTGACCTCCGTTGACAGTTGCTCATTCCTGTAGAAGCTGGACCCCAAGGCGCCTTACTATGTTTTCTGTGTTTTAGAGACTAATTAAATCATAGCACCCATGTGCTATAGACTTCAGCCACAGCAGATGCTGTCAACCAGAATGTCATATGATTATCACGCACTGTAACTGGGCTAATGGATTATGTGTCAGCACCCAGTTTAGCTTTTGTTTACTCACATACTGTATTTAGACGCATCTTGTCAACAAAGCTATCTTAATGAAAGAGCACTTAAAGGAATGTTTGATTCAGTTTATTTTCATTTGAGCAAATAAATCTGCACTTTTATGCATGAAGCGGTTTCTCAGAAGGCAAAACATCAGGCGTTTTTGTCTGTATATGCCTATACATCATTATGCATATATATTAATCTGACATCTATTGCTCACAAATGTCCTCGTGTTCCACCAAATACAGTTCTGATGGGAAAATAACAGTTTGTGCAGCTTGATGATTTAACTGCTTTCAGTGCTTATTCTTCAGCCGACACTTTAACTGACAACTTCTCTCAGGACTTCCACTTCCAGTTCAATATATCACCTAGAATTCAACCGACATGTCTGCTATAGCTAGACAGATGAATTGGCCCAGCCGATATATTGCCTTATATTTGCTTTTAGCAGATACATTGGTATCGGTGAGTCCTGATTTGCCAAATACTATACAGTAAGTATAGTATAGATAGCCTAAAATAACTGTCAGATTTGTTTTGTCACTAAAATGTAGAGTCAAAATCATTGCTTTGCCCTTGCAAATATATAGCTGGTGGTAAGTGTAGTGTGGGATATTGTAATTAGGTTGAATTCAAAAAAGGACATCCATCAAAGGTCATGTTGCCCACAGTACAAAATGCCCAGTTTGGGGTTTTAATTCTGGTGAAAAGATCAATATTAATGCTGACTATTTTCATTTTTCATGAATTAATATTCAGTCTATAAAATGTTGGAAAATAGTAAAAGATGCCCATCTAAGTTCGCAGAGCCCAAGATGATTTCTTCATATACATTTGAGAAACTAAAACCAGCAAATGTTTGGCATCTTTGTGATTAAATTATCAAAGAATTTGTTGAATAATATCTTGCAGGACTTGACCATGTGTGTAATCTATTGCGATCACATGTAGGTACATTTATTTGTCACAATATAACAAGTTATACAGTGAAACTGAGTTTTGTAACTCGCTTCTGCTACATAGCAGACACTATACGTTAATACAGAAGCAATTGTAAAAATGGTAAACAGAAATAAACTATAATCAATCGAGCAGTGCTGAGGATGAATTTGAGCTTAAAAGTCTGATTGCTTGGGGGGAAAAGCTGCTCTGCAGTCTGGTGGTGCAGCAGAAACTTCTATATCTCTTCCCAGAAGGCAGCAGGGTGAACAGTCATATGTGTGATCACATGAGATTTATATATATATATATATATATATATATATATATATATATATATATATATATATATATATATATATATATATATATATATATAATCAATCAGTAATAATACAAAGTAATGTGCATCTTCTATCCTCTCTGCCATAACGGAAATTCCACGCTGTTCCTGCTGTAACATCTGGCATGCAGCATGAATGTGTCCTCACTGGCAATTCAAACCTCATTAGCTGAGAAGAATGAGGCTAACCTTTCAGTGTGATGTCGTAGCTGGTTTGTGTTGCATTCAGAAGCCTGTGAAGCTCCACTGCTGATAAGCATGCTGTCATGGTGAACACGACAAGAGATTATCAGTGTGCTCTGCACCGGTCTTGACACAGACCACTGGGGGGTCCTGCTGTCTTTGAGATAATGCAACATCCCGCCGCCCCCAACACATAAACGCTCTTACAGACACATCAGATGTCAGCCAACAAGCTTTGAGTTTGTGGCTTATTCTCAGTTTGCCCCTCCCGTTTGTCTGCTCTCAGTATAGTAGGTTAGGTTTCATTTTATCCGGAGTCGTTTTCTTTCAGTTGTTTCTGTTGAGCAAGGGTTTCCATGCAAGCGGTTACCAGAGGCTCCCCCCTTGTCTTTTGCCACCGCTGTTACTCTCGGCTGCTCTGTCTCTCGGTGGCTGTCCCAGCCAGCCTGTGCTTCGGTAGCTTCCGCACCACCAGGGAAAATAATCATTTGTAAAATAGCCTTTATTGGCCAGAGATAGTAGCGAGACTGTTTTACACAGTCACACTTTTCACTTATTAACACCAGTCAGCTTGGCTCTGCCTGGGTACAACTGAGGCCACTCACAACTGGCTTTTCATCAACAGGAATACTTGAAACCGGGGGCCTGCGAGGTTTATTTTTGCCAGGGTGAAGCAGAGCACTTTACGAGGAGTCGTCCATCCCACATTTGCTGGCACTGAACTGCTTTCACTCTGTCACTGTAAGAGCTGCTTCAATTTATGCAGTGGAATAGAAATTAAGTAACGCCACATTTGCAGACATATTAAACAACCAGTTCCCAAGACAATAAAGTGTCTACTTTTTTCTACAGTGTCATAAACACTGAGTCGTGTGGCATACAGAGGGATTCCCTTCATGATGATTTGAGATTAAACTGGCAATAACAATTTCAGTATCTGCCCCAGGGGCAGAAGATAATCAGTTTATAATCAGAGTTCCCGAGAGGAATTAATGTGTGTGAAGTGAGTATGAGTCAGTTTGTGTGGGGGGTTTAAGAGAATTGAATTGCAAGTAAAAGTAATAAAAAAGAATTGAATATTTGCTGTAAGTTGATACGTTTTTTTGTTGCGGCAGACTCATTGTTAGATTTGTTGTATGCTGTATATACCTGTACATATAGTACATCCATACGTAGGTACCAGGGCTGTAGTTATTTTTATTGATTAGTCTGCAGAGTCATTTCTCAATTAATTGATTCATTTTTTTTCATTTATAAAATGTCTTTAAAGCTTAGGGATTGCGCTTTCAAGCCATATTACATTTTTAAGTATGGCAGGTTGCTTCTTTCTTGCTGTTATTGTACAGCTCTCCTATTGAATTTACAGCAAACTGCTTCCCCATTTGGAGAATGCCCCAGATTTGGGTCACATGTCTGGTTTTCACAGTGGTCGAGTCACAACCCTGGCTGGCTGGGGAAACAAACGTGTATGAGTGTGCAAGATATTCCCCTAGCTGGAGAATTAGACTTTAGTTTATGTTATGACTGTCTGTGAGGTTAAAGATCACTTCGGAGTTTAGCTGAATGTCTTTGAAGTGTGACTGACGGTGACACAGTCTAGACCGGCCCCCTCCATAACTGCCCACCAAGCACTTTTCTGTTTAAGGAAACTTTTCTTTTTTATGACATCACACCCAAACCTTTCTGAAGCTGGAATCATTTGTCCGCCAGTGGCTATTTTTCCTCCCCAGATTATTAGGAGTCCATCGCTGCAGAGAGAAAGTGAAGTCGGCCACTTGTTGATTCAGGTCACTGCATCTGTTGAAGGATTCACACACATTCCTGTGTGTATGTGTGAACATCAGAGTGGAGAGTGGTTTGGCAGTTGCTGAGAGAATAATAATCGAATAGCCTAATGATGGTGCCGGAAATTGTCTGCCGTAGCTTTACAGCTGCGGGTCGGTACGCTGTGGTTTGTGGAAGGGAATGTTGGTAACAGGAAACACGAGTGAGTCACCTTTTCAACTGTTTGTTGATGCTGCGATGCCAAAGCTGCTCATGATAACTCGCTTTATTTGTCACCTTTTCTTGATTATTATCTCAAGATCCTGCAAAGTCACACACTGGCACACTTGTCATTTGAGACTGTGCCAGTTTTCTTGATATTTGTGGTGATCAGTGATTAGGATGATTCAAAAAAAGAGATGATTAATGTGACCTGAGCATTGTGATTAACATAAAAATGTGATTTGAATACTTAATCCTTGTAGCTTTGTTGACAGAATTTGTCGAATGCAGCAACAACCTCATCAAGAGCTGCGTTTAGAGCCATGGTTTACCTAAATTTTTCTCTGAAAAGGGGCAGTGACCTTTTTTAATCCAGAACAACTAAGCGGGCTTCACTTGCTGTCCATATGGATTTAACCTTTTAAACCTGTTATTATAAACTCATGCTGTGCAGCCAAGCCCATCTCACATGCCAAACATTTGGTTCTCAAATTTAGAGGTTTGATGCTTTTTAAAAAGTCATATTGGATAGTAAACTGAATGTCTTTTGGGGTTGGACTGTTGGTCAAATAAAACAAGCATTTCTTTAAATAACAAAGGGAAAATAAAATGGGGAAAAAAACTTACTAAATTGAAAGTGCTGCTGTTTTTTCTGCTTCACAGTTAACTTTATTATACAGTATTATTGAGAAGAAAAAGCATGTAATTCAAATGCCAGTGGTTATTCTTTTCATAGCAGGCGTCACGTTTGTTTTGGAAGCTTGCTTTGGAGTGATATTTTAATGTGTTCAGGGTGTGATTCATGTGAAAGGTGTGTACTGGATTGTTGAAAGGGAAAGTTGCTTAAGTGTGAAACGAGCAAATAATCAAACAAAAGTAACCACTCTTGTGCTGGCAGTCTGCCCTTAATAAAAATGATCAAACATAATACAACAAATCCTCATCAAATAAGGTGACTGCACAAGGGCATTCTGTTGCTTATGAATATTGTGTAATTAAGCCTTTAAAAACTTGAAGTACTGGTTTGGGAGCAATGTGGGGCATGTAAACAATCATTAACGTAACACTGTAAAATTGCAAAGCCCCCTATCCTCTACAGAACCTAGATATTTTCCAATTTAATGCAGTATTAATCCAGGGATTTGCCCGGTATTTTACCTGAGCCAGGGAGTGTGTTTCATCTCTACCTGTTAGTGTTTGCTTGCCAAGTAGATGAAGAGCTACACACTGGGAGGTCCAGAATGCCAACTTAATGCCAAGAGCCCTGAGGCTGTGAGTGTGTGTGTGTGTGTGTGTGTCTATGTATTGGTCTTTGTAAAAGCATCAAGAGACTTTGTGATCTGGCAGGATTGAACATTTCTAATCTAAGATGTTTCAACTGCAGCCAATCAACAAAATCTGGCATACAGTAGATATTAGTGGAGTCTAAGTTAGTTCAGTTTCTTGCGGATATGCAAAGTAACCTCCCTCTTTTTTTTCTTTTTTCCCCCACAATTGCATTTGACAAGACCTGTGTTCCATGTTAATGCCTGTATATGCAAAGCTGTTGTTTTGCTGCAGCATCTCCATGTGTTTGGTGTGGAGGACAGGTTCATGTTTCCTTCAACATAGCTGACCTGGATAGCAGGAAACTCAATAGGCAAAGTATGAGGCCATCACTCTGTGATTAGTGTACACTACTGCCCTGCAGTAGCTTTGGCCCGTTAACACTGGACACAAAGTCAGGGAGCTTGCATGCAAGTGTTGCACACTTGCACAGCCACTCTCAATACATGTGATATGCAAGCATTTACACCCATGTAACACCCATTCACAGCACCAGAGGCACATCAAAAGAAACATTACTGTTCATGAGCACATTCAGGCAGCTATTCTTAGTTAAAATGTTATTAATCAGGCTTTTAGAGAACACTACCCTATGAAGAACACATGGTTGCATTATACTTAGTGTTTGGGCTAATGAGATTCACTTACAGTTCATTTTTCACCCAGCCTGCTCCCTGTTTGTACAGAGCTGTCTAAACTGTCTCCAGTGAGTGGTCAGTGCTGTGCACAACAACAAGTAACACTGAGTGAAGCAATAAGCTGCCATCAGTCCTGTATAACTGTAACAACTTCTTGTAGGAAAACAGTTGTTTATCAAGTTTGTCATTAATTGCTACAGAATATTTCAGTTATACTCATTTTAACTCTGACGTGTGGAATTTGTGTATTTTGATAAGAAAATATTTCATTATATTGTTGGCAGATATGATAAAAAGAAAAGCACTGCTGCAGATGATTGCAATTATAGCAGACCACTTTACTGTTTTGTTAAACTCAGTGTAGAATGCAGTGTATATTGTTCAGCCCTTGACATGCATTTAAGCATGCACATTAGCAATTGTTTATTGTTATCTGATCACATGCTAAAAGAGTACCATACTCCTTTTGTCCGTGATTCCGATCTTTCTAAAAACCTAAGGCGGCTTCACAAGCCAAAAATTGCAAGTGTCACAAACGGTGAAGCGTGAACTTAAAAGGCCTCTTTGTATCAGTGTGGTTTTTTTTTTTGGTTTTCAGCTGTTTTTTGTAATTAAATTAATTTTATAGGACAATAAATTAAACACTTGTCAGATGACTAAGAATATGAAAATTTTACAAGGGTGTAAAATTATCAAATAGGTCTACACCGCATTCATTGAAGATTTGGCTGGATGGAGGCCCAGGGTGACTGACGAGGGTGACAAGTTGGCCGGGATTTGATGAGAGGTTCCAAATGCTGCTTGTGTTCTCTCAGTCGTGTCCCTGACCCTTGTCCAGGTTGGACAGGCTCCAGCTGGTCCCCAGAGCAAGCTCTCCCTACTTTCACATCTGTAGTCCTCTACTGTGCCAAGGCAGGCAGAGCTGACCTTGCTAACCTTCTCTGAGAGAGAGAGAGTGAGAGAGAGAGCTATAAACAGATAACATCAGAGTGAGGAACTAGCGTAAAGGGTGAGATGGTGCACGGATCATGTGATGGACTGTGAGTTAATATATTCTGTGGGTATCATGTGAAAGTATATTGTTTATACTCTATTGCTTCTCCTTGTTATTTCTGAATGTGTGGGTGTATGTTAGTGTGCTAAGCAGGAGTGTGTTGGTAGACCCTTATCTGACACAGGGATTAGTTGAAGGCAGCCCCTGGTCTCATGTACCCTATGCCTGCCCCGTGTCCGTCCCCTTGATTTTCCACAGATTGTCACTTAAGCGTATCTCCTCTGCTACTCTGCAATAGCTACCTGACATTAACTTAAAGGATCATACCAGCTGTTTTGCATGGCTTACCCCATTAAATGCAAGTGATTTATTCTTTATATTCCCCTCAATAATTTTGTTAATCATACCACAAGATTTTAGAATGATTTCCAAACTTCCAGGCTTCCTTTGATTTGTATTTCAGTATGTTATTAAACGGTCAGTTCACCCATATTACACAGAACAAAAATTCTCAATATTCCCTCTAGTGCTCTCTATCCACGGAGTTTTGGTTTATTTCTCATTTTCTTCCTTTAAAGTCACAGTCCTTAAGATTTTTATGTAATCTTACCCCAGTTTTGATACCATTTATGGTAGTCAGTTTTTCAGCAGTTGAACTTAAACATATAAATTAGGGTTGGGCCAATAGACGAGGCCATCGTCCATCGCCAATGGCTGACAGACATCACAACGTTGAGCAGGCATCATGATTGTAAAACACCACCCCCCCAACCCCAGGCAAATTTATTTTTTCGCCATGTGAAAGCAGGTTTTTAATCCCCACAAACATTATTATTATAAATTTTAAATATGCTTTGCACCTTCCTCACAATTCTCTTCTCCCCACACACAGACACACAACTTCCTCAGGTGAACTGGGAAGATGTATTTCAAACCATAGATTAAGGCTGGACAATAAAATAATAATAATAGTTATCGCAATATAATTTTGAATCATACATGGATTTTATTAAGATGTTTATTTTGCTGTGGAAAAGGACTGAAAAAAGATTTTACTTAATTTTGTTCATGCATATTTCATGCATAATTGTTTTGAATGTTTTACCTCAGATTTGTGAAGTGATCCACTATTTGGCCCCAAGTGTTGTCCATAAAGAAAAGTTTAAACCACAATTAACCATCAGGTTTCTTCAACTTTCACTCGGGAGCAAAAATCTGCCTTTAAACTCAAAAGAAATAACGATTTGATACTTTTTGTGATAATTGCCGATATTGAAAGATATGAAACTTTTTATAGTGATAACATTTTTGACCATGTGGTCTAGCCCTACTGTATATTATTATATAATGTGAAAATGCTAATATGCACCAGTGCTACCAGGGGAATTCTCATCATAATTGTATATTTAAGTTTATATAATATATATGTATATAAATAGATGTTTTTGAATCTAACAGCTTTATTATTAGAAATGTGCACCAGTGCGTTTCCAGAGATTGAATAATTGATTATTGAACTGTCTCTGTTGGAACACAGACATCTCATTATGCATACTGATGAACACGTACAGCACATGTGCCTGTCTCATCTAGGGTACGCACACATAAATACACAAAGCCCCATGAAAGAAACAGAGAATGGCAAATCAAATCAAAATGGTCCGTTCAAGCAGAGGATGGTGTGTTTTCTGAGATCAGGTTGGGTATGTGGGTGTTTGTGCATACGCATTTCAGTATGTAGGTTTGGGTAGTGTGGCACTCTGTTTTATAGAAATGCACAGCTCTCTGCAGCTCCAATGAATCTAAGTCAGAATCACTTTACTGTAGATTACAGGAAGGAAGAAAATTAGAGAGAAAGGAGAGGGAGAGGGGGAGAAAATGAGTCAGACATCTGAGAGCGAGGCATTCCTTTTTCTGCAAAGGGTGTCAAGACTTCCAATTGCACCTCTTTTTCTTTTTCTTGCTTTCTCTTTCTATCTTGCATGTTTTCTTTTCTCTCGCCATATTCCCTGTCCAAGGAAAAGTGCAAAGAGAGGAGAGAGTTATTATGCTTGGCATGTCTGCAGAGGACGGGCTTTAATTTGGACACGGCCCAGCTGATCAATCTCCACATTGGCTCAGTTACAGCACTGTGTGTGTGCCTCTGTGCGAGTGTGACTCCACATGTAACAGCTAAGCTTTTAAAGTATGCAAACCAGCAGATTGCTCTAAAAGTAAAGCATGCTGGATTAATCCCGTGTGGAAATGACTTATTCTATACACAGAGCCGTGGAGGAACAATGAATTGAATTAGAGCTAGAATGACCATTAATGGAATTCATGCCGTGCCCATCTGTAACAAAGTCAAAATAAAGGAAATTAAGTTTATTCTCTGCAAGGCAGTCTGGACAGCATCATCAGCTGAACGCCTCATATGGAAATGTTGCATCCTATAGGTGGCACATCTGACATGAGTGATTTTAATGTGTCATGGTAGCTTGTAAGCTGATTAGGTAAGGAGCTCTCTCTCACTCACAGATGAGCACACATACTTCGATTTACTCTTGAATAACTCAGGGTAATTTGCATAATATGCAAACAGATGGATGTGATTCAGCGGGTGGTTTGGCAAAGTGTCAGTGAGCCTGCAACATTTCCTGTTTGAGGCCTTTCTCTGGCATCGAGAGCGCTTAGACCACATCTATTAGAAAGTTGTAGTTGTATGACAGCAACTCTCAGAAACAGACTGGAGCCAGGGTCCCGGCAGAATTCGTCTAGCAGTAAACCCCCTTAAGGCAAGAACATTATTTAGTAAGAGGAAAAAAAGTGAAACACTACACTTTATTCATATTTTTGCTTTTGGTAAGACACTAGGACCGATCATGTTCTCAATTAATCATTTCACATAGCCCAAGGTGAAGTCCTCAAATGTCTTGTTTTGACTGAGCAAAAAAACTTAAATTCAGTTTACAATGATAAAAAAATAGAGAAAAATTGGAAAAAAATCAATTGGCTATAGATGACCAGAATTGTTGCAGCTCGAAAAGAGATAAACATTGGAAAACATGCCAAAAGTATAAGTGGACTAAAGGTGGTGCATTTCACAACAGAGACGCTAACAGAATCATTGCTTTTTTCCTCAACATTATGATCCTGTTTCATTTTAAAATGGAAAAGCTTGATAATATAAAGCTTTTGACCAAGAGTTCCCAAACGTCAGATTTGTCTAAAAAGATTAACAATGGTCACAGTCTAGTTTGCAATGCTGTCATTGTTTTTATTCTGAAGATTAAGCATCACAGACTGCCTACACAATGTTGGTCTGCCGGAATGGCGTACTAATTTATTAGACATGATCTCTGAGTAGCTCACAGAGAAAGAAAGGGTCAATACGTCATTAAGTTTTACAGCTTTACGTGAAAACATAGAAAATGTATATCTTAATCCTGATTTACAGGTGTTTAAATCTTTATTTTCATCAATAACCCTAAAGAAAATATGGTACTCACTATTAAGAGAAATTATGGCAGAGCAGATGAGCAGGTTTTGAAAAATACTATATTGGCCTGAATATAAGACAACCTTCCCTTTTTAGACTTACTGAAAATAAGAGATACATTGACTACAAGGGGAACAGTGCATCATGAATTTTAAATGAAATGCAGTATGAAGCTAGAAGAGCACTGAGAGTGCAGACCTCCGCCAAGGTCAACAGTCCAGTCTTCTATGATATGCAAATCTGCAAGCCAACCACTTACTTGTCTCAATGACTGTCAGTGGTCACACATCATCATTGCTCAAAAGCAGGAATATTAATGAAAAGGGCTCATATTCTGTCACATGTGATCTCTGTTCCCAGCTTATCTTTTATTTGCTCAACCAAATGACTGATATGATGATGTTTGCTTAAGGTGTTATTTTACTCCTGTGTTCAAACACACAGACACCCCTATCAGTGTCACCATGACAAATGCGGGGCAATATATGGACCAAATGAAACAATTTTTTGATACCCTACTTTCAGTTATTTTCTTGAATTAGAAAAAAAATCAGAGGTGTTTTTCAGGGGGATTTAATTTTAAATGTTGTCTAAATACAAGCAGCATGACAAGAACTCAAATAAAAATGGTCTAAATAAAGTTTCATTCTAATCAGAAGCTGTCTGATGAAAGTAAAATTTATTTATGCATCGACCTTTCAAAACCAGGGTTACAAAGTGCTTTACAAAGGAATGGAGGTAGCACAATAAATACAAAACAGTGAAAACAAAAACGGTTCATGGCATCACTTACAGAGGTCAAAAGAAGCGTGAAGAGAGTCGAGAAATGCTCAACAGAAATAGGAACAATAAAACAAAACTGTTCCATGGCATCATAAATCAAAACTTAGTGAGCACAAAACTTCATGTACAAAAACAAGTCTTCAGCTTGGACTTAAAACACTCTGCGGAGTTTGCTGCCCTGACTCCCAGGAGGAGACTGTTCTACAGCCAGAGACCCGAGACAGCTAATGCACGGCAAAAGAGGTTACAAATCTGGCCAGACATCTCTTTGGCAGCTTTTGGGACTTGACAGGTTTTGTTTCTGGCACATTTTGATCTGTGCTACAAATGTATTGAGCTTGTGATACTCAGCCTTAGTGCTGAATAAGAGGATGTTGCTGTACAATTGGTTTCTGAACAGGACTGAATGATTCCTGTTTCCTATTTTCAGTGCCAACCTGTATCCTTCTCGTCTGATTAAAATAAAACCGAGCGCATTCTGTAGCTTGAGTGCTGTGCGGTTTAACCCTGCCTCCTAGCAGCTGGCCGTCTTACCGGTCCCGTCTGTGTCAATGCATATTTATCCATCTCTGAGAGGCTGAGAGCTGGCTTAGCATATGGATTAGTCAGAGAATCAAATGCATGGCCAGTGGCCACACTGAAATAGCTGGAGAGACATTGACCTGAGTGCTTCACCTTAGATCTGAGTAAATTGTGCCCCAGTTCCTCAGTAATAATCCTCAAATATACAAACATCCTGTGACAAAACACACAGCTTCTACTAGGGGAGTAAATTTACAATGAAAAATCACTGTTTAAGTGGGTGTTGAAACCTTTGACCACGCCAGTGCATTCCGATAAAAATTAAAGGCTGTTAATAGGCTCCCCTGCCTTCAAAAATATGAGGTGGCGTATACTTTGGAAATGATAATATTTAAGTGGTTATTATAGTTGTGATGAGAGGATATTTGCAGTATTTCAATATTTGCCTACATTATTTGCGTTATTAAAGGCTATCCCTAAGAGAAATGACAAAGGACACGAGTTTGCACCTCACGCAACTTATGTCATGATGAGTGTATTCACCGTTGAAGAAACTCTTTTTTTTTTTTCTCTTGAGCTGAAAGGCAGCTCCTTACAGTATCAACCCCTTTAAAGATTATGTTTCATTAGGGCAACTGGGAAATTGTTTGAACATAAAAGAAGCATCTACTAGATTTCTGCATTCGGCAATTATTTGTTGTCCACTTAAAAAACAAAATTGAATATGATTTTACAGACTATTATTAAAATCTTTAATAAAAGCCTTTTGAATGTGTTAAATGCCTAATACAGAAATTCAGTATGAAGGCACCTGTACATCTTCTAACTACTGACTTTGATTTGTGAGACAGCGGCAGTTGTGTGAGAAAATCTCATATCAAAAGGCCACCGATCCTCTTCCATGTTTCTTTTGAGAACCCAGCTGAAAAGCCGTCACGTCTGTGCATCCAAGAAGAGTTATAGAATTTATCTTCTCAATGCAAGATAGGAGTGGCCTTATTGTGTGTTGCCTGCCAAGTCAGGTGGAAAGGTGAGAATGGTGTAGTGCTACTTGGATGAATGTCATCAGATAATGATACAACCTGGAAAGATGTAGCAAGTATAGCAGAGACACAGAGGGAAACTAAAGGAAAACTAACAAATAGACTTGTTGAATAACAGGAAATGAATCAGAAACATTTTAGGCTTGCCTTGGCACAAGTACTTGTCACTGGTGTTGACATTTTATTAACTACATGTAGGATACACACATGTACGTCTATAGATCTAGAGCAGGGGTATTCAAGTAGAATTCAAAGAGGTCCAGTTAGAGAAAATTTCCCAAAGCAAAGGTTCGACTAACGACTAACTTGCGTTATCATTCAGTGCCATAACGTAATAGTTGTATTATGTTTTTAGTCAAGAACTGACAATATTTCAACATTTAGTTTTCACATCAAACTGGAGGGATAATAAATAATAAATACTCCAATAATAAATTCTAAATTTAAGTAAACTAAAATAAAGTTCCTTTTTTTTAAATGAAATAAAAAGGGTAGCTTGAAGTGATAAAGTGTAGTCTTAACCAATTTTATAATAAAGACTCAACACATCAAATGAACAGCTGTAATGCCTTCTCTTCTCTTTCATTCCCTCTTATAAACCACTTTCCTACTTTCTCTTGTTCAGTGAGAAACATGAGCTCTAGCTTGTCCTGCCAGCTAGCATTGGAGATCTATGAGATATTCTGGTTCTGAACGGCCCGTGGGAGGAATGTACATGTAAATGTAAAAATCTCTACATTCTCGTGAAATGTCTTTTCTCTTTCGCCCTCCTCTCTCTGTGTGCAGTGTTTCCCATACGTTCATTTATTTGTGGCGGCCACAATATCAATGCTGACCGCCACAGATTGATTTTCTTTTTTTTTTTTCAATAAGCCTATTTAAAATCGTATTTTAACCTCAGGAGCAAGTAGGCGTTAAGTGTCCTCAGAGTCTTGCTTAGGGACACAATGGTGGATGAGTCACAGTGGGGGATTGAACCCGGGTCTCTCACACCAAAAGCAGGCGTCTTATCCATTGCGCCATCATAACACCTCTAACTTGATGATTAATCTTGTCAACAAAATGAAGAGAATGAAAGCCATTTTAGTTGCAGCCCTATTATGTTGATTTCTAATTGTGGTTTTTTAATGTGTTTTCATGTTAATGTGTGCATGCTGCATGTCTGTGTATTGGTGTGTTTGTCCAACAGTGTAAGCCACAGGTGCAAGCATTATTTAATTAGTCTCTGCCAACCACTTCTTCTGATCCAACACAAAGCGGCAGATTTGGTCCTGTTCAGTTTAAGATTGAATGTGATGTACAATGGAATAGAATTTACTAGAGCCCGACTGATATGGGATTTTTAGGTCTGATACCGATTTCCGATAGCCGATATATTGGCCGATATTGTTTTTTCCCCTTATTGACATAAACAAAGATTATCCCTAAGAAGTCATACCAAGATACCATGACTTAATGCAGTATAAAAAACTTTTTTTATTGAAAGAAATATTACTTTGAACAAAACCACAACAAAATACATAAAGGCTTTGATAAATAGGAGTCAAATAAAACTACAGAAAAATGAGTACTACTGCTAATGAACATTAAAGTAAATAGTGTAGTGTGGGGGGCAGTAAAACACAAACACAAATAAAAAAATACCTATATACTACTACTAATATCTACTCTTTGTAGCTCCAGTGGACTGCGGTCAGCTGATGTTTTGTTTTGTGGTGCTGCAGTGTTTTGAACAGAGGAGCTGCAGAGCGCCCTTTGGTGGGCAAATTGTGCAACACTCATGACCTGAGGGAAGGTCCTACTCTCTGTCCCATTGAAATTTATCGGCTGTTATAAATTCTGATGCAGATACTCTGATGCAAGTAGCTTATATCGGCCGATAATATCTGCAAAACTAGAAATCGGTCAGGCTCTAGAATTTACTTCAATAATCATACATCAAGACCCGGGTTATTAAGTTCATAGCCTTTAGAAAACCTTTTTTTTAAAGTGAAGGTTTCCACACAGGTAAGCGAAGCATACGTGCTCCGTCTTATTTACACAGCTGAGTGTACAGCTGTGTAACTGTTATACAGTTATACAGATTCACAAGTGCATTTCTCATCTTCACTTTAATGATATTTGATGAGGTGTGACTGCTAATTATTCACTTTTGCTGCCAGGATTGTGACATCTGGAGTTGGAGTAATCCAACATGACCAAGCTGTCTGGTCAATATCACCTTTCTTTCATTGTAATACTACTTCAGGTGTAAATAAGTAGGCCTTGTTGCATAAAGAGTAAAGTATCCCAAAGAGGCGATTAAGGGTATACCTGGAACAGTGTTTACCTGAACAGACTCCTGGCCTTTTTATCGTCTAGCAGGGTTCTTACTATAAACTCCCTTTGATTCCTCTGGTTAGCCTAAGCCTAAAGTTAGACACTTCATTTGGCTAAAGGATTACCTACTAAGCCCTTTAGAGGTAATCTGGTCACATGAAAATCTGACATCGGTTTGCATAGACAAGAAAACCTTGCACCTCCTTCGGGGATTTTCCTCTCTTGAACTCTGAGACTCCTCCCATGTCATCCCTGACTTGGCAGTACATGCATGCATCAGTGGCCATGTGGATTTCCTTGTGCAGAACTGCAGCATTCTCCAGGATTTGACTAATTCATGTCTCGCAGGATAACTCTGTAAGCCCTTTCACTCTCCTGAGTGCTTGGCCTCGTGGAAGTTTTTCTTTTGTTTGCAAAGATATGAAGGAATCACGGAGTGTTTGTTCTGGTTACAGAGTTCCATGAGACCTACGTTGGGATAAAGGCTGGGATCAAAAAGAAACAACACTGAAGACACCTGACCACCAAGGTAAGAAATGTTTCATAGCTTTGTGCACACCTCTGCAGGCGACATATTTGTTGTTGAGTCACTCAATTTTCCTGTTTCAGCACAAACTGTGAACCTAACTGCGAACCTATCAGTGGGATCTGTGAGTGTATAGTTACAGTGATACCTTAATAGAGTCACAAAGTCAAAAAACTGATGCGGAGCTGGGGTTGGTTTTGTTTTTCCATGCTGGAGCGCAGTGTCTCATTTCCACAGGTGCAGATATCGAATTTGGTTTTGGGGGGGCTTCTGTATCTACAGTGCATTTGAGCTATACAGCACATATGTACAGGGCTGAATCTAACAGTCAATAAATACACATGTCAGATTAGAGAGCAAAACAGAGCTAAAAGTAAATTTAAAAGAGTAAATTTTAGAATTAAATTCACCAGAAGTGAAGCATAAAGCACATACCTTTGTCTAAATCAGACAGTGAATACTTACTCTCTCATATGTGCCCCTTTTGTGCACGTGTGATTTTCACACACAATTTCTCCATCCAGTGCTTTCAGTGACCCAGTCCTTTATTCCAAATATCAGACACACTGAATTGGAATATTCTGTTACTCTTAGAGAGGAAAAATAATTATTCTAATTTTATTTCTCTCCACATTGGCTGGCATGGGCTGGCAAGGGCTTTTAAACAATCCAGTGGTTATTCCACTTGCAATACTGGACAGGCAGCCTAAATGCAAAAGCAGTAACATGGAAAGACAAGTAAACTACTCAAATTCATGTTATTGGATTTATCCAAAGCAACTGACAATGCTTAATATTTCAGAAGTTGCACAACATGAGCAACCAGAGGTTAGGGACATGTTGGTGGATGTGACGCTGTGGGAATCGAAACCAAATGTTCTACATCAAAGGCATGTGTCTTATCCTTTGCACCACCCCCATGTAGACATTCATGTTTTGTATTACCAAATTTGGTCTCGTGGTTATGCTTAGCGTGGTATTACTAGTCCCTGGTGTAGATTCTGCTGACATCAACTCAGCAACAATTGTCACATCAGGGGAAGACTAAAAAAGCATCGGGGGTAAAATTTAAACTTAATATTTAAAATGACGAGGAAAAATCAAACCACCATGAAGATCAAAGTTTTCCACTGATGATGGCTGGTCCACACAGGACTTCGTATTCCGATATCAAGTGTAGATTGTATATTTTCAATTCACATAGTTAGTTTTCTGTACAAAACTAATTAGTTAATAAATCCAGGTTGACTTAATTTAGCTCAAAGGGGTGAGTAGACTTGGGTCACTGTAATGGTCCACCAAGGAGGACTGTTAATTGACGGCTTGCTGTTGGTCTCATGTCTGTGTTTCCATTCAACATATAGAACTGCAGGGTTACAGTCGATCAAATGCTGATGACCACCGTACAGTCAGAGCAAATGTTTATTCAACCCCTTGAAGGTTCTTTTGAAAAGTAACCTGGAAATGACCTTTGGATTCCAATATAGCCATATTCATTAACCAAATCTTAATTTTGAGACGTTTATTCCATAATACATATTAGCTTAAATGACTGATGTAATATGAATGGAAGATTAACTGGGAGAAAAGAATAACAAGAGAACATTGATGTGCCACAGTCAGCAAGTGTGTTTTACCAGAGAAGACTCCACCTCTCTGTTGGTCTGTTGTCAAACCACAAAAACACCCAGTTCACTCCTGATTTTAGATATTGCTGAGTGGTGCTTTTGTTCTCTAATCAACTGTCTTTGGCGCAGTACAGACAACGGCTTGCAATGAGCCAAGTTTCAGTTTGGGCTTTGGCCAAGTTAATTAGGGCTGGAACATGTTTCTCCGTGCTGCACATATGCAAATGTGCAGGGGTGTTGTTCGTAATTGTAATTGTGTGGCTGTTTCTGACGTTTTCTTTTCTGTTTCGAATCCGCCTATAAGGAAAACCTTCTGCCAGGTGACATTCAGCATTAGCTAAAAATGAGTAACCTGTTGCCTCAGTGTTTTGTACATTGGTCTTTGCTGGTTAACCACAAGTTTTGAAACAGAACCCAGTTCAATCAGGACAGACAATAAATATGAAAAATGTGAATAGTCTGGTGAATAGACCCCATCATAAGATCATGGTATTTGAAGGGGGTGATGAAATGATATATAAACCTCGCCAATGGAGTCTAGACACTGGTGATGGTGGTGGTAATGGGATGAAGAGAATGCTCAAGATCTGGATGTGATGAGTCGACTTATGATGAGCTCGAATGATGCACTGAAATGACAGCTGACAGCAGGAGAGAAGACAACAGATTTAAATTATGACAGTAACTATGTGATTGGCTGCTGGAGATCATGGGAAAATCCGGTTGATATCACTAAAAAGTGAACACACAGGCGGCTGATGAGAGAAGTGGGAAGAGAGAGAGTGGATGATTGATAGTTGTAAATGAAGCATAAAGATAGTCTTACTTACTTTGAGCTTCATTAGACTAACTTTTCTGTTGTGGTGTGCAGAACAGCTTAGCATTAGCAATTACCCTTTTCTAGGGGCTCGTACATGAATCAAAACAAAGTGGCTTCTGTCAGAGGGATGAGAGGTGAGCGTGGATGCTGCACCGACACACACATCCCGCCCTATTGCTTCTCAGGTGGCAGAGAGAACAGGCTG
This sequence comes from Lepomis macrochirus, assembly GCA_024633595.2. NCBI lineage: Eukaryota > Metazoa > Chordata > Actinopteri > Centrarchiformes > Centrarchidae > Lepomis > Lepomis macrochirus. Next base: position 7,634,665 of record JALXJV020000023.1, read on the forward strand.
AGCCACTCCCTGCCCATCTGTCATGCAGTCACTTTCCCCGCTCTGGCACACGCGCTCACAAACACGAACGAGCACACAAATACAAACATGCATGCACATAATCAAATCGACAAACGTGTACAAACATCCACGTGCACACAGACAAATACAAACATTTGAATTCACACACAGATAATCTCAGAGCTCTGCTAACATTTATCACCAACCAGGGAGTGTTGGGGAACCGTAAAGCAGAACGGGCAAACTTTGAGTGGGCTTGGAGCCAGCGGTTGAACTATCCTCTGACAGTTTGACTCACCACCTGGCTGGGTAATCCCAGCTCATGCTTTTGGACAGTTCCCGTTCTAAACATCAATTTCAATTTGAGTGAATTGAATTTCTCAGATGGCCATTCAAGGTCTGGCTCACATTAACCGGAAGAAGTAAGCTTTATGACCGTTAATGCAGTGCAGAAGAGAGACATAATGACATTTAAAATGAAACCATTACAGTTAGACGGATGTGCGCGCAAGCTGTCGCTATATTAATGCGGTCTCCATTTTTGTTTGTGACATTTGAATAAGCATTTGTTCTCTGTATCAAGAAACAACTTAATAACCTGCCATGAGGGGCTTGGATGTCTAGACAGAATAGAGTAATGGGAATTTAATTTTTTACTGCAAAGAAGCCAGGAATTAATTTATAAAGACAATTACCAAGCATGCTACTAAATGACATTTCCAACAACGGAAGCAACAATAACTGAACAATGACGCTGGCCAAGTTGAATTGAGTGGTGATAGGTGGCTGCACCTGCATTGTAGCCGGGAGTCTTGGCTGCATTGCAGTGCAGCGGTGGAGATGTGATCCTGCACGGTTTGGGGTTTTTGTTGTGAAGGGCAAGTGCTATCTGCTTTCCTTCATATGGTTTTATTGTAGTGCAGGATAAACAAGGTGCAGCTGTAATGCTAGGTTGCAGCATCAGAGAGAAAGAGAGTGTGTGTGGTGTTTTGTGAAACTGCGGTTTCTTGGACAGCTCTCTCATTCACTGAAAGGAAGTGGTTTTTGCCTCCTCTCAACGAGGCACAAAATGTTCCTCTTTTTCAGGTCTTTGTTGATACTTTCTTTCATTCATTCTTGTGCCATCATACCAAAATCTATATTAAAAGACTCTCTTTGAGGTCAAAAGGGAGGCTGAAACGGAAAAGTGCAAACCACAGTTGGCAGGGAAGAGAGAGTGTTTGTGGTTTAATGTTAGGTATTGTGGTTCCCTGTTATGATTGCTTACCTCTCACGTCTTTGCTTGTATTGTAACAGGAGTTGATTGGTGCTAAAGAATGCAAACATCTTTGTGATGTATCCCAAGGGTAGATATGCTTTCCTTCCCTATTTAGATAAATCACATTTGTATGATACCTTGATACCTTGTTTGTGCTGCAAGGTATCTGTATACAAAGTAATTTTAGGCCACATTTAAGAAGCTAGAGCCACCATATATTTGACATTATGGCTAGAAAAAAAAACAAACCAGCAACCTGCTCATTATCTCTATGTCGCTCCATACTGCCACCTGTGGTCAAACATAGAACCAGACCAGTACTGGAGTTTTGCGGTTGATGCTGGATCAAAAAAACGCCACACGTCACCTTTAAGTCAGTTGAAGAGATTGATCTCTTGAACCTTCAAATAAGCCATCAGAAATTCGTGCCTGAGTCTCAGCACATAACATAGAAGTCATGTTTCCTTTCAACACTGACACTCATTTGAAATCTTTCACAGCAACACAGCTTTATTCTTTGTCTATGGAGCTGACTTTCTTCTTTTAAAGTATATTTCTCATGCTGTGAGAACACTTTGTTTCATCACTCAGATGTAACTGTGGATTTCAAGCCATGACAGAAAGGAAGACATCAAGGACAAGATTGACATATTGATTACAGCGTGTGGTGTGATGACGGCTGAAATGTCTGCAAGAAAAATTGTCAGTAAAAAAAAGGAAGCATTTTTGCTGTCTGGCTTGACCTCGACCATCCTACCCTTGTTTTGTAACCTGTGATCAAATCTTAGATAAGTTATGTTCACGTTGCATTTCACTTCATCCGATGCAACAGCTCCGGACTGCATATCCTGGTGTGAAGCAGATGACTGTATCAACAGCTATCCAATTTCAAACTAACAATGAATGATTTCTTTCAGCTAACGACTGGACACATTGTTTAAAGTTTCACTGGGAGCTCCCGTTTCCATACATAGATATGGAACAGCATGAACATTTTCTACAGCCCTCTGGCATTAAGGTTCTGTATCTGGACAAAATCTAAGATAGCAGGATGTTTACTTAGACTGACATTGATGTTAATTAAAGATGTTAAATTGCAACCTGTTCCAGGAGACAGTACTTACCTGTCTGCTCCAGTGCTTTGATCCTTTGGTAGCAGTTACATATTTGTGAGGTCTAAGGGGATTGTGTAACATACCAATTTCTAATTACACGGCATGATAGGACATCTGATATAGATGTTAATGAAACAGAGGTGTATTAATTCAACCACCGTGTGCAGTACCTTTGTGGTAATCGCATCATGTCAAACTGTCACGGGCAGCATCTGCAGTGAAAACTTGAGGTGTCTGTCAAGGTAGTTCATTTTTTCCAATGTTTAAAGTATTCAAAAGTGAGTCAAAATATACTAAAGAACTGAAGTGGATTAGCGCTCTCATTGAACAGTCACCAAATTATTTTGCAACATCGTCATACTCATATTAAACATTAATCTGCAGGTTAAAAGAATCACTAAATGCATTTGCAAATATATATGTGTTATAGCGAATCATTGTGTGTGGCCAATCATGCGAACAGGCCTGTTGAATCCCTCTTTCTCTCACACATTTAGATGCAGATGCATTCAGACTTTAACTAATAATAATCATCGAAAAAATCCTACATAACATCAAATAGCACTAAAGAATTTCAGAAGAGAGCGTCCTTAGTTTTTAATAATATCCTCTGTGCATATTTAGTTTTCAATTTAGTTTTCGTGTGTAAAATTGCTGCAGTGAAAAGACTGTGCTGTCATGCGATGCCGTGGTGGCGCACACAACGGGTCTCCATTCTCTCCTCGACTCACCCGGCACATCTTCACCACCTGCACATATGGTCTGTGTAAATTAAAAATGTCTGGAAATAAAGCCAGTAAAAGCTCTCACACAATCACTACTCTCCATCCTCATCATCAGTCCTCGTGATGCAGGCCAAACGTAACAAAACCGACATTAAGAGAATGTGCTAACTGCTGTAAACATAGCAATACTGCGGGACACTCGTGCGTAATGCTGCATGGCTGCGCAGTGGCACTGCAGAGGAAAACGCGAGTGTAAGGATTAGAGTGTCCATGAAGATTACCTGGTCCATGATGATGACTGGCTTGTACTTCAGTTTAGATTCTTTAGAGTCCTGCTCTTAGATCTGTGTGCTGAACTGGGTCCACCATTAGACAGACCGACCTGGTGGAACCGTGCCATCCAGGTACAAGTAGGCTAAAACACTGTTTCTGGTCAGCTGTTGGCAGCAGGAGCCGGCAGTTGTGTGTCTGATGTGATCAACAATATGTAGTGTTTACCTTTCTACCCAAAGTCTTTGTTTAGAGTAATATAGTTCTTTAAAACTCTTTGAGTCTTCTTTTGTTTATGAACGAGCTGCACCAAACAATATGTACTTTCTAATATCCACCTCTAAAGCACCTCGATTTCTGTATCAGAAAAACTCTTCCTCTTTTTTGACAACCACTTTGTGTCAGACCATGTTTTCTTTATTTCAGCCATCATGAGTCTCTGAGCCGGCTGCATTGACTTTCGTTGTGACACTGACACGACATTGTTTTGCGTTCGTTGCTGATTCAAGAGTTCAAATCATCAAATAAAATATTTCCTCTCTCCTCCACTTCAGTGATCAGCACCTTCATCTTGCACTAAGTGAATTTTCTCTTTTTCACTGTTTTGGAGAAAGACTGGCTGTTGTTATTTGGACCTTAGAAGATGACTGTATGGTCATTTGCATAGTAATTTATGGGAGGAGCCAAGGCTGGATATGTGGCTTCTGCATGTGTGCACAATTTCACGGTGATTGGCATATATAAAGGAAAGCTGCGTAAGACCTGCCATATGCCTGGTTTTATACATGTGGATATTTCTGCGAACATACTTTTTAAATTCTGTCAGCACACCATCTTTCAGTATGAAAGCTGCGCAGTCTTGAGGCCCCATGTGTGTTTCCTCCCGCCCCACCGCTTAATCTTTCCTCAAGGCGGTGGCAGTTGAGGCGCAGAACAGGTGCAGCTGGGAGTGATATGAACACAAGTGTCTGTTCAAACAGTTGGTCCCTGCCACATTATACTGTATATATGTAATATACAGTCCAGTCTGTCACTGTGCTGCCATTCAGGTGGAGAGAAAAAACAGGTTCAAAGTACTTGACCATGCCAGATGCCTTTTGTTGTTTAATACTCCCCTCGCTGTGTTTGCTCTCACTCTCGCCCTGTCAGCCTTCAGCTGTATAGGATTATAGATAAAGATACAATGTATGGCGCAGCTTAAGACCTCACAGTATCTTTCACCTCTGGATAAGGACAAAAAAGCTGAGCGTTTGCGGGTTTACAAGTTTAATGAGTAACACATTAGTGAGGATAAGTAGTGCGGTACAGTATGTCTTGGTTAGAGAGAAAGTGTGCCATTTTGTTGCACATGCTCTAGGAAGTACATGTTACAACATGCTTGGTCATACTGTACAGTGTGTGTGTGTATCTGTGTTGAGTTGGATCTGATAGTGTGTACTCTGACGGGCGATAATCTCAACTCAGAGGTGCGGGTGTAAAGAGATGGTGTTAATTTCAAAGCTCCTTTCAAGAAAGGTTCTCTTTGTGGCCATGGGCAAGTCTTTGAGACTCAAAACAAAAGCTAGTATTTCTGTAGTCAGCATGTTTGTTATGTCCAAATTGCTGTACACACGGTTACAAAGCTCTGGATACTGTGAACATTTCCATAATTAAGACCAGGCCGCTATTCCTAGAGGGCAAAGACAGAGAAAAATAGAAGAATAGCACAAAGAACAGAAAAAAACTGAGAAAACCAGAGGGAATAGAGGGCAGAAATAGCTTGAGAGTGGTGGGCAGCATTAACCAGTTTAGAGAAGGGCATTCCAGCTCTTTTGTTGTCGGGCCACAAGTATTCCAGTCTTCCCTGCTCACTCCTACTCCTTTGCCACACAAATGAAATGAACTTTGGAGGACTCCAATAAAGGCAGAGAAGCAGGAAGAGTATTCAACGCCTGGGGTTAGGAACGCTGAGTCCCTACATTACATACATAGTGTACACTTGTACCTCTCCACGTGGCTTGAACTGATAGCTCTTCTGTAACACTTAGTACAGTCTGGTTTGAGTTTTACACAGACATCGGGGGAAGGGTCAGTATCTTTACATAGACAATATTAAAGACAGACGATGTAAGAAACAAGTTGTTGAACATGGTGGATTAATTAAACCTCGTTTTCAATATAAAGGTTCCCACAAAAAAACAACCTCCTAGCGCATTCAGGTGAATGTGTGCATGTATAGTATATCTGAATGAATGTTTTCTCATACTCCAGCAGCTACAGAGCGGACGGGCACAAGAATGCATCAGCGTATCTTTTGTACTCCGTTTGGATGAGTTTCAGATCAGTGAACCGTGCTCTGCACCTTCTCATTAAAGACGTAATTCTATAAGCTATTTGGCTGGTTTCAAGATGCCATGACTAGCTGAAGCTATACTGGGACATTTTCCCTCCACCACTGTGTGCAGAGGTCTAGTAGACTTTTATAGATCATGTAATAAAGTTTGATCAAATTCACACCTTTTTTTAAAACTTGATGGTTGGTAGAACATTAACTGAGCGTAGGCTTCAGTCTTTGTCAGCATGAGTGATCATTACTATTGGAGTGATACAGAAACCAGCACCAAGGCCAAACGTATGACTCATATTAATAATACATTCGTCCCACATGACTGGAGAAGTTCTCAACCTTGTATTATTTACTTATTTTTAATGATTGTCTTTGTTTCTTCTCTTCGGCATTATTGTTGCTTTGTGCCCTGATGTTCTTTCCTTTTTTTTTGTGTGTGTGTGTGTGTGTGTGTGTGTGTGTGTGTGTGTTTGTTTGATCTCGGTCTACGCTGCAAGCCAAGGTGTTATCTCTATTACATAAATTGCCCACGTGCCTTTTGGCAAAGCACCTTATGTGTGGAACCTCAGCCAAGTCTGTCAAGGTTAGTTAAGCTGAAATTGTGCCAGGGTGGTTTGACACACCTGTGTGTGTGTGTGTGTGTGTGTTGTGTGTGTGTGGGGAAAGGTTCTGTTGTTCACTATTTGGCTGTTGATCAGAAAGGCCGTTTTCCTTTCTTTGAATACTTTTAAGCTGTTTTGCATTGTTGAACCTTTTTAATTCCAACTCATTTACTGGATTTAGATAAATTAAAATTACATGTGTGGTTTTGTTCGACAACACGCTTTAGAATGGCTTGTATTGTTTTACTTTATATTTCTCTTGCAGTAAATAAGCAGTCACAGTATGCTATAGTGTTCTCAGAAAAAAAAATGCAGTCTTGACATTTGACCTCTTTATACACCTCGTTAGTCTGAGCAAGGCTGGTGAGGTCATATCAATCAAGTACCATGTTTGTAATGTTCCTGTGACCTTACCCTCTCCTTGACAGGTTCTTGTCTGTATGGTTCTAGCAGAAATTACATTTGGCTGTTCCTATAACATTGTACACCTCAGTGTTAATTTGAACTAGTTTGCCTTTAAGCTGACTGCAGAGAGGAAAGACTAATTTTGATGTCATCTGGCGACAAATCCTGCAGCTGCTTCATAAGCATCGAAGCAAGCTCCTTACTTTGACAGCACCCACGGTGATTTCACTGGGGTAAAGAGACAGTTTCTGTTTAACAGCTGTGAGCCCTGGATTTGAATAACACTTGTTTGTAATATCTCGGAAAGAAATGTATGAGGCCACAGAGTCAGTAGCTCAGGTGGTAGAGTCAGTCCTCATGTTGTTGTTTGATCCCTGGCTGTGTATGTGGGGCAAATGTATGAGCTGCAACTACCGAAAATCTGCTGTTTATCTTCTCAGTGAATTGACAGATTATTTAATCTATAAAATGTTGAGTGAAAAATATCCAAAATAAGTTCTGGTGACATTTTTAAAATGCTTGTTTTGTCCAACTAACAGGTCAATACACAAATAATATGCAAAGGGCTAAGAAAATCTTGCCTCTTCGAAGAGGGATCTTGGAATCTTGAAACCAGCGCATTTTTAACAATTTAGCTTCAAAATAGTCACAGTAGTTGTAATCCAGTATGTGCGCTGCAATCAATATAAAGATAGTTGTTTGTAGGTATTGACTTAAATGTCCAGAATAGTTGGAATGCTGCAATTTTTCATTTAACGTAATACATACTTTGTGTTTCCCTTTTTGTCCCAATATTTAGCATTTTAGAGCACAGGTGGTGCTATTATAGGAGTTATAGTTCTCTTTATGCTAAAATTCTAAACAATAGATGGGTGAAAAAGTCATAGAAATAAAAACATTTTACATGTTTTACTTCAGCAGTTTATGTCCATTTGTATATCAATCACTATATTTTACTCTATATATGTGTCTATATTCCTGAATGTGTTTGTGTGTCTATATTCTCTGAATGTGTCCCTCTATGTTTATCGCTGTCTGTGTGTCACTGTATTTTTTTTTCACTGTGTGTGTGCCTAAAGCTGTGTGAGTCCATTCCTGTATGTGACTGTACATGTGTCGTTGTGTGTGTCTAGGTAATTCTCCATACGCTCATGCATGCAGCAGTGGGAGACGACTGTACAGGCATGCCTGAGGGATGTGGTCAGGAGAGGCCTGTGTTTTATGGAACATACTGTACTAAGCTGCACCGCTGCAGTAAAGGTGCTATAAATAGAAGGTGCTGATAAAGAAAAAGAAGAAATGGGGACTCACCAAACCGGTTCATGTTTGAACACTCAGCCAGGGGCCAAAGGATCAGGCTGTTCTAAAGCCAACACTGGTATATAGAAGTGTGTAACCAAGGACACGTATTCTCAGATTTACTTTAAATGTATGTTTGTTTTAAAGGGTTTAGGTTTCAAGACTTGATGTATTTATGATTTTCATTAGGGAAGTAACATGCACTCATAGTGTGACAGACTGCAACCACATCTGACACCATCACGGAGGTCTACTAAAGAACTGTCTGTCTGCAAATATAACTGTTTATCAGAGTGTCTAGAAAAACACGAAATGTGTTAAAGAATGTTGGTGTACAATTCAGAAGTTTTAAAACGTGTAAAGGATAAGTGTGATGAGGTTGGTTTATTTTAAAATTTAGGTACCGGAGTGAGAAAACCCAGCCTTTAATTTTCAGGGATTTGGTTTGGACCCAAACTGAAATGGACCTGTGGAAAACCTACCCAAAACCAACAAGCATAGGAATGATCTGATTGAAATAGACCTGAGGATAATTACTCCAGATCCAAGATATGGTCCATTCTGAAAAGATTTAAGTAGAGAGAACACCAACACTATCCTCAGCATGGTGCTCCATCACTTAACAGGCAGTTGAAAATAATAACAATACAATATAATGTATTTTTTCCTGAAGGTAACAGTTTGGTACAGTACTCACACTATAGTTGTCTTAGTTATAGCCTATTAGCAGTGTTGGGCAGTAGCGCCGTTACTAGTTTAACTACATTTCTCAGTAGCTTGGTGGCAGCATCGCTATTTTCTGAATCAAATAGCTTTTCAGTAACGAAGCTCTTTTATTGACCGAGTAGCGCGGTAGCTTCCCCACACGCTACATTTTCCCAAGCATTTCTGATGGATCAGTAAGTGACACCACTGCCACGGCAGAAGCGCTTCTGTGTGACGGTGACATCACGTACCGATCCTTGGGCTGATGTCTGTAACACCTCTTGTTAGAAGGATCAAGGTCTGGCCTGGACACCTCTTCCTCTAGTGAGGAGGAAAGCTTGATATGTAGCTGCAAAAATTTGTTTCCATGAGATGAGATGAAATATTTCTCTCTCTCTCTCTCTCTCTCTCTCTCTCTCTCGCCCATTGCCATGAATTTTTTGGGTTGTTTAGGTTGCAATGTTGCCAGAGCACAAATTCACATATAAACAATAAAAAAGATATAATTAATTAATAACGTGATAATTAAATAACTTTATAGAATGAACAATGGTTCTGGTTTTTTTTGCATGAGGAAATACATTTAGCTGCAATGATTTAACAGTAAGTAGGAGAGTTTCTGTGTGTCTGATTTAGCTCTCTCTCACACACACACATTGTTTGGAGCAGGACTTTAGTCTTTTTCTATTGCTACTGTGGAATGAAGTGAGTTCAATATAAACTAGGCCTATAGCCTACTCTGTGTGTGTGTGTGTGTGTGTCTGTATATATAGCTTATATGTAACTAAGCTACTTTTGCCATGTTGCTGTAGCTTAGCTTGCTACATTTCACTGGGGGGGGTAGCTTCTGTGTAGTGAAGCTTCATTTAATGTAGAGTAGCTAGTAGCTTAGCTCACTACATTTTCCAAGTAGCTTGCCCAGCACTGCTTATTAGTATTATAGCAGTAGTTCTCGGAGATGTTTTTTTTTTTTACAGTGTTATATAATGTAGCATGATTGTGCATTTCCTAAACCTTCACCTGCCTACAAAGCCACTGGCTGCAAGGGGTCCAGTCAGTTTTATTTATATTTCCCAAAATCACAAATTGGTCTTACACTATATTACCATTTATACAAAATATATTGCATCCCTTTATCCTTTTAAATAATATAACCTAAAAATATTGTACATCATGATTGATTTATGAAAGATAATCTCAAATAGAGTGGGTGCAGTGATTCTGGTAGTACAGTGCAGGTTTTCAAGACATTTTTGCGTGATAAACATTTTTAAAATACTAGTCTCTGCTGCTGAGAGATTGGTTGAGGCTGTCTGGTAAGTCTTTTGCAAAGGCAAGTTTTCTGGTGGCTGAGCAAGAGAAATGAGAGGAGTCTTAACCCTGTGGTGGGTGACTCATTTTCAGGCAGAGGAGTTTTATAGGTTCTGAAAATAATTGTTTGCCCTCTGATCCAACAGGTTATAAAGGGGCTTACATGGATGGATGAAGGCAAGGAACAGTGTTTGCTTAGCCTTAGATAAAGGTGAAATGCATATGAATGGGAGAAAAGAACTGTAGGTCTTGCTGGGAGACCTGCAACCACCCTCTTGTTATTATAGCATTTAAAAGCACTGCGAGATTTTATGCCTTCAGTACAGTTGTCACAAAGAAAACCTGCATTTCTCTGGAGGGGCGCCTCTTGCCATTATTTGCCCATTAGTGCACTCTTCCAAGGTGCTAACAATTATTAAAGAGGTTTAGCCCCAAGGTTGCACCACATCGATTTCTAAAACATGAATGAAAAGTGTCATTGCCAGTTTTTCTTCGATAGCCTTCTCCAAGAAATCTGTTTTAGAAAATTTGTATGAAATGACTGGAAAATCTGGGTGCTCAGTGATTTGTTTAATGTTATCTTTGAGTGTGCATCAACACCAAGTCTGGTCCACTGGGCATTGTGAGGCAGCATACGTCTCCACTTTCCCAATAGCGTGCATCTCTTTTCCAAACGCCTGCACATTCAGAGCCAGAAGAGGCTAAATCCTCAGCTGACACCCAGCCCTCTTAAACGACACTGTAACCCGTTTTATGACCTTGTTTTTCTTCTATTTTTTTGTCTCTCCTGTTTTTTTTTTCAATCTCACTCTCTCCTGATTCACTCTCATCCTTGACCCTGATCGCTCCCTATCACTCCTTTAAATATCTCTTGTCCCTTTATGCCAACACAGCGATATATACACACATATGCACATATGATCCATTGGATATCTGTTTGGCTCCATGCACACACTGCACCCCCAATGTTCCCATTTGGAATTCTACCGTTCCCAGAATCTTGTTTCACCAAAGCGACACCAGCGTGTCTGCTCACACACACACGCACATGCATGCACATGCTCACACACACACACACACATACATACACATACACATACACAAAGCTATTTCATAGACACCACATTCCCTTTTTTCCCTCTTTTTTTATACCCCAGCTCTGGGCTGGTTTTTATGGCGCCCCTACACCCCCCACCCGCTTACTGTGTTCCTTCAGGAATTTTGGCCCACGTTCAAAAATTCTAAATCAACTACAGGCTGCTACAGCACCCCGGGCCCCATCGCTCTGCGTCTGTCTTCCCACATGTTGACCCCAGGGAGTGTTTGTGTATGTAGAAAGCGGGCTGACAGTCAGGCCACTGACAACCTGTCCCAAGAAGGTTTTTACTGACTGTCCGATAGCTTTTGCCCCCTGTCTCTTTCCTCCACCCTGTCAGTCATTTTCTCACTCTTGCTTCTTGTTTGTCTTCTTTTTTGTCACTACCTGATAAATGAAAATGTTTTACTAACCTTTGTGACCCACATCACCCTTAGTCTCCTTTAGTGATGGTTGATTTTTTATATTATTTTTATATTTTACATCTGTCTGTATATCAGAGACATATGCTTGCTATATGTAATATGTAGTTATATGTAATAATACAAATATTACATCATAGAATAACAAGGAGGAGGAACATTGGCAGCCCAACATAAATTAGAGTCATCCTATTCCCTAATGGAGTATAATCACAGCATCTTCCTATTCCCTCTGCAGTCTCAGATACCAGGCCCAGATATTGTAAGTTCAGTGCTTCCCCGAAGAAAATGCAAAGTGCGCTGACAAAAAACTTATTTTGTGTAAAGTGGTTTTCTAAGGCAAGGCCAATATGACACTCCACAACTTTAACATGTTTGGGGCTATACATCATTTTGCTTTTAAGAGGCAAAAAGTGAAGATCTTTAATATTTTGAGGTCGTGAATCTCTCAGAAACTATTGTTTTAAATGTGTACATCCACATTGCTTTGTGTTTGGCTGCCTCACTCTCTCTGTCTCTTTTCTAGCTTTGACTCTTTTTCTTGTTCATTCCCTCTCTGCCTTTTCTTTTTCTGTGAAAAAAGCGAGAAAAAAAGTTCAGTGGAAAGAAATTTGTTCTACAGATGTTGTCTATCCTGGAGCCCAAAGCTTAGTCGAATAGAGGATTGCTTTCCCTCCCTCCCCATCCTCACTTCATCGGAGTCCCCCCCATGACTCGTCTGCCTTCCCTCTACCTCTGCATGACCCTCTTGTCTCATTTCGTCATCTACTTTGTTTCTGTTTTTCTCTCCAATACATTTTGTCCTTCTGGCCTGTACATGGTGATTAACAAACTGCCTTTAATTGATTCACTGCACTGGTGTGGTGTAAAGCTAAGATCTGCTAATCTCTGTCAACACAGGGGTCCCCTTTGCTCTGCTTTCATGTGGGTTCATATACATAAGGCTTGGCGTGTATAGAGCTGTTTGAGACAGCTTTGTGCATGTGTGAGATGCTCAGATGACAAGCCTGCTGCACATTAGTCTTGTGATTTAGTGAGTTTGGCTGCGGCGCCATCCCTCCTGCCTCGACTCTGTTCCTCGTTCGTCTCTCTACAGTGAGTGTCTTTGGCTGTCCATTGTATATGGTCTGGTTCAGATTCCCAGTTTGGTGGCTTCTCTGAAAGAGAGGAACACATGTGCTGAGCTGATGTGTTGTCTTGCATGTTCGCAGCAAAGCTAGCTCCCTCCCAGCTCGCCAGCTCACACTGTGGTGTTGAAAACAGGAATCTAGTATTTTTCATGCCTTCTGTATATATTTTTTTGCTGCAGAATGCCACCTGTAAACACTATCAGTACAGTCTAGTGATTACTGTTAACTGCATTTAAAAATTAAATCAGAAATGATCCCCAAGCGCAAAAATTAACTCAAAAAACACAAAAAGTATGGAGCTAATGACTCAAGCCTGAGTCCCCATTGAAAATATGGTAATACTTAATATTAGTATGACACATGGCTTTTAATGGCCATGCATTACTTTAGCATTTTATAAAGGCATCAAACATATTTAGGCTGCGAGGGATTGAAAAGTGTTTTGGGAGAGTGTGTATGGCTTGACTGGCTTTGGACATCTTCTGTCAAGGTACATCCTTTGTTACAGTGAAGTGATGCTGGTTTCTGTTTTCAACTGGTAAAGCTATCCTAATCCATCCATGAACCCCTTCTTTTCCCAGCCACTTCACAGTGAATGTAAACTCTAATGCGTTTATCCAGTCTAAGCCCATTGTGCTCTATCTTGAAAGCCAAACATGGGTAACAGACGTGTCCTCACTTGTTTAGGAATCCCATTTTTTCGATCATTAGGCCTATTATATTAGAAGTTGTGCTGTTTGATCTTCTGTCTAGAGTTCATTTGCCCTGTAGAGCTTTTTATAGCAGTGACTTTGTTTCTGGGTATGACACACAAAGCTACTCTGTTTCCACAACCACCACCCCTCATTTAATCAGCAAATAAAGAAACAACTGACAAATTTGCGAGATGGATTAGGAATGGGCAGATCATCTTCCTACATAGCATGCTTAAAACAGAGTACATGTCCTTGTTAAACAATGTCACTCTCCACTGATTGCTTAGGATAAAAGACAACAAAAATAACCCCTCTCCCCAACAGAAATCAGCTAACATGAAGACAGTGTCATGTTGAATAAAATAAGTGAAATACCAATTGTGTTTGATTCTAGTAACTGGTAATAACAGAAAAACGGCAAAGCAAAATCCTTCCGTGTGTCTTGTGCTGAAAGCTCGGTGACATGGCTAGTTGCGAGATTAGTTAGCAAACTGCTGTAGCATGCGATCAGCTAAGTATAGTTTGCTACCACATCCATGACAAGTAGCAACAAGTTTGGATGAATCAGCTGTACAGGTCGTTGTAAGTTGAGCTACAGAATTAAGTGTCAAACTGGCAAATTTCTTCTATCATCATGGATGCATTACCTGCTCCTAGTAACATGTCAACTGAATGTTTTTCAGTGGGATAGATATGGGACATGCTACTGATTGGTCAGGGCAACACAAAACAAATAAAATCCCCCTTTCAAGCAGAAATTGGCTAACATATACAAAATGTCAGACTGAAAGAATAAAACGAAACAAAATGGCAGTTCTGCCTTATCATCAGGCAACAGAAAGGCCTCTTTCACTGCAGTGGAAGCTGTTGCATCAGGCAGTTAAAAATATTTTATGTTCTGCGAACTTACATTTTAGCACTAATGTATTCATACCACAAAATATCCTCCGGGGCTGCTGTCTGCCATAACACATGCCAACAGACAGGGATGACAAAGTGTTTCCATTTTATCACAGATTTGATCGCAGATCATATAGCTATCACACCTCCTTCTGTAAGCACAAAAGGTAAGCATACAGTTGCTCGGCAAGACGTCTCGCCCTGTTGGAGACACCTTATCCAGGCAAAACATAGTAGCTCATATGTTGTCCCATCAATTATGTATCATGTCAAAGGCATCACGTTTTCTGCACAGAGGAAGGTCCACAGTGGTTGTACGGCTTTTTTATTTCAAGTTTGGCTTTGATGGTGCACCACTGAACAGTAGTTATCCTGTAGTTGATATCAAACAGTGGGATAGTGGTGTTCACAGCAGCAACAGGTAATCCAGTGTATAACTGTACATTATGTAATGCAACTGTAAAACATCACATTTACTGTACTGTGCTGTTACTAAGGAAATCAAATTGACAAAGGACATTTCCCATAACTTTAATATAATAATAAAAAACCTATTCCCAACTGAGTGACAACATTAATCCATAGCCTCATGGGAAAATGCAGATTTGCTTGCTCCTGCAGGTTAAAGACAAAGAATGCAGATGTATATAGTTGTGAGTGTTGCATCTCTACAGGATGTTGTTGGTTAGCCACTATTGTACCTTTTACCGTATATAATCTGTGCTGCGGCTGACAGCGCTGTTATTGCCCTGGTTTTAAAAGAGCAACAGCCGCACATGTACACAGTCAGAGATTTTGGCAGAGCGATCGGTCATAGTATCAAGCTGCCAGCGCTGACGCTTTTTCCTGTTGTCTCTCCGATGCCTGTCTGTTCCCCCGCCAGACATCTACTCTACTGTTGTTGTGCTTATCTGGCGAGGAGAAATGAGAGGAGGGAGGTGGGAATTGGCCTGAACTCATCATGACAGAGTTTGGAAACTAATGCTGCAGCGTATTTGCTGCAGATGGTACTTATGTTTATTTTGATTCCTTCTAGAATTGCTTTTGCAGAGTATTTAATACAAATTAAAATACTGATGTTGAAAATGCTCCAGAATCTGATCTCAGTGATTGGACTGCAGATTGAATGACAATTTGTGAGCTACTATGATACTTGTATTTGGATACAGATTTTTCCTTTTTTTGATACTTGGAATGAATAAAAATGTTTTAATACAAAAACCTTTTTATAAAGATCAAAAGTTGTCCTAATGGATTTAATTTACAATTCACATGTCTCTAATTTTTACCCATCAGTTGCTGGTCTTAATTATTTTATTTTATTTATTTATTTTTATTACACACATGTTTTATCCACATGTCTGTTTTAATTGTGTTTGCCTATGTCTAATGTTTACTCTTTACACTGTCCACATAGTTTTTGTGGCTACAACTTCAGTGGTTTTGCTTTCTAGCCTGTCAGAACACAAGCAAGCAAACAAGAACTTTTCCCCCCGTCACTTGTATTGAAATGTATGATTTTAAGGGGAATCAGGGTACTTGTTTCTTTATACTAAGATAGGCCGAACATTAGCCTGAAACACAACAGGGAGGGACCCGACCGCTGCTTTGCTAACAGCTCTGCATGTGAAACAGACAATGGAAAATACTCTCACGATCAGATTCACCAACAGCACGACCTCCAGCACATGTCGCAGCACACGCTGCAAACACCTCTGGAGCAACTGGAGGTGGAGGGACATCTGGCCACACGCCCCTTTGTGATAAGCTAATATCAACTAATCTGGTGTATATTTATTTTATTGTTTTTGCAGAGATTGCACACTATTAAGAAGTAATTGCATCAACGTTGACTAGTTTGAGTCAATTTGAATCATCTATTAAGCAAGACCTGACTCCAGCTCTGTACTTAACACACAGATATTAGATTGATATTGATCTTCTCAGAAAGAAAACAAATAAATGCATTACACATAATACTAAAATACTTTTACTGTTGCTCCCCTATGCTGTGCCTCTGAAAACTGTACTGTTCCAGTGGTGAGAGAAAAGACTCACAGCATTGTGATTTTTTTTTTTTTTGTGAGGAAAGGGGATTCTGTCACTTACATCATCCTTCAAATTACCTCCTGCCACCACCTATAATAATGTTAGACATACTAAAAAGGCCACAGCACGCTGCAACATCATCTGATATGCAGTCAGCTCTCTAACACAGACCTATGCTTCACTTGACGAAGATCTCCCTGTGTTCATGGAATAGATCTGCTGGTGTCACCTCTCCAGCAGGGACAATGCACTCACATCAGAGTTCACAGACGAATAAGCAGCGAGGAAGACACCTGTCTTATCTGTTTCCTCAGTCTGCGAGAGTGAGAGAAGAGAGGATTACTAAGCCTGGGACTGTAGGGCAGGGAAATGCCGTGGTTAAGTACATAATGCATTGTATGTTACACACGCTGAACTGTGCACAGCAGGGTAGCATTAAAAGCTGGAGCTGAGCTTAGACAAATAAGGGTGTGTCTGCAACAGAATTCAACTTTTATAACATGACTGAAATAAAAGGGTTTTATCAATAAAGGTTAAACAAAGCAGTTTGCGTTATTCTAACATAAGACAGCGCTGGACTTTAAAAGATGTTATCTATGGAATGAGGCAGGGTTTCAACACGTATTGAGGGTGTAAGATAATACTCTTAACACCCAAAGATTATAAAATTATGTAAAACCAAGAAAATAAGGAAGTATACTCGTTTGAGAAGCTGGATGGAGAAAAAGCTTGTTTAAAATTTACCTTAGTATTTTACTGATAACCAGAATTGATTTATTTGATTAAATACATTTTCTCACAATAAACTATTTGTTTCAGCATTACAGAACACTGCACAGTAAAAATGTCCTTTTTAAAAGCCATGAACACAGATTTTTTGTAAAACATGAAAAGGATGTGACATTAGACTTATCTCACCCCTTTGGCAGTTGTTTTAGGATTTTTCTAAGAATGAACGTCACTGTCTTGAAACAAGACTTGTTGAGGCAGATTGCAGCAAACTACTGACGCAAAATGTATATGTATTAGCAACAGGTTCAAATAATTTCACCCAGTTGGCTGAAATTCTTCACTAAAGGCTACACACAAAGACCAATCAGGCCATGCAGTCAACACAATGACGGCATTACTTAGGTCACTTTGTATTTCCTAGAACAATGTTTTTATTGCAGACTCTGGGTCTGTTTGACAGTGAATGTGAGAGGTGGGCTGTTGGCGCCTACAGCATAGCAATGGCAGAACCTCGACCCAAAAGTATAATGTAGCTTTTGTCTGTGCCTATAGAGAGCAGAGGTGAAACTGGAACATCCAGAATCAGTTGCAGAAGTAAGAAAACCTTATTCAGAATGATATTTGTAATGATGCAAATGAATCAGCCCTGCTAAACTGTGCTCAACAGTATATCCTGCAGATCAGTCCTTTTGTCTAGACATCGATTAAATTTATTTTATTATAAAACCTGGAGTATCTCTGACAATTTCATATTAAAGTTTGACATTTTGGGAAATGCTTTCTTAAGGAGAGTACAATGAGAAGATCAATACAACTCTCATATCTATCTGGTGAATATGGAACTACACCCTGGAAACATTTATCTTAGCTTAGCCTGGCTCTGTCCAACAAAAGCACAAGCACCTCTGAAGCTCACTAATTAACACGTTTATAGCTTGTTTGTTTAATCACTTAAACCAAAGTGTACAAACAACACGTTGTGGTGACTGTGAGGTTGCCAATCAACAAACACAGACTCCAGGAAGTCACTGTTTGCTTGCAGCCATGCAACAAACCGAAAGAAAAAGAGAAGGGCACATCTTTTTTTCCCTATGTGCCCGCACCATAAACTGTATATAAAAAAAAAAAAGGCCTGCATGCGCCGAGGTCATGCGTGTTTAACGGCCGATCGCTGTCGGCTGTGGTCTCAGGCATGTTCGTCACTGTTGCAAGTTTATCACCACAAGCTTGGCTTTCCGTTGGTTTTTATCTCCTGGTATCATTTAACACTTCTTTGTACATTTTTAATTGCTATTCACATCACTGATCGCTGCATTCCATCACATCAGTTAAACGCTTTTGTGGCGCAGCAGCGATCAGCTGGTATTATACACGGAGCCTCTGGCTTCAGCTGCAGCTGCTTCAGGTGTAGTTGGTTTCATCGGTTGGACATGCAGCCTCTCTTTTCCTCTGTTTGTGAGTCTTCAGTGTAGTTCAGGGACTTCTATAAACAGACTCTTTACTTGTTTTTTACTTGTGACTGTCGTTTTTGGAGGAGATTTGAGACTCACCAATAAAAGAAAAATCACTTGCGGAGATCCTTCCGTTTTTTCCCGTTGTTTACTTTCAACATGCATATCAAAAAATTACCTTAAATTTGTTTCCCACATCTTATTTGGTCACTAAACTAGCCTATTTCACTCCTCCCTCATTCAGATATCAAAAATGTTATTAGTATGACAGGGTGGGGTTAGGCAGCATTAGAAGAAAGTGAGAGTGGATGTCTGATATATATGATATAATAAGCGATCCTGGGAAATCTTCATGAGAGCTGTAGTGTTATGAATACTAACATATATTTTGTTATAATCACAAAGGGTTCAAATTCAAATTGCCAGTGCATTAGTTCATCATAGACCCTGGAATACTTCACTAAAGCTAGTAGACCAGCGGCTGGGCAGAAAGTAACGTCAGAAAACGTGACATCCAGATTCCCCTGAATGAGAAAGGCAGGAATTTCCTCTGTCTGGAGATACTGGAGACACGAAAACAGGTTGATGTGGACCAATCACCGGGATGAATACACCCCTGAGCATGCTTAATTGTGATATGTAATACGATCTCTTCACAATTAATTTATATAGAAAGGAAGAAAACAATACTAGCAGCTAGTGAGAATTGTATACACAACCCTCTGAACAGGAGTGCTGTGCGACACCAACTGAGCTAGTTGCACACACAGCAAATGTTGGAATATAAATGGTCAATTGACAATATTTTGTCCCACCATCTAATGACTTGAAAAAAATTTGGCCCGATGCCAGAGTTATTTGCCGACCCCTGCTCTATGACTATCACTCTTTTTTTTTTCTTCTTGTGTTTCATCCCAACAGTCACCTTTTTTTCTCTGTTGTAGTTTATCACTTCTGCTTTCTCTCACCCTTTTCATCATCCTTTTACTTCTCAAACTATACTCACTCACTCACTCACTCACTCACTCAGGCATGCTGTTATTTTTGTCAGTCTAAATTCAGTCTCTGCCTCTGTGCTAACAAAGCTAGCACATGCAAAACCTGACAGAGAAGAAACTTCACAGGACGTACATTATATGCAGAAAAACATACATGGAGATACAGACATACAAGTTGTTTTTTATTTGTGAATTGAGTGGCTTTCTTGCAATATTTCTTCCTCTTACTTGGCCATTCTTGTGAAAAATTAAATGTCTGTGATGTGATTTGATGCGGACAGAGCTCAGTTAAAACCATAGACTGTATATAAGAAATGGACGTATTCATCGTGACGTCACCCGTTGGTTTGGGGACTGCTGTTTTGAGCCTTAAGTTTGGCCGATAGGTCGCCGCCATGTTGAGTTTTTGCTACCAGGAAGTAAGGATACGGCGGAGCTAGCTAGCTTGCTTAGCTAGGTGCATCTGTAACTCACTTATTTTAACATGGCTGACAACTTTGTCTAGTGAACAACAGTCTTAAAACTAAATGTACTCACCAGAGAAAGTGAACAGCCAACTCCTAATAAACTTTTGAAACAGCGCTGGTTAAATTTACACAGCGCCGAGGGTACGAGTCCGCTGTAGCCTGATTGACAGGTCACCATGGTAACGACTTGTCAATCATAGATAATCCAGGCCTGAAACATAGTCTGCTTTTATGGTCTATGTTTGCTTCTCACTGACCCGCCCTTCACTGCTTCTGATTGGCGAGTAGCCCTTAACTAGGAACTGCGCATGAACAACTTCCAACAAAGATCATTTAGAGATAAGATGTATCACTCCACAGCTAAAACGAAGCCTTCAACACAGGGTGAAAAGAGCACCTGCAGCAATGTGCAGTAGAAAAAATACGGTGTTTTTTAAAAAATAAACCATGTAAACCTGTTCTGGTATAACCCCTAATAAGATTTTGAACATGAAAATGAGCAAAATACCTCCTCTATAAATGTCTTGATTGACTAAAGAAATACTAACTTTTTTCCATAGCTACAGTTTCTACATGATGTCATTTTTTTATTTTACAACAACAGCCCATATACAGCTAATATTAGAGTAAAATGTGGTCATTTTTGTGGCCTGCCCTGTCCTGCAAGGGGAAATAACGTAAACCTGGGAAAACTCTACTTCTTGTTTCACACACCCTCTACTCTTCGTGTCAGTGTTGTGTCAGAGCTGAGATTTTAAAAAGGAACTGTTGCAACTCTTAGGTGTCTAATAATCTAATATTGCTAAATGCAGTGATATGTTCCCTTGCAATACTTTACCAGTGCACAATACGTTCCGTTGAAATACTGAAACTGTGGTGTTTTCTTCTTTTGTTACAGATATTTAAGCTCGTAACTGGCAGGTAAACATTTAAAAAAATTGACATTTAAACTATGATGCAGATGTGCTCATTTCGCTTTGTGTGTTTTAAGGCTCAGTCTGTGTGTATTTCCAATCATAGTTTAGTCATCTCAGCTGTTTCATCTTTGCAATCTATGAACTTCTGTAAAACCCATCGCTTTTCGTCTGCTGCACAAACATCACAGATACCTGTCTTGCAGAATATCATTCTGGAGGATGAGCTGTGTTACCATCATGAACAGCTGACAAACAGTTTAATTCCTAGCTTTAGCATTTGTATGCGTGTCTACTCTTTAAACCCAGGCAGACACACACAACTTCTGCTCTGAGTTATGTTATAGTTCAAAATGTCAGTTCTGTGTTCATGTACGTGTACCTCTTTGTTGTTTATTTGTGCCGTGAAAAAGAGGAACGGTTTAATTTAAAAGATCGAGCAGTAAAAGTGGTTGCAGATGGGCCAGAGACAGATAGAGAGTCAGCGATAACATACCCATAGCCACATGAGGCATCATGTGGTGAGTCACATGGTTTGTCCTTGTTTTGTGTGGTAGCCTGTGTGGCTGATCTCAACCACTAATTCCTAAATGTCTCTTATTGTGTCATAAAACAATTTAATGGGGAGTTGACAAATAGACAGTGGCAGTGTGTGTTTATATGCATGTATGCATGTGATTACTGTGATTTATTTATTTTTTGCTTGGGATAATGTAATCTATTTGGATTTGCGCTGAGGGCAAAGCTATGTTTCAAAGGTTAATTAGACTCATGAAATTACAGGCAGTAAACTTTTGAAAGTGAAACTCATCCTGTGGTGGAATCTGCAGCATCAGATAGCTTCTCATCATGTATGATCTGACGGTACTAACTAAAGTGTGGTGGGTTATGTTAATGACATGGCTGCACAAAGGAACTGTCTACATTAATTATAGAAGAGTGTTGGGGCTCATGGCTCCTGCCTTCCTTTCTGTTTCTTTGATATCCCTTCCTCTTCTTCCACAGCAGTTCCTTCCTTATTTCACTGCTTCCTTAATGTGGACCCTTTGATTTCCCCTCCTCTGCACTGTGAGCAGAGGTGGATTAATCCTCTGAATCAAATGTGTCACCTACTCAGTAGGTACCAACTACTACTAAGCAGGAATGAATAGGCCCTAGATTACCGCTGGACAATAATCGCATTTAGCCTCCACGATGGCGAAGACTAAACTTAATTAATAAAGACAAGCAACAATTACCAAAACGCCTAATTTGCTTGGACTCTAATTTCTATCAATTGTGAGAACAATATTCTCTCCTAGTGAGGTCATCCCTCTGCTCGTGTTTCTTGCCCCAGCCATAGGATGTCTTTATAGCAGTGCTGCCAATTCCTGTATCTTGGTGAGGTCATAACTGAGATAATGGCCAAAACTCTAAAAGTAGTTATGAAAAAAACTTTTAAGCTTTAACCTAGACCATAGGACATCCAACAGAAACAACAGAGATCAGTTAGCATCACGTAGGGTTTATGATTCTTCTGCTTTAAGTTAGGTAATGTCTAGCAGCAGTGTTGGTGTAACTGCTGGTACATCAAGGAAAATAAGCTAATAATAAATACACTGTTTGATGATTTTGAAGACAGCTCAAATTTGAAACAGGACTCAACTGACTTCTTCATCAAAAAGACGAGGAAGCCCCATGTGGGAAAAAATGCAACCAAGAATGTTCACTTTCTTACATATACAAACTGTGGCTCTAGAAAATAAATAACTTAACATTCCTCCAAAGTCTGTTCCCGTCTCTTTTATTTAAAGTAACCCCAAATCTTTTACTAACCTGTTTTTTTAAAACTCAATTTTAAAATTAATGACATCAGTAGTTATTAACCCCTTAACGCTGTCGCAAAATGGCATCATACCTCTTCCTTGCAGACTGCAAGCCAAGATAGAACATGGATTTCCCCAATGCGTGTTTGTGCACATTCGATACGTACCTAGGAACCTTTTTCTCGTTTATCCCTGTTGTCGCTAATTTGCATCATACCTACATCATACCTGAATTTATATCTTTTCTATGTTCTATAGACAAATTAATAATCTTCACTTAGATTGTTAATTAATTCAATTAAGAATGAAAACACGAAAATATATTTTTTTAATTTATATTTTTATATTTATATTTTTTATTGTAAAAAAATTCAGGCGTCAAGGGGTTAAGGCTTTTAATAAGTCATATGTATAATCTCTGATCTAGCAATAAAAATTATTTTGAGTTTGTATTTTTAAAACACACATTACAGAGTTCATCTGCTCCAATGGACCCAGAAACAACATGTAATGCTGAAACATATTTTACAAACGACTGTATGTATTTACATCAGTGTTTCCATTTCATGCCCATATTCAGAGGTCTAGCTTCTTTCCCCACCCTCTGCGTCCCTTTCTGTCTTTCTCAACACATACATACTTCATGCTAATGCATTGCCGAGGGCACTGGAGCAAAGCTATTTGCAGCTTGACCAACACTAAAGCCCTGTTGCATTGTCTCCCTGTTTGCCATGGATCCCCCCCCCCTTCTCCTTGAACCATCCAGCTGTGCAGCCTCTCATCAACAAGGCCTTGTGTCCCTCAGTCTTTCAGTCTTGGTGTTTTTCTATCTCCGTCATCTCTCGCTTATTGCTCTCCTCCTCCTCCTCCTCCTCCTCCTCCTCCTCCTCCTCCTCCTCCTCCTCCTCCTCATGTCTCTTTGGTCATCCTCTTCCTGAGTGCTGTGCATTTTATGACTGCCTGTACAGTAAATCCAGTCTTTCACCATGACAAAACGACCGCCCTTGGAGTGACACTATGATCATGCTGCCCCCCCTCACACACCCCCTGTCCCAGCCCGAATAGATTGACACACAGATGGCTGGAAGGACATTTACGAGAATGGATTTAAACCACATGAAACAGCTAAAATAGCATGAAGGTACAATTTTACTCAGGTTCATGCCTGAGTATAGGTGTTTCTCAGTTTGGTGTAACCTAGGCATTGAGAAAAATGTCTTTATACAGATAAAGATGCTTAAGGTCGCAGTAAAGCGTGAGTGAAATGCAAGCCCTTACGGGGCAGGTTAGACATCTTTATAGATTCAAATTAAATTTGCTATGGAGTGCAATTGTAACCAATCTATGTCTTTCAAAAACATCTGAGTATTTTGACATGATAATTGGTAAAGACTAAGAGCAAAAAGCCTTTATTTACTGGAACCTCCGTAGATGTGGCAGTATGTTCTCAGTGTATTTTCTACCCCAAGAAGCTACTATGCCACGGGAGGTTCCAGTTGCAATATTGAATTGGCTCTTGGCTCTTAGTAATTATTGCCACTTTTCTGCCTTGACAAACTTCCACCTTAATGATAGAATAATTTATTACATATTTAAAGCTTATAAGATACATAATTCCCTCAGAAATCCATGTGTCATACAATAGACTGTGAGAATGGCTACTTTTGCCTTCTTGCCAGACAAGTGTGTGATCTCTCAGCCTGTCAGCACTGATTCTCAGAAATTGCTGCAATTTTTTCACAGTATTCTCTGGTTTGTGTGGGTTGTCATTGTTCTGATTTACAAAGAAGATGCTTTGGATTAGGGTTGGGCCGATAGACGATGCCATTGTCCATCGGCGATGGCTGACAGACATCATGACGTTGAGCCGGCATCGTGATTGTGAAACCCCCCGCCCCTCCAGCAAAAAAATCTCAAATGTTGACATTATACCACCCTGTGAAAGCAGGTTTTAATGACCACGAACATTATTATTATTGTTTTTAAGTAGCCTATGCTTTGCACCTGCCTCAGAATTCTCTTCTCCCCACACTCTGACACACACCTCAGGTAAATACCCCGGCTTGCCCCGCCTCTCTCTCCCCCCTTCTGCTCCGTTTTCTCCATCAGCAGTATGTTTTATAAAGTCGCCTAAAAGACTGAGAACTCTTCTTTTTTTCTGTATATTTCCACCCGCGATCCGTTATCACGGCAGGAATTGAGCTGCATGTTTGCTTAATAATGACGCAGCCTATCAAACAACTGAAACCACCATAGAAATAGAATAACTGTAGACATCGCCCAACCCTACTTTGGGTGTTAGATCTAATTTACTACTTATTTTGACTAAGTGTGGTGGGTCAAGGTTAAAGGCAATAGAAGCGACGTGATGGTAGTGATGAGTTGGATTTGGAAATGAAGTGGCACTAAGTAGCGCCGTTTTCATGTGAACTCAGAAAAGCCATTGACAAGGTATTTATTATAAACCAAGCTTTTAGAATGCAAGAATATCCATGATGCAATGTGCTGATGCAAAGTAGATTGTAATAGAGTGGAATCTTGGCTGGCATTTTTGATGACATTGCATGAGTTTCCTCCATTCAACCTAGATAACCAGTTGATCAAAACCATTACAGTGTATACTTCACTTATAGTGTTGTTAAGAGAGCACCTCAAAGTATTTATGGAGGCAATCAATGCATCTAAAACTTCCTGCCAATCTTATGGTTGATTATGACATCTTTTACTTACAAGTATAATAAAAATAAAAGCATCCCCAGCATAGAGTTCTTTATGGCTTGCCATGTTCAGCCTTGCATGGTTCAGTCTGCATCATCAGACTGACCATCTCCCTAAAAGCAGGATCTGATTTTTTCCATCCTCCATCATTCATATCCCTGCTCCTCCCAGCCTGTAGTTCAAAGCCTTACATTTGCCACCAGAGAGGGGGTGGAGTGGTGAACTTGGGGCCCACTGACAGAATTTACCCTCAAGATGTTTTCAGTTGAATGTACTCTGAAGTGGGAAGATTTTTTTCTGCTTCTGTTTTAGACTTCCCCAAGTCCACTGCAAGTATTTGATCTGGTGATATTATAAATGGTAAATGGTCCGTACTTGTATAGGCTCCTTCCAACCACTCAGAGCGCTTTTACACTACATTATATTTACCCATTCACACACTGATGGAGCAGTTGGGAGCAATTAGGGGTTCAGTATCTTGGCCAAGGACACTTCGACATGCAGATCTTCCGATTAGTGGGCAAACAACTCTACCTCCGGAGCCACAGCCACCCCATCAATTACATATTGGTGGTGCTTTGACTCAAGGAAGAAGCAAGAGGAGCACATATCCTCTAGCAGCGTGCATCAAAGTCACTTTGGAAATGTAGAACTTTTCAGTTGCCACAAGGCTTATAACTGTGATTCCTTCGCTGCCTTTTGGTTTTTACCAATTAATGATTGTCTTCATTGTTGGATTCATTAATAGTAGGGCAAATACTCTGTTCCATAACACAAATACTTAAATGAAATCACATAACTAGCTTAGACGTTTAGAGTTTGCTGTCTGGTTAAATAATCATAAACTATATTTACAAGGCAGGTTTTCCATGCTCTCTTTGAAAATGTAAAGATGATGTGGTGATGTTGGGACTTGGAGCATAGACTTGATCAAACAGTCGGTCGTGGTGAGACTCTGCCTTTAATGGGTCTTATCAAAACCTACATCCCCTTTTATTTTTCTGGAATGCTTCCAGACTGGTAAGGCTTATTTATAACAGGTAATTAGTCCTTTTAAGAAGCTACCTAATTATACTCTGTGCAATAGCATATGCAACCTCACAACCTTGTTTACTGGTAGCACCTGTGGCTTTGTTAACAGGAAATAGGAGTTTGCTCGTTTACAAGTCCCTCTGCCTTTATTTTGTTGTTGATGCTTCTCATGTAGATGTCTTAAAAAATTGAAAAAGCAAGTAATTAGACACATTGCATCATGAAAGTTGTTGATCATATGTACTATGCCTTAGCTTCATTGTTTAGGCCTACCTCATAAACGGTACAAACTTATCTGACATTGTACCAGGATCTGCTTAGAACAGATATACAACACTATATAAGATAGCTATCCATTCAGTGCAAATATAGCACAAGCATGTGATTACATACCACACTAGTGCTATTGAAATCCAACTTGTCACAGGACACCCATGAGCATGTGAATAAAGCCAATGATGCTAATGCATTAGATTTGTAGGCAATATCTCAAGTTAAAGTTGTTTTCTAACAAAAATGTATGTGAGTATTGTATTATTGACACAGAAACTACAATTTAAAGGGGTTCTCCAGCAATTTATTAATAGACATCCATAATGCATAATACTTTCCATCATGGTTAATCTGACCTTTATGTGTAGAATCTGAAGAAGTGAGAAAAGTAATATTACTAATCAACATTAATCAGACAATTAGCAAATCCTCAGTTGTTGACGGGTTAGTCAGCAACTCCACAACATCTGAATGTAAATGGCAACTGGAGGATTCATATTGTTTTTTGACAAACAAGGCTGCTTCTCCTTTCAGGCTTCTTATTGTTTGCCCAGTTCCCCTCTCAGTGAGCTACCTCTCTCCTTGTGCCCTATCTTTCTTGCCTATGCAGGTCTGCATGGGAAGAGCCCTCCAGCTAATTAGAGACTTGCCAGTGGAATTTCACTGTGACAAAGGGAGCTATTCATGTCGGCAGGATGGTGAAAAGGCAGCTCTGGCAGCAGAGATAGCATTGCTCGTAGGAGTTAGCAAAATGAAGAGGCTTGACTTCTTCCAAAGACACCTAAGCTCTCAGCTCAATGCAATGCGTACCCAATCCCTGTCTTTGCTTCTGTTTTGCCGATCTATCATCTTCTGTTGCGCTGCGGTGTGGGAGGATATATAGTATCGCAAAAATCAAAACAACCCTGAAAAATTACAATGTAAAGTAGTGAGAAAAACAGTGTAAATTTGCTGTCCGCTCAAAATAACACATCACACAGCCATTAGTGTCTAAACCGCTGGACACAAAGTGAGTACACCCCTTAGTGAGTGTCAATATTTTGTGTGGCCACCATTATTTTCCAACACAGCCTTAGCCCTCTTTGGGTATGGAGTTCACCAGAGCTTCACAGGTTGCCACTGGAGTCCTCTTCCACTCCTCCGTGGCAACATCACGGAGCTGGTGGATGTTAGAGACCTTGCACTCTTCCACCTGCTGTTTAAGGATGCCCCACAAATGCTCAATATGGTTTAGGTCGGCAGACACGCTTGGCACCTTTACCCGCAGCTTCTTTAGCGAGGCAGTGGTCGTCTACAAGGTGCATTTGGGGTCGTTATCATGTTGGAATACTAACCTGTGGCCCAGCTTCTGAAGGGAGGGGATCATGTTCTGCTTCAGTATGTCACAGTACAAGTTGGCATTCATGGTTCCCTCTATGAACTTTAGCTCTCCAGTGCTGGCAGCACTCATGCAGCCCCAGACCATGACAGCCCCACCACTATGCTTAACTGTAGACAAGACACGCTTGTCTTTGTACTCCTCACCTGGTTGCTGCCACACATGCTTAACACCATCTGAACCAAATAAATTTATCTTGGTCTCATCAGACTGCAGGACATGGTTCCAGTAATCCATGTCCTTAGTCTGCTTGTCTTCAGCAAACTGTTTGCGGGCTTTCTTGTGCATCATCTTAAGAGGTAGGCTTCCTTCTGGGACGACAGCCATGCAGACCAATTTGATGCAGTGTGCGGCGTATGGACCGAACACTGACAGGCTGACCCCCTCATACAGCAGCACTCCATACGTCTATTTCCCAAAGAACACCTCTTGATATGACGCTTAGCATGTGCACTCAACTTCTTTGGTCGACCATGGTGGGGACTGCTGAGTGGAACCTGTCCTGGTGAACCGTTGTTTGAGCTTAGCATTTTTGCTGCAGCTCAGCTTCAGGGTCTTTGCAATCTTCTTACAGTCTAGATCATCTTTATGTAGAGCAACAATTCTTTTTTTCAGATCCTCAGAGAGTTCTTTGCCATGTTGAACTTTCAGTGACCAGTATGAGGGAGTGTTAGAGCAATAACGGCAAATTTAACACACCTGCTCCCTATTCACACCTGAGACCTTCTAACACAAATGAGTCACATGGCACCGGGGAGAGAAAATGGCTAATTGGGCCCAATTTGGACATTTTCACTTATGGGTGTACTCACTTTTGTTGCCAGCAGTTTAGACATTAATCACTGTTATACAAGCTGTACACTCACTACTTTACATTGTAGCAAAGTGTCATTTTTTCAGGGTTGTCACATGAAAATATATTATACTTACAGAAATGTGAGGGGTATTCACTTTTGTGAGATACTAAATCTGAGCCACCCTATGTCACAGACTTTCAGCCCAGGGACTAAATAGTTGACCTCCCATTTTACCATGTTGTCTTCAGTAAGTTGATTTGGTGTCTCTGAGGCATATCTGACCTATATTGCTTCAACCATACACTGCACAGACACAGTCCGTTTCACTAACTGCAACTTAGTGTATGCCTTCTGCCTCATGTCTTGCATTTCTTTGCACTTCCATCCATCTTGCTATCCTCTCCTCTCCCTAGCTTTTCTGCAGGAAAATTGATTCTTTATGGTCAAACAGAAGGGACTTTCCCTCATGTGACATGTGAAGTGCACCCTACCCCTTTTCACATTTCACATTCATCACATTTTCCGCACAATCTATCAAGTGTACACTAGGAGTGTACAGTAAAATCCTTTTAAAACACTATACTGCACTGAACAAATTTATAAACGCAACACTTTTGTTTTTGGCCCCATTCATCATGAGCTGAACTCAAGCTGATCTAAGACTTTCTCTATGTACACAAAAGGCCTATTTCTCTCAAATATTGTTCATAAATCTGTCAAAATCTGTGTTAGTGAGCACTTCTCCTTTGCCAAGATAATTCTTTCACATCAGAGGTGTGGCATATCAAGATGCTGATCAGACAGCATGGGTATTGCAGAGGTGTGGCTTAGGCTGGCCACAATAAAAGGCCACTTAAAAATGTGCAATTCCTTCACACAGCACAACGCCACAGATGTTGCAGGTGTGCAATTGGCATACTGACTGCAGGAATATCCACCAGATCCGTTGCCTCTGAATTGAATGTTCATTTCTCTACATATTTCTCGACATATCTGGTGTCTGGCACTTTCGACAGGTGTTCTCCTCATGGATGAATTCCGGTTTTCAGTGTACAGGGCAGATGGCAGACAGCTACACCAGATACTGACTGGCTTCCAGACACACCATACCCCCCAATGTAGTGAAACTGCACATTACAAGTGGCCTTTTATTGTGGCCAGCCTAAGCCACATCTGTGCAATACCCACGCTGTTTGATCAGCATCATGATGTGCCACACCTGTGAGGTAGATAGATTATCTCGGAAAAGGTGAAGTGCCCATTAACAAAGATTTTGACAGATTTGTGAACAATATTTGAGAGAAATAGGCCTTTTGTGTACATTGAGAAAGGTACTCAGGTCTTTGAGTTCAGCTCATGATGAATGGGGGCAAAAACAAAAGTGTTGTATTTACAATTTTGTTCACTATATATGTGTAATTTTCTGGATTGTTACTTGAGAAACTTAAAATAAACGAAAAATAAATAAATACATTCTTGTGTTCTATGGCACCTCGGTCTTTTCAAGCAGATGCAGTATGCTCAGTGGAAAACTCTGGAAGCTAATAAGTGATGATTTTGATATTAAATTGAGAAACTTAAAATAATAAAGCCATTTATGTTAAAGGGATGGCTAACACGGTATAAACAGTTTTGAAAATTTAGATGGTTAATGTATTTATATCATCTTACAATATTATGTCACCAAACCCTAGTGTCCACACAGACGTGTAAATGAAAATGTAATATGCATAATGAAACTGTTTAGAACATACAAACTATTACAACACAAGATACGAATGTACTAATTTCACAGCACTCTCACATCGCATTCATTCCGGCATTTCCCGTCCAATGGGATCGCAAAGACATGAACAGCTTCCCCTTGTTGTTGTTTTGCAGCAAGTACACCTTGCTGGCTGTTGTCAGTATACATGCAAATTAGCTATAAATGCTCAGATATATTTTGTCATTACTGTGTTGTTTTCTAATAAGGTTGTGCATTTTGTAATAAACCTCACTAGATAACGGATAAAATGTTTGTCAAGAAATACTTGTTACTCTGTTACTTGTTGCATGTTACTCTTCCTAAAACCACAAATGGTCAAACAGGTTACACAAACAAGATACAACTTTTTAATAAGACATTTTTGTTAGCTGAGTTAAAAGTAGGTGTATTTTTAACAGAGCCAGGCTAGCTGTTTATTCCCTGCCAATAGCCTTGATGCTAATCTAGGCTAAACATGCCTTGACTTCATCCCCATACTTAATGCACAGACATGATATTGATATAATTTTTCTTATAATTTCCCATTTCACTCATAGAAAGAAGGCATATATGAGTATATTTCCCAAAATGTAAAACCACTTCTTAAAGTTATCTGAGATGACAAGTTAGTTAAACATCAAAGTCTCACCCTACAGGTAGCAGTAGGTCTGTAGCATGCATGCTAAAGTCTGTGACTGTCTGTCACAGTCTCTAGTTTTAATACTGACATTAATACCAGTAATGCTAGCTGTAGGAGGATGTTTCTGCACACATTACAGCATGACTCTGATGCGGGGCCATAGATAAATGTTTGGCTTTCATGTCTGTCTGTGAGGTAAACAGGCAGAGGCTTCTGATGTCAGAGTTACATTTTCACTGGAGGAGGGGGTGGGGAGAGAAGCAAAGAAAAATATTGAGAGGAAGAGTTATAAAGTATAGGAAACCCAAAGGGAAAGGGGAAGTAGAGAGAAAGAGGAAGACAAATAGGACAGTTAAGGTAAGAGGGAATTTAAACAAGGTATTCAAACTATAAGGAAATAGAGCGGGATTAAAGAGAGGAAAGATGAAGGGAAAAATCAACGGAAGAAAGACAAACAGAGAAACGGAGAGCAAGAAAAGTAGGAATGAGGACAGAGGGAAAAAATGGAAGGTGGGGGACCTCGTTGGCTTTTGTAGTGTACTGGTCATGTTTGTTTTCTATTTGCTATATCTCTCCTTTCCTCCTCCCTCTAGCCTCTGCCCTCTGTCTCAGCTGCTCACTCGCCCTAACAATCCTCTTTTTATTTCTTCCAGGGCAGAGACGAGGCGTGCCGCAAAATGCAGGAGGCCTGGGGAGATCATTAACTGCACACAAACACACACAATGTAACTGGTACGTTATGTTCTGCCAATCTCTCCATGTGTTTAATTTAGGTATGTTTAGTATATGTGTGTACACATGAAAGACTGTCTAAATTGCCATCCCATTGGTGTTTGGACTACTGCTTTGAAGGTTTGAGTTTGGCATTTTGGATATATCCATGTTGTTTTTTTGAACCAGAAGTGACCATATTCACATGAGAGGGTGGCGCTAGCTAGCTTGGTTAAGGTGCATCCAAAATTCTAGTTAGCTGTGATATTTATAGTGATGCTAAATTGGCTAGTAATAAAAAATGAACAGCCGACGCTTCAGAGTGTCTTTTAGTACAACCGACAGCTAAAGAAGACGTTTTTGGGCGACCAAAATGAACTTTTGTGAACTGAAAACACACTGTGAAAGGGTCAAAGTTGACGAAAACACCAACAGCACCCAAAAACAAGTTAAAACTAGTTCAATGCAGCGCCATAAAATAAGCCTAGTTAAATGTACACAGTGAAGTGGATACGATTCACCTCTGTCCTGATTGATAGGTCACCGTGGTAGCAACTTGTCAACCACAAAGTAGCCATTCCTTTAAGCATACCCTGCTTTATTGTCTATTTTACTCAAAATGGTACCATAATTTACAAAGTGAACTTCATGCTATATTGAAGAAGACTTGAAACTAGCAATTAAGACCATAAACACGCAAGGAATGTGTTTACTGAGGTAATAAATCAATGAGAAGTAGGGATGTTTTGTCAAAAACTCCAATGCAATATCACTACTTTTTGCAACTAGTGGAGTCGTCCCCTGCTGGTTTTAGATACTTCGCATTGGCTTCACTTTTCAGACGCCGAGGTTGCAGCTTAGTACACACTACAGACTCAGCGAACGACTTGTTTGGATGTCTGGTTGTAAGGATTCATTATTACAGATACTGTTTTCATTCTCAAATTGTGCACAGTGATTTGTCACAAATGCAGAATGCTCATATTCTCACTATCTCTGTAGCCCCGCCTCAAACACTCACAGTTCGGTAGCTTATAAACAGAAAGCGTCAGTGACTCCCATTGAGGAGTCGCTACAGGTATTATAAGAGTGTAATGTCCACTGTTTAAGGGGGCAACATGTTCCCTCATCCTCAAAATCTACTTCTAAAACCTATAAAGTTTCAATTTCATTATTCAGTAAAATCCTGTGTCGTCTACAGTCCAGTTATCACAATTTAAATGAGGGAAGCTCAACTTCATAAAAATGTTGACATCTGTGTCACCTTGAGTAATGACTTTTTCCACTGTATCTTAATGTTTACAGTTTGGTGGAGACCAAAAACAGCTAAAAAACTAGAGTGAATATTGAACTGTATGATAATGTTGTTCACCAGTTCAACTTGAAGCTCAGGCCTCCAAGTTGCCCTAATCATGAGATCATGGTGGAGCTTTCCCTGAAAGTTTGTAATAAATTGGCATAATTTGGCTAGGTATTTAATTCTTCTGTTTGACTAAGAAAGTGTATGCAGATTAGGTTTTCAGCACTGTGTTTTTGAGGTGATGGTAATGCTTTAAGG
Source organism: Lepomis macrochirus (assembly GCA_024633595.2). Taxonomy (NCBI): domain Eukaryota; kingdom Metazoa; phylum Chordata; class Actinopteri; order Centrarchiformes; family Centrarchidae; genus Lepomis; species Lepomis macrochirus. Next base: position 7,668,194 of record JALXJV020000023.1, read on the forward strand.
AATGCATATAAATATATATTTTACAATTTTAATATACTAAACAGTAAGCAACATAAATAAAACTTACTTTTAGACATTGAAATAACCACGTGCTGGTGGGGGTGATAGAGCACCAAATGATGATCTTAGATTCAAAGAATTAGACTTTTATTTAAATTCTGTTTCTGTAACTCTGCACAAAGCATCTTTATAAATCAGCTTCAAGGCAATGGTGCCTCCCGTAGTCCTGTTGTAGCCTCCTCTACTCTCCTGTCTCGGCACAGCTGGAGAGAATGGGGAAGCGCATAATTGTGGTTTAATCCTGCTCTAAGTCCCTGCAGCATTAGGGAAGCAGCAGAGGGAGATAATGCATAGCAGCTTGGGTAGAGAGAGACGGAAAAAACCCCAGAGTTGTTTGGACAGATGTTTGGTGAGAAAGACTTTAATGGTAGAGTGATCATACTGGACGGAAGGGGACTGGTATAAGTCTTAGGCTGAAGTGCCACTTGGGGGAACTAATGTGATACAAAAGTACACACATGTAATTTCTGCTGTGACCACAAATGATAATTCCTGGACAATAGTACATTCTGGATGAGTCTCATGCAGGAACTAATCTGTGTAAATATACATATAAATAGTCTCATTCCTTATGAGCAAAATGAGCAACCCCGCCTTGTGTGTTGCTGTGGTGATCAATGCAACATCTGCACATCAGTTTGGTTGTGTCCCACCCTCTTGCAGTGGGAAAATATGTTGTAAAGAAGTCACTCTTACTCTTATAAATATTCGCCAGTGTTACAATTGGTTATGATGCTGTTGTAAATAATTGACATCCAGGGTGTTGACCACTATGAAGTAAGACAGGTTAGTGGCCTAGTTCGACTAAAGATTCTTTTGTTGCATGATTAAACAGTATTTATTTAATTGATTTGTTGGATTATTGACACCTTAAGAATTTTAATAAATGCATTTTGTAGCTAGATTTTCTTAGCGAACCTAAATTGTACATAATTAATCTTTTATGTGCAAATGAATGGAAGAAATACAAAAGGATTTATTTCAGTGTATTAAACATATGTAAATAGTGATAGTAGTAAGTATCAGATCAGACACCCAATGTAATAGTTAAACAATAATGTGTCCAAAATATATATGTATGTGTAATATAATACATTTGGCAACCACAAGAGAAAATGCAATTCTATACTTTCTGTCGTGAAAGAGAGTGTCTTGTTCAATCATTAAAGGGGACCTATTATGCTTTTTCATATTTTCTGGCATTTCTATAATCTTACAATGTCAGGTGTTCATGTTAAACATGACAAAAGCTTCAAATAATGAGGTAGAAATATTTAAAACAAATCCCTGCTAGCCAAAACCTCAGATATCCCCCCTGTTCTGAATGCTCTGTTTTAAACCGTTTTTTCTACCAAAGGCTCGGTATGATGTCATTCCGAGCCAAGAAGCGTTGGTGATTCATGATGCTTGTCAAAGCTGTGAAATGTACTCCCTTGTCAATGGCTCCAGCAGTGACCTTTCGAGCCACTTTCAAACTTTTCTATCAGAGTGGTCCCCAGTGGACAGTATCTCCACGCTCTTTGGTTAGACAAAGGCCAAAATTTGTGTGATTTTTCCACAGAAGAAGGAGAGATTTCGTCAATAGGGAAAGAAAATCATCGGAGGCAGTGGAACTGTGTTAGGGGGATATCTTATATGGTGTGTTTAGCCCCAGGAAGCAAGTCTTTTAGAGCGGGGATGGGGGTGGTGCAGACATTATAGTCACACTTTTGGGTTCAGAGGTTGACATGCACATATGTGTGTGTGCAGGGGTTGTATTGTACTGTACATACATATGCAGCTGTGTGTTCATGTGAACGTGCATCTGTTAGTGCTTGTGTGTGTCTTTAAGTAGGAGCCAGGCGGGGTGTTAGGTATGGCCACAGGCAGGCGAGGAGGTGGGGATCAGTCTCCCATCACTAGGCTAGAGGCAAGCATTCTTAACACCTCATAAATCTCACCTGGTGCTACAGGACCGCTGCTGACATAGCTGCTGCAGTACACGCTCACACACATGCATGCACACACCTCATACACACGTTTACAAACTGTGTAGCATGGACATTACCTAGTGGGTGCATGTTGTATGCAGTGTATATATAGTATATTTTATTGCACACATGCAGTAAAGTGGGAGCCAGAGTGTCAGTCTTGTCAACAGCAGCAGTGAAAATGGAAAAATACAATGATGTGTAATCTGTCTGTATAATCTAGCACATTTCATCTATCTGCTCTTTGGACATACATAAGAACAAAGGAAAAGTTAATCTTGGCAGCACTGTGGATGCACTAAATCCAAGCCATTGATTAATTCTCCTATACAGTAGCCTTAGTGAAACTAATCCCTCTTCTGATTTGTCCTCATCACAAACCACTGACTTTTTAGCGCTTGTGATTCAGTTGTTTAGGTAACATTAGATGTCAATCACTGTCCAAACCCAGTGGATGGATTTTGATAGCGTGTTTTCTGAGGCAGTCTGTCAACTTGCATTCTTGTGATTCTGATCAAATTGGTTATGAATAAAAAACAGGGAAGAGACTATAGTTTACTCGTTCCATGGTGTTTTAGTGGATTCCTCTGACTTCTTTAGCTTTATTGTATTTCTATTTTCAGTGATTGTTATGTTTGTATAGTGTGATTTTTCTTTTTAACTATTAATAATTCACATTTACATCTACATAGATAAGTGCTAGTTACTGTTACCTGCTTTGACTGTGTAACTTACAGTTAAATACAGCCGGGGGCCCTGCATGGCGCTAAAACAACATATTTTCTGCTTGAGTAAAAAAAAAAATCTGCCTCTTTGCTAGCGGGAAATTACATTTCATCTCTATTCTGCTTTCTTATCCATTAAAAAGCCGGATGCACTAACACTGAAAATGAAGCAAATTACCCAAATATCCCCAACAAATTAATAGCAATTCACTGATATAACTACAGTCAGATGACAACAATTACTGACGTGTTACATTAGGGCTTTTGAGAATGTGTACAGTCAGTGAATTGCTGTATAGGATGCAGTATAACCAGAGCCCATTATAAATTCCCTGAACTTGTGTACTTTTCTATCTGCTGTCATCAGCTCCACACGTGGCTTAATGTACGTGTAAACTCCCCTGACCTCATGTGTTCTTTGTGTCTCACCGTGTATGTGGTTATTACAATGCTTTTACCTGAAAGACCTAGTGTCTTTAAAAGACAAGAGAGGAGAGGGCACAGCAAGATTTGGGGAACTAGTTTGAATGTAGAAACAGTACTCATTTCCACAGGCGTAAACACTTCTTAGCACAAAGCAGTAATACCTCGATACGGGCTTTGGAAAAGAAAAATATGTACTCTCTCTCTAAAATTGGTCCCGCTGTGCACCTGCTCTGTCTTTTTAATCCAAGAAAAGTATTGATTACTATTGAACCCACTCAGCACACACACTCACACACTAACACTGGGCCAGTGGAATTTGTTTTTGGAAAAGTAAGACAGTTAAGCTTCGTGAACTGTAAAATACCCGCCTGTCACGCCTGAAGTGCCCTTGCAACAGGATTCTTCCAATTTAGCATAACCAGCTCACATCTGACATAGAAGCTGTTTATTCACTAAAAAGACACAGTTTTTTTTGTAGTTGCCAACTACAGGTGACTATGTTTCCAATGTTTTTGGAGGAAAGTAATGTCATAGTCACAGGGTAAGGCATTAGTGCTCAATTTCTTTCCTTGACATTCTCACTCACCACAGAAGTGTTGAGAAGACAGCACCCTGTGTTACTGCCACCGTCCTCTTTCACATCGCCGTGCAGAACACACACATGCCTGTGAAGGCTTACACAGTGACGTCAGGCAAATGCCACTGTCACACACTCCTCAATAGACATATATATAGCTATAGACATTCACCTTATAAATATTACTTTTATTTGCTTTATAGCAATGTAACATCTGTGATTGGAGTGAAGTCGGTGTGATGTCAGTGTGAGCTTGTTAAATCAACAATATTGCATTATTATTTAATAAGGGAGTAAAAATATCTCGGTAAGTGGATCTCAAATGTGGCTGAAAATGTTAGGGCATCAAGTAATCATTTTTCATAATTGATTAAACTGTTACTAATTATTTAAAGATATTCATTGTGCAGTGATATAAAACAAAGACAGCAAGAGCTGGAACTTGCAATTGTTGAGAAGAAAGAATTCTCACTTAAAATTTACAGTATGTTCTTCAAATTAAGATACTTACATTTTTAACAAACACTAATGCCTTTAATGGCATTTTCATTTAAGGCATTAGTTTTAAAACACATAAATGGGTGAAGAAATATAAAGGCTTGCCAAAATGAACAGTGAATTCCAGAAAGACTCAAAACTTACACTCACACAGGTTGGAAACCCACATAAACACAGGCAGGCAGGGGTGCTTGTTGCCAACAGCAGCAGCTCTGTGTGTACCGTTGTGTGTTTGATCTGTCACTCCACCAGCCTGTAACAACCACAGAGAGAGATACACAGGGGATGTTGGCTATATCAGTCTGAAAGTGTGTCTGCTGGTCTCTGTCAGAGCATTCTCAGCTGAACTAACTAGCTGTCTGCTGCCACCCTATCCACAGCTCATTGACCCACCGCTCAGGGGCTATTTGCTCGCAGCTCAGAGGGAATGGTTTCCTGGCAAACAGAGTTGGTCCATGCAGGAAAGAGTGTTTTCTGTGTGGCCGGACTCCACGCTCACAGTGTGTTTAGTAAGCAATTTTTTTTTCCGTACTCTGACAGGACTTAGCTTAACGAGAGATCGAATACATTAGCACAGCAAGTACACAGTGCCGACCCCGCAGCTAACCGCCGCACTTTGCTGCTGCTGCTGATGTTTTTGAGAGAGTGAGCTATTTGCAGCTGTCATACACAAGTGTGTATTTTGTGGTGGTTGGAAGACCAGACTCATTCATTTTTCCTGTGGCAGTTTGACTTGTGTTTGTGGATGTCAGCTCCCCCAGCCCTGCCCCTACTTTCAGATGCTTTTTTGGGGGGGTCTTTTGCCTTCTATTCCAAGATCTGGTTAGTATTAATGGGCTGTTATGTTAGCCACCAACAGTAGTGCCTTAGCCGCATCGCTCCTCTCTCTGGCATCATTTCAACTTACTGTATATACAGCATCTGTAGCCAGCCTCAAGGTCCCTCATTTTATGTGCTTGCCAGTTGCTCCTATGCACATTGTCCCTGCCAAATAAATGTTATGAACTAAAATATACTGTTGCACCATGTGCGAAAAGAAATCTGAACATCAAACTGGACATTTGCATTTAAATTTATGAGAGACAGAAAACCATCTCTCAATACTTTCTGACTTCTCTACCCTGTCTATGGCACCGGTTACTACTCAAGACATATATCTGTAAAAATAAGTCAAAATTAGTTTTTACTAAAAAGGCACGTTTTTTTTTCCTTTACAACTGGACCATGTAGTTTGTAGTGAATGTTAATCAAACAGGTGTAAACAGTGCATTCGTTGGGAACCATTTTCAGCACATCAATACATCAGGCATCAGGATAGTGTTTCTGCTGTTGAGTCAAAATAAACTACAGTGTGTGTGTTTGTTCTCATGGTAATGTAGGAACATGTCACCCAGTGCAACAGTGTGGCTTATTGATGTGTTTTTAATAGTTTTTGGACCACAACTGAGCTTGATGGCACAGAGGACTAAGATGAGCGAAATCACATCAGATAATGAAGTGGAATAAATAAGCCTCCCTCGCTTTTGCTTTCTCTCCCTCCTGCTGTGGCAGTGTCGAGTGTAATGACTTGTCCACTCCCTTCCAGTGGTTATCTGTTGGCACGTCTCGCTCTTCCTCACATGCCCACCATCATCTCACTTGTCACAGTGAAACAGAAACACACAAATTCTGTTCAGCAGGAGTGCCTGCTCTTTAGGAGCCCCTTTTCCACTGCACAGTGGGGAAACACATTGCGGAGAGGACCCAAAAAAATGACTGTGTGTGTTTGCAGCCTGCTAAATTTGCTTATGTGCAAGTGCTTTTAGCTTGTGTGTATGTATGTGTGTGTGTGTGTGTGTGTGTGTGTGTGTGTTTCTTCCACAATTTACAATCCCCTAGGACTTTAAGTATGACAGAATGTAAATATTCACACACTGAATTTTATCCCAAAATGGCATCTGCATCGTCAGGAACAAATATTATGTGTTTAAAAACATACATTTTGGGTAACGGCATAAAGAAATCCTTGTTATGCTGCCAAGTCATGTTGCAGTTCTTTCTACTTCTGTTAGACCAGGGAGTAAATACTTTTTTCAGACCTGTCGAAATGTGTTTTCCCCCTGTGTATACAGTATTTCATCTGGCCTTGGCCTCCACTGATGACATCAGAGCACGTACAGGGTGGGTCTTTGCTGATCAAACGACCATGCCATGAACACAAACAGCAGCCTGGCCATTGTCCCATCTATCAGCTCGTAAATGTCATTAGATGGATGTGGGACGTGGCAGCTATTGGCCAGATGAAACATGTGGAGAGGACTTTAATCCTGCACAGTGGGATACAGTCAGAGGTAGAACTTTACTCCTGGTCTGGGCCAGTTATATAAGTTAGAGCCTGGTTTCTTTAACTAGCAATTGGGGCCTGATTTGGTTTGCAGCCCTGCATCTGATCAGTCCTCACATGACAAGTATATTCAAGTGTGAACTTCGATTCCACACAAAGAAATTCTCACTTTCTGCACTAAGTTCTAACACCGTAAGTTGGAGAGTTGTGGGAGACTCAAAGGTTATTCATTCTGAAATTTTGGTTGATAACATTTCTAAAAATAAGTTTAGGGAGTTGTTTAAATTTCTGAAAAGTTGGTAAAATAAAATGTGAATTCAAGAAGATATAACACAGATATGATAGAGAAGAAAACATATTGAATCCAGCACCAATAACTGATTCATCATAGCATTTCTTGTGTTATGATTATTGTGTCTGTCATTAGAAACATTGTTTAAACCTGCAGAACATTATTTCAAATTCCACCGTACCTTCTAAGTCACTGAAGAAACCTCACATGTCAGGCTAAATATTGGGGAAATAGATATAATGGTGCACATCACGCATTTTGAACATTTTCTGTTTTGTGTTTTGTTATTTTTGGGGCTTTTTGGTGAAGTAGAGACCTGTAACAGTGAGGGGCAGAATGAAACACGTACTATGTCTACTACTGTGCACACAGAGAGGCACATTCATTCAAGCTACATATAAACCACAATATACACTCACATACAGACACATACACTCCTACCCAATTATGTGGATTATTAGAGCCCACCCCCACAGCATGTGTCTGCTCCACTGTCTATCTGTTTGATCAGCTAATTACCACCATTATGCACACACACACACACACACACACACACACACACACACACACACACACACACACACACATCTTACTCTCTGAAAATCACATGCAAACACACCACTAGCAGTGGGGCGCTGAGCTTTTGCTCCCTCCTCTTTCCCTCTTTTCTTCTCCTCAATGTCCCTCTTCCTCTGTTTCTCCCCTTTCTTTATTCCTGGCCTCAGAGCAGCTTTGGCAGCTTGTGAGTTTTTGAAATAAAAGGTCTGGGAACAAAAAAGGGATAAGTGGACTTAAGGCTTGTTAAATATATATCAGCATTCAACACTGAACAATCCAAAAGGGCAGTGGCACTAAGTTGCAGTGTACCTTTCATGATGAGAGTGAAATATGAAACCTAAGGCTTTAAAAAGGGCAATTTTTTGTGTTTACAGGCACTTAACTTGTTACTTAAACATGCTTTAATTAGCTCGGTCCTACAGTATTTATGCTTTGGCCTTGATCCTGTTACATTGCTACTGCCCTCTGAATTTAAACAACTGAGCTTTGATTCAGCAACTACCAGCTATGTGATATAATTTTGTTAGCATTCTAGAGCCAGGGCTTTAGGAATGGCAACGGTCTGTCGGTTGGTTGGTCTGCCACTCTGTTCCACGCTGAAATATCCCAACATCTACCTGATGGATTGGCACATTGGCAACATTCATAGTCCCTAGACGATGCCTAGCCTTTTTTTCATCTTACATTAACTACATCTGGCTTTCTCACCTTCATCTATGCTCTCTTTTCATTTAGCTTTTAGGGCTTACCATCACATCTGCCCTCTGGTTTTACTTGGCTTCTGTCCTTCATTTCTCCTCTGCGTTGCTGCAGAAAGAATGAGGCATGTATCTGCTCTGTTAATTACCATATTCAATGATGGACCTGCTGCTGTTACCCATACTGCTGCTTTCTGCTGTACTACCCCCTTTATGCTCTCCCTGACTAAAGGAAACACATTATAATCTTTGAAGCAGTTCCTGCTCGGTCAGAGTAGGGTCATTACCTGGCAGCGGGGCCGGGAGTTCCTCTCTGTGGATTATAGCCTTCAACTTAAACCTCTATCAAGTAACAATGAAAACAAACAAGCTTAGGCATTAGCAGCTTCTGAGGCTTTTGTATTTCTTACAATAAGTAGCCAGAATACTATAGCAATGACTTTCAGCGCCGAGGCATACATTTAGTACCTTTTTTTATAATGTTTTATGACCAATTTTCTTTAGGCAGTTTCATATGCTTTATATACTCTTCATTTAATTTTTTCTTGGATTTAACTCCATGGCAAGCCAAGTAGGGCAGAGCCGGAATTCCCCCTATGTGAGCCATGTGCTGCTGCAGCCTTGTGTTTTCTCATCGTATAAAACTGCAGTTTTATATTTCCTTCATTTAATTTCAGCCTGTATAAAAGACAGTTAAGCAGAACAAACTGGATCATGTCTCCAAACCACACTCTTTCTAAGTTTAGCAGATCATTAGGAAATATTTATTTTACTATATATCCCTCTTTCTGTGTCCACAGGCTTTCAATCTTACATCCACAGTCGTAGTAGTTGGAAAGCTCTAATAGGTGGTCTCCGATAAAGTTCCTACTATGGGCTAAGTGTGTGGTTTAAAGGGAAGGTCTTGGAAAGGCCACAGAAAGTATGAAAATACTGAAAGTTCAGGGCTAGAGAAACTTATTTGACCCATAGGAATGAACCGCTCTTTTTTTCTGGTGATACTGTACATACAGTAATTGGCTCATCTTTGAATCACAGTGGATGTCCTCTCACTGAAGCTTTCTCATTCAGATTCGCAGTTGCACAATGCAAGTTTTACATAGAGATGTACTGTAAATTAATAGGAATATTAATGGTAATAATACAAGTATAAATAAAAATAACAGTAATAATAATAATAATAGGGCTAATAATAATAATTAGAGCGAGTGTTGAGCAGGAACATGGGGACAAGGTGGCCTGCAACCTTAGATCTGGAGGCAGAAATACCTGCAGAAAGCAACCGAAGGAAAAAGGAGTGAGATGAGAAAGCACAAAACTATGGGAAAGGGAAGAGTTAGTAACATGCATTAATGGGATAAGAAAGCATTCAATTGGAGGGGGAGAAGAGGAGAGAGGAGCTCAGTGCATCATGGGAAGCCTTCCGGCAGTCTAAGCCTATGGCAGCATAACTTAGGGATAGTTCAGGGCTCACCTGAGCCAGCCCTAAATAAGCTTTATCAAAGAGGAAAGTCTTAAGAACTACTCTTAAATGTGGAGATGGTGTCGAACCCAATTCCCATTGGACCTGGCTCCACAGGAAAGGAGCTTGATAGCTGAAGGCTCTCTGGCTCCCTGCATTCTGTGAGCGCAGTGCTCTGGTGGTGTAATAAGGTACAATGAGCTCTACTCAGAACCTCACCCCATGAAGTATGTTACTGAGAGTCTATCAATGAAACAGCAGTGGAATAAAAATCACTATGAGTAGGTGTGAGCTATGTGTTTTGACACAGCGAGTCACCCTTGGCAGCTGTCCTCTGCAGCACAGCCCAGGTCTGACGTTTGCTAATGCACTGACTCTAGCATTAGTTTCTCCGTAAGTGTGTATATTTTTCTTAATGTCTATGGGGGATGTTTGTATATGTGTGTGCATGGGTGGGTTTGCAGTCTCATAACAGACATGCAAACCTCTAATTGCCCAGGCGGAAAGGCCAGGAACTAGTGCCAGGAACCTCAGTAAGCATTTCAGAGTGGGTGTGTCAGGGGCATGTACCGATTTTAGCCAATCGGCTTGTGGCTCCACCAGGAAGTTGTGGTTTGGAACACGTGTTGTTGCCGCAACAAGGGAACTGAAAGGATAATGAAGAGGGAGGAGAAGAGAAGGAGCTGTTTAGTGCCAGAGTGCAACCTCTGCAGTTTATCCCAGACTATTATTTTATATACAGATGCAATGAAATAATATGAGACAGATAGATAGCTTCACGCAAGATAGTAATATTACCACATTGTGACAAAATGTTTTTGAGACCTTAATTATATGTTTTCCCCTTTGTCTTTTGTCCCGCTATGTGCCGTCAGCCACTCAAATCAGATCAAAACAATGGCTCAGTGTCAAACAGGCTTCTGATTTACTGCCAGTTACCCTGATGCTAAACAAAGCGGTGATGTCTAACTCTCCTGTTGTTTCTCCTTTCCCTGGCATGTTAGACTGATGTTCCATCAAACATAACATTGCTCCAGAGTGGACCTGTTTTAAATTTAAGCTCTTCCCGTCTTTGTTGATTGTTTAACGACAGTATAGCATTTCTGTAACAAGTAGTGCATTGTGTTCTTTTGCCTGTAAATGTTTCCTTATGAAAACCTTTCATTTGAAGAACTGACACTGTATAAAGTAGACAGGTTTATATCAGAACATATTTTTTGCTCTTCAGTGCACTGTGACTTTTCGTTCAAATGAAACAAACACTACACATATTTGCGTAATATATGTTCCCAAAACGATGTTGCTAATTCCCCTTGACTTGTCAGTATTTTATTAATCTGGTAATCAGGTTAACTTTGTTCTTAGTAATGCGGTGTGTGATTTTCTGTGGAGTCATGTACTAAGAAGTTTGCGTGAGGAAAAGGAGAGATAGATAGAATTAGCGAGCAACAGAATGAAATAAGAGATCAGGCACCTTCCCCAGCAGAGACAAAAGGCATTTTATTAAATCATATCTCCTGCTCTGTGTGCAGGCGCAATAGCTGCTTTCCCCTTGAGAAGCTTACTGCCTTACATTTCCTGCTCTGGGATGTCCCTGTCCAGATTAGAGGAAATTGATTTAATGGCTTTGATTTAATGGCTCAAAAGACTTCTTTCCTGTTCCCCTCATTTACTTCTTTTGTTACGGCACGCTGCTGCTGTAAAAGACAGTATAGCAGGCAGGTGTTTAGGTGTAATAGAGAGACAGAATTGGGATCAATAGCAGCAGTAAACCAACACCTACAGCCTCAGGCCCAGCAGGACGTTCAATTAACTACAGCTTGTACACACAAACAGGGGTGTCTCTGCTCACCATTAGCGTTGCTTAACTGCATTTATACAGATGTCCTAACTTCCAGCTATTTGACTGTAACGCTGCGTGGCACCGCAAAGTGGAAAAATCAGTGATGCTTGACTAGTTTTGGTCATAAACGTTAATACTCGTGCTCCAATTTATGGTATATCCAGAAGAGAATGGTGTTAATCTTTAAGCACTTGATACTGATGGGATTAGCCAGAATGCATCCTTGCCTTCACTTGCTGTTAAAGAGTCAATGACTCGCTGATACTGAGTGACTAACTGCCTCGGGAGAAAATACTCAGGATGTACTCTAGAAAAAATATTGGTGCTATTTGGGGGGGGGGGTGCTCACACTTGTAGCAGGAGAGAGAAATGTCAAAGTTATAAGAAAAATACTTAATAAGACACATGTTTCAAATAAAACCCGACCAGTTATGCCCTATGTAGGCCTTCATGGGGTTTAAAAGTCATAATATTAAATGTATTATAATACCTAAGGATGTTTTTTCCTGAATGGGGCTTTAAAAGCAATCAAATATACTTTCTTATATGATAGAGTATCAACCAAAAGTGTTTCCCATAAGCACAAACAAAATAGATAACTGTAAAACATAAACATCAAACAAATTCAGCAGAGGTTATCAACTTAAATGTCATGCATAATGTATATAATACGTTATATTAGAACAGTGCCTAGATGTAAACCTCCCGGTATTTGACATTTTGCCGTTAAAGAAGGAGATAAATAAACCCTCTTTCTTGCTTATTATGACAATAAAATCATTTAAATTCTGAGGCAGTGGTTGGTTGGTATATACTGTTCCATAGTATTGTTACTATCAAAAGCTGGTTTGCTGGGGCACAAAGGTCACATTCACGATCCAGTTATTTTAACAAAATTTGAAAACTGTACAGGGTTATGATAAATAAGACAAACAATGATCTGACTGAAACAAAACAGTACAGTTCCGACACACCCAAAATGTGTTTAAGCTCTGGCACTTGTGCTGTATATGTGGCACTATAGAGAGGGTGTGTGTCTACAGCATGTGAGGAATGTGTATGTGAGCATTCAGTTTTATGGGACACCCTTTCAGCACTGTTAAAGCTCTGCGTAGATGACAGGCGGGAGTCATGGGTCTGACGAGGTAAAAAAACTCAAAATATAATACACATCAGCTCATTTTTTTTGTGTAAAGTGGTGTATGTGATGTAAAGTGATGTATTTGGTTTATGTTAAAAAAACCCTCGTCATTATATCCCACAGCCAAGGTTGACATATAGAAATAGCTTGTTTTGTCCATCAACAGCTCAGAACCCAGAAGAATTCAGTTTACCATCATACTGTAGAAGACAAGAAAACAGGCATACTCACATTTTAGGGGTGGGATTCTATAAGTGGATAATTGCTTGAAAAACCTCTTGACATTTTACAAATGTGGTATTTATTATAGCACAATACACATGGATATCTATTTGGCAGGTCAGCTAGTTTAGATTTTATACATACTGTACATATGTTAATAATAATTCCCATTATGACCTTACAAATGTATTTATATCAATAAGCGTCACACATAAAGTCATGTGCACACAGAAAAATGTACAAATCAACCACTTATCTTGGCTGGACATGTGATCTGTATGACAACTTATTGAGACCATTGTAGATCAAATTAAATAAGTTAAAGAGTTGGGGAAGGGCGGGTAATATTCAGAGAAAAAAGTTCGTTCTGTGAGATTAAAGTGGTACATTTACGAGAGAAAGAAATTAAGAAAAAATTTCAGATTTTTCAGTTATTAATAATACAAGAGTCAGCGCAGACACAAGAGAAGAGGTGGCACTTTCAGACAGTTAGGCAGAGACGAGGGACTGCAACAAAGATACATGAAAGCATGTCAAATCTTGGTCGTTTATAAATGTCTGCACTTCTTCCCCATTTTTTTATGCTTTTGGTTTTTAAACTGAAGGAAGTATCTCATAATACTGTTTGGTAGAGGAAGCTAAGAGATTACTATTTCCAAAACAGTAATAATATCACAGTACTAATCCAAGTAACGCTGCATTACTGTGTTAACAGAAGGTACCATACTTAATGTGATTAAGCGACAGCGTGGCAGGGCAGGGGCAGTTCAAGTGGAGAAGCCGGACCTTAGGATGTTCAAGCCGGCTGTTAGCCAAAAAGCTGAAGAAAGAATGGAGAATGAGGGAGGGAGGCGTTCTTTTGACAGCTGTTAGTATTGTCATTATTTGTCACAGTCTAAGATGCAAAGAACAGTGTCATCCATTGAAAACTTTGGTACAACCAGCAAAAAAGCTTTCAACAATTCTAAATCAGATTTATTGATGCATCTGCTAAAACAGCAATGAGAAACTTACAGCTACAGTAACATAACGAATGATGTAACCAGTTACTTTTAATACCCAGTAATAAGTAAAGTACTATTATTACTTATTTTTTATTTTTTAATAAATAAAAAGTAACTTATTACAGTTCCAGTGTTACTTGCCCAACACTGTTTATATGCAATGGCTGTTATTAACACCTGTGTCTGTTTTAAAAAAAAAAATTTGTCATATATTTGTGACTTTAATCTCAGAGAGTTTTTTTTCCTTGCAAACGTATGACTTTATAAATTTTAGAGAATATTCTTTTTTTTTTCTTGTGAATTTGTGAGTTAAAATCATACCATTTCAAACATTTTCTTCTCAGAATATTACCCCCTTTCCCTGGCTCTGTACATTTTTTAACCTACAATGGCCCTAAAATACCATCATAGATCCGTTCCATGTTTGTATTTTTCTACTTAATTCTTGAACATCCTGTTGGAGGTCACATGAGCGTGGAGTGCTTAGCTAATTCATCACTTCACTGAAACAAATGACTGTTTTTGTTATGACCTATAATGTAAAAAACAGCATTGTATATTGCAAATTACCTCATATTAATTATCCTACACAGTTATCAGGTGACAGACTATGTTGTTCACAAGCAATGAACAGCCTTGGATGGCACCCGTTCAATTGCAATTAATTAAATATAGACACAAGAACATGTGCCCATTCTTCAAGATGACCTGCTTGGCAGTTAATAAAGATAACCCTCCAGTTTTGACTAATGAGCAAGGTAATTATATAGCCGCATGCAATGTGATTAGCTGCGGTGTACAGAGGTCACTGAGGGGACATACACACATGTGTTCCTTTCACCAGTGCTGAGGGACTGTTAGCGAAGGGAAGCAGGATGGCTCCAATCCTCTTTCCCGGTCCCCTAAGGTCCCATGTTATTTTAATGCTTCCCATCTGACATCGGCCATGCATGTCTGGCTCTGTTAGTGAACGCCGTAGAGAAGCCGGCGTAGCCATTCTGTCTCCTGTGTTACCTCGCTTGATCGTGTACAGTGTGCATTTGAGCGTGACAGATGAGGAGATGCAGTGTGCTATCTAGGTTATCTATTTAGACTGCTTATTTTAGTCGCAGAGAAGCCTTGAGGACCGCGATTATGAGTCACTACACTCGGGTCTGAATCTTCTCCTTCTTTTCTGGGCTTTTTGGTGCTGCTATAAATAATTATAACTGTTGTGTTAAAATTTATAGCAATAGGAATCTACACGTACATAACCATGCAACTTGTAGATTTTGATATATTTCTGCTATTTGCATGTTAGTCAGATCTTGTTGCCAGATGTTTTTTATGCATACACATCATGTGGAATCTTAATATATGCTCTCATGTCCTAAATAATCTTGGTTGAGGGGATTAGATTTTATACAGGATTTTCCCTTTATAAATATTTTGAAGTTGAACAGTTTCAGCTGTTGTGGAGTTTCTGTTGAAACTAAAAAGTCACAGTTTACTGACTTTTCCTTTAAATACTGGTAATGGGTTATGTTTTATTGCTTAGCCAATAGAGGTACCGAGAGGGTACGGCCATCATTACATCTCAGGTTCACAAATAATGCATAGATGTTCAAACGCTCAGTAAATAACATCCCCATAGGGGTGCTACATTCAAAGCACCAGCTGAAACTTCAATGAGATCAAAGACCCCAGGTTTGCTTTATAGCCCAATTACACAGCAAAGATAAAAACTTTCTAATAAAAACTTTCCACAAAAAAAAAAAAAAAATATGGCAAGCAGCAAAACTATTGCAGATTGTGTTGATTTATCATTGGAGTGGTTTTCATGATATGCACCCAATCAATAAGCTTTTGTTGAAAAGGGTTCTGTACAGGCTGCCAATGCAGGTACTGGGTTTTAATCTAAAAGGGAAATAATATGTCATGTTCCTCCTGGCAATCCATTAATAATTATTCAACTTTTTCCTTATAATTTATTCACTCTAGCGCTGCATATCCATGGGGAATTTTACTCTTTCACTAGAAGGCTTGGGATGCATAATAGGAGTTGTGCAAACATAAAAAAGAATGTTTTTAAAAAAAGTTCAGTTAGACAAAGGGCTCATTGCCTCATTTACTTGCTCAAACACTCTTCAGTTATACATACAGTATTTGCTTTAGGCGATGTAAAGGCTAACTCCACCTAAAACTTTTCTTAGTTTCTCCCTTTCTGTCTCAGTCCTTTCTGATGTTTTTTTAGCCACTGCTAATACTTCCAGGTCACCGCACTTTATAATGTTTTTATTGGTTGTTGCACCCTATGCTACAGCATAGATGGAGTTATCAGGACATGTAGTCTTACATCCATAAGGAGCTGTTCATCATTAATTTTTGTACTGTAAAAAAACATGCTAGATAAATCACCACTTTGAACATGAAGCTCTGAAGTTAAAGTTCTTGTTCCTGATTTATATTAATTTCTTAATACCCATCTTGATATTTTATATCCATAAATGAGCTCACCCAATACCCAAAGGGATAAATGGGAGTCTCCACTAAAAACAAGACCTTACAAGCCACTTTAGGGAGCCATTGCAAATAGGAACATTTCAAACTAGAACTGATACTGAAGTTGTTAGATTTCAGATGAAAAAGTCAGTGTGCAGAAATACACCATAAATAACAGTATTCCAAAAATGAAAGGTAAGTTAAGGTGTGGGAATGCAGCACTATGCGGGTTGTTTCAGGTCTCTCATATTGTTAGAATATACCCATGCAGTCTGGTCAAGTTTGATTTGGCACAGACAAACTTAACAAACTATCTTGTGGCTCTTGTAAACTAAATGTTGATTGGTCATTGCTTTAAAATAACTGATGTAGTACAACAGTTTTTATACAATGTTCCATGATGAGTCCTTAAAATGTTTTTGGTGCTTTGCATGCACTGCACTGAAAGTCAAAACCACTTCAGCTTGAGTAAAAAAGATGTCATACTTCAAACTGGCTATCAGGTGTCTTACAGCATCAGTCAGAATCACCTCATGCTTTCCCCAAATGTCTTCAGACTGCTAAAAGACAAAAAAGTGTCCCATGTGGCATTTCCTGGTAAACTAGATTTTGTCTGAGCTGTTGCTGTAATAGTTCATGTTGAGGATTAAATCTCAATGCTGATGCTCAGCCGCTGAAGTCAAGTCCTGGAAAGAGTGCAGACTGAACAGTCACACAAGAGGCAAAGGCCAAGCACACACACTGATACAGCATACCATATTCACCCGACCTCCTTGCTCACTGACATCAAAAGGTGGTCGTAATGCATGTTAGCTTTGTCTCACACACGTTCGACCAGCAGTACTCCTCAATTTGGATATTTTATTTAGCAGAAAGTGCCTGGTTTGAATTCCCAACCCATGCAAAGGCATCCGTACAACATGTAACTGCACCATTTAAACATACAGGCAATTCAAAGTACTTTACAAAAGGCAACATACTGCATTCAATCAACATCTAAAAATCCACTTAGAATATAATTATATAAACCTCTAAACTGAGTTTAATAAAAAAATGCAGTAGAGGAAATGAATCAATCAAAGTTGCCTTTCTAAATATCCTATTACCTGGTTGACTTAAAATCTTAATTGGTCATTTCACAAATTTAATTGAATGTGAAAAGTCAGGCTGACCAAGCTGAAAGCAATCACTAACCACATTACTGGCACATTGCTCAGCCAGCTATTACGGTTGACATTTTTCTTGAAACCTGTTATTTAGAGCTTGTGTCTAAATGCAAGATAAAAGTTTTAGAGTTTATAATGATTTACATTAGAGGACACTGATGAGTAAAGTACAGTATTTTGGAGTCTTCAGGTGATCACAAGCCGGGGGGAAAACAGAGCATGAGATCGACTGGTGCGTTTGTGCAGCATTGGTGTGATGCAGGAATTGTACCGGACTGTTGCAGTGAAGAAGGAGCTGGAGCTGGAGGACTAATCAATTTACACTCCAAACCTCACCTATGATCTTGAGGTGTGGGTAGTGACTGAAAAAATTAGTTTTATAAGTACCACGCTCTGTTTCATCAGCAAAAGCACGAACATTCACAGAGACTCTGTGGAGTAAATTAATCACACATAATGCATGATTTACCTAATATCATTTCATGGTACTAATTATCTGTTCAGGCAGATAATAGGAACATATTTGAGTCTGATTTGTTCAACATGGTGCCAATTTGTAACCTGATGTAGGCTTGACAAGATCAATCATACTGTCTAGACTAAATAGAGAGTGTGTTTGTTATGAATCTGATTTGTCCTCCAGCCACATTTTTGCATATATCTTGTTTCTCTTTCTAAGCATCAGGAAGGCGTAATATAGTAACATGAAACAAATCAGATATTTAAGATGCTTTGTGACAGAAAAGAAGAAAATGCAAGTATGGGGGTGGCACTATGGTTAAGATGCCCGCCTTTGGTGTGAGAGACCATGGTTCAATCCCCCACTGTGACCCATCCATAAATGTAAATGTAATTGGAAATTACTCCCAGAGATGGACTTGTTAACTATGAGTGATAAATTATTGTAAACTTTGTCTTTACCTGCTGCCATTTATATTATTTTTATTTTATATTGTTAAGATTAAGATAAAAAAAACCCAATAAATTCAGAACAATAATCCAATTTAATAATTTATTTTTCAGAGCAGCAACAAAAAGTAAAGTTTACAGCAGCAAAGTTCCTATATAAAATCAATATCTCACTGGAAACAAATGGAGCATGTAAAGCAAACTATATTCCTGACATCAAAATACTGAGTGCAGTTTAGACAAAAGACGTCGCTCGTTCCTCCTCATGTCCTTCTCCTCCCTCTTCTGCTGCTGTAGAGAGGAGCTGGTTTCTCTCAACAGCTGAGTTTGCAAAGAGGTGATACATTTTAAGGTATGTAGCATCTCAGCTAAACAGGCTACCGACAGAGAGCTTTCGTTTTAGCTTGTTTGTAACAAACTAGCTATTAGCCGGCTAGCACATGTTGTGTAAAACCAAAACACAGCTGTGGTGGATGAGACAGAGCAGATTAAAATATCGCCCTGTACACGTTCAGGCTTATTGTACTGATGCAGTATCATCCTTTTACTAGTATTGCTGGTTTTGCTGCACTTACTTATAGTAACGAGTGTTACGTGCTACTATACGTGTGTATGCGGAGCTCTGCTGAGAAGGGGGGGGGGGGCTGCAGTGTGGGGGCTCACTCGTTCTATTGGCTGCTTCCACACACTACTAGACAGTGTTGATAGGCTATTACTCTAGACTTGTATAATTAATTAATTATATCGGCAAACTGTTAAAAAAATGACGATGCAGATTATTGGAAAAATGAATATCGGCCAGACCGATTATTGGTTGACCCCTAGTTACCCACCCTGGATTGTCTCATGTTATCGATGAAGCGTAATCATGGCAGATTCACGGCGAAGGGAAAGGAAGACGAATCTTTGTTTAATCAAGAAAAGATCAGAAATGAAAGGTAGAAGGCCACCAGCAGAAAAAGCACGCCAGTCAATTATATTAATAATGGCTCTGCACTGACCTGTAGATCTCACCGATATGAGCTCTGCTGGCATTTTAACATTAATCGATGGCCCATTAGTCTAATGATAGGTCACATGAGCTCCAGGC
This sequence comes from Lepomis macrochirus, assembly GCA_024633595.2. Taxonomy (NCBI): domain Eukaryota; kingdom Metazoa; phylum Chordata; class Actinopteri; order Centrarchiformes; family Centrarchidae; genus Lepomis; species Lepomis macrochirus. The sequence goes on from JALXJV020000023.1 coordinate 7,687,639, forward strand.
AGCTGGTATAGCTCTGCTGTTTGTGATAAGGCTGCTGATGCTGCCTGTTTGTCTTTGGGTGCAGCTGTTAGAGGAGGGCTGCGGCATAATGGGCTATTTTGGCGTTGACATCGGAACAGACGCAGGGGCAGCACGGTCCCAAACAGACACGAGGCCACTTGTGGTTGTTTTAATGTTTATTTTGTTATCTCTAATATTTTTATTTTATTTTATGGGGGCTTTGATAGTGTTTCTAATGGTTGTAGATTGTGATAAAATAGCTTATTAAAATAATTTCAGGGCTGGCTTTTACTGGCAGAGATGCTACAATGTTGTGCAAGATGCTGTAAAAGTATAAGATTTGTCATTCGAATGAAAATAAATGCAAGGCTAATTTAACAATAATCATCAAAAATCATCATCAAAAAATGCATCCACTTATAATAGAATAGATTTAAATAAACCACTAAGTTATTAAGTTTAATAAGAATGCAGTAGAGGAAATGAATGAATCACAGCTGACTTTCTAAATATCCGACTATCTGGTTGATGTCAAATCTTAATTGGTCATTTCAAAAATGTAATTAATCGTGAAAAGTCAGACTGGCCAAACTGTTAGGGATTACCTGTCATCTCTCAGCTGTCAGCGACTTTAAAAAAAAAAAAGATGATTTATTTAGCTCTGTGATGAATTGGCGACCTGTCCAGGATATACCCTGTACCAGGTTCCCCACCTCTCGCCCAATCTCAGCTGAAATTGGCTGCGGCCCCTACCCCCGCGACTCTGTACAGATAAGCGGTTATGGATAATGAATGGATGGATGGAAGGTCATTTTTTAATAATCTGTTTTGGCAGTCTGCCTGTACTTGACAGTTGACTGTAGAAATAGGGGAGTGAACATTAAACAAAGACTTCCAGCCAGAATCCAACCTGGAACGTATGCATTGTATCTCCCTTAGACCACTAGGCTACGATGGCCCCCTGAGGGCCTGTCCTCAGGTAACTGTCAGACTCCACCATCCACACAGCAGACAAGTGATTTAATAGAGGTACAGCATGTCTGTCCCTCCTCTCACATACTGTACATACTCACAACATACAACAGGTGTCTGTGTTTGTTGCTGTGGATGACTCAGAATGTCTTGCTGTTCCAGGTCTGTCAAACAATTCTTCACATACACATATATGCTAACACAAAGTACATTTACTGCTGTGTTCATGGCAATACAAGATGTTTATCATGAAGTCTTGCTATGACACTGAATGTTTGTATATCTTATATGTCATTTTACTCCCACAATCTCTCTGCTAATCTTCTTTTTCTTCCACTATCTCCTTTCTATGATTTATCTCTGTCATGTGATTCGATGCTAAAACAGCTGTTTAGGTTTCAGCAACACAGCTCAGAAATAGATTTTCAGAATTATACTGTCTGCCAAATTGGTGTTAAGTCAATTAATTCAACATGAATTATGCAATACAAGTTGTTGTTTGTTGTTTTTCACCCGATCAATATTTTTCAATATCTTACCGTTAGGACAAAGTTAAACATCCTGTTCAGTTTGCTGAATGTTTAATTTGGCTGTAGGTATGGTGTACACAATTAGCTACAGTAATGTTCATGTTACAGCAGGTCACACCTTGACACGTTATCCAGTTGTTCGGGCCTGTGCATTGCTAAAAGTAAAGAAATGCCACAAACATTCAGAAATGCCAAACTATTAAATGCATGACTTTATGTGCTGGCATATGCATAAGTGTGCATGTCTCTCATGAAGTAATTACAGATACATATAGATACCCACTACTGTGCTATAAACACTCTCTGCTATCTGTATTACTCCCGCTGCTGTCGTTCCTTCAAGCTTTATTTCAGACATCACTGCAGAAAAATCTCCTGTCTAACAACACTTTGCAAAACTAAAGTGGAACAAATCCCACATGGGCTGCTGTAGCTTAGAGTCCCATGGCAACATATCATCATCTCCCATCATATCCCCATCTATGATGCTGTGCTAATGCCACAGTCAAATCTAGACTAAAGATCCCAGTAGCCCTGCGTTTCCCCGCTGGGCTTAATGGGGCTAGGCAGTGCTTATTCACTATTTATGTCACTTGGGTTCTCCTGTAACACAGTGAAGAAGAATAATAGCCCCTTTCTGAACTTTATTCCCACGATATGAGTTCACCGTTTCAGTGAAACAAAGACCACTTTTGATCTCAGGTTTTTAAGTATGTCGCCCCAGTGTTGGCGGGGTCCCACTTGACTAATGAGACCCGTGGTAGCGGCTGCTGGCTATGCATTTAATGCTGGATTTTTCATTATACACTGTGTGCCTTAGAATAGCCACACTCTTTGATGTCTTGGTTGTGTCAAATTGATAAATGAAGGAATTTCAACAATAATAATAAATATAGTGTTAAAAAAATCAATTTGACATTTTCAGAGCAGCAGACCAGATGCAAGTGACTTAAGAAATTAAAATAATGAAAGGATTTTGACTCAAAACCAGCTGTGTTCGAGATAATTGTGAAAATGAAAAATTGATTAATACATCACCTTGAGGTCACTGAGTGTCATTGTGCCTGAGTAGTGGCGTTTTGCTGCACAAACACAAGAAAAATAATAAGAAGAAATTGTCACAGGGTCAAAGTACAGTAATCATCTACTTTATAAGCACTAAAAACACGCCACATGCTTGAATTCCCCTATTGTTGGCAAGTAGGGCTTGCCTATCTGGGGATTTGTTCCATTCATATCCCCAGAGAAGGCTACTTACTGATTGAGCCACTGGTGACATGTGGTTTGAGCGCACCATCTCACATGTGCCAGACTCAAATTTACAGATTCAATTTAAACTTAAAATGCTTACAACAGTCAAAATGTTTGTGATTCTGTTGACTTCGGGTTTATTGTCTAATATTTAGGTGACGTTTGATTCAAGACTGAGCAAAAAAGAACATGTTGTGCTTGCAGTACAACTTACATAAAGATACTGAATGTAAATGAGGATTTGAACACCCTTCAAAGCACTACATTTAGAGATTGTCTGCTTGAATTTTGGTAGAATGAAGACTTGTGGAAATATAAATGTTAATTGAATATATTTTGAAAAATATAGAGTGACGGTCTACTGAATTAATCATGTGTTTCAGTGAGGCAAACATTTGTCACACATCAGAGGATGTGCTGAAAAAATGTCAGCTGTCTAGGACATACTGGTGAAAAAAGATTTATTTGAAGTTTGAAATGTCTAGAAATTTACATTTGTTGCTGTTTAATCAATCATCACCGAGTTTTAGGCATCAACAGAGTCATGGCCCTCGATTGTGCAAACTGAATTGAAAGAACAGAGAAAGAAAGAATATCGAAAGCAAAAACAATAGTGCTCCAGCAGCTTTGCTGTTTGGACCCATAATAATGATAATTCTCGACCGTATGCTCTACGTTCTGCATTTCTATCTTTGGGTAAAACACACTCGGTAATCTGCCATTGGTATGTTTGCAATGCATGGCATGTCTTTCCTCATTTGCTTATTAATTTGCCTTCTGTGAATATTGATATTATCATTATTATGATCATTATGTTACACAAAACAACAAATAACAAAATTGGCTTTAGAAGTTGGACATAGAAAAATCAAGTATATTACACAGCTCATAAAAAAACACTGTTTGAAGAAGCATTTAAAAAGAACTCTGGAAAATATTTGTCTAACTCAGAGACTGCTGAAGCTTCGTATTAGCCTCAGATAAGCTTAATACATTTTTTTGCATGATGGAGGACTGTGGATTTTGCCCCCTATCTCTTCCACTGGAAGCATTTTGTCTTTTAATGGCCAGTTCGAACAGTGGGAAATGTAGACCAAATTGTCTTGTCACAATAGTGGATTCATAGAACCGTAAAATTACTTGTCTGCTCCCTGTGTTTTTAAAATGATATAGGTTTCCTTTTATAGTACTGTCACAGTTCCCCATTTACCAGTTTGAAAACACCAGTGGAGTTTGTTACCACCCCAGTCTGAAAAATAAATGTGTTGGTCAACAGACTAACTGCAGCTAATGATTTTCTCCACTGATAATTTGAGTCCAAGGTGGCTTCTTCAGTTTGTTTTGTCCAAACCTTTTGACAGAGAGATGGTGGCTCACATAATAAAGATAGAATGAATGTGTAAGGGTGAGTAATTATTTGCACCTGTTAATGCAGATAGTTGTGTTTCTGGATAGCTGTGACAGATAGCATTCCTTCCCTTATTGTGCACACGTGTGTGTGTGTGTGTGTGTGTATGCCTGCATGCACCCATATATACTGTAAATAAAACATATACAGATTATAGTGTGAAGTCACTCATGCGGCTATTCTGTCTCTGTCTTCTTTGTTTGTGTCCTTCCTTCTCTCTTCCCTACGTAGCCATCCTTTTTTGACTCTAACTTCTACAAGGAATAAAGAGAGAGTCTGCGTCGAGTGCACTTGATCCTTCATTGGCCTTAAACAGCCTGCAGTGGAGCAATGAACTTAAGCCCACTAACCCCCTCTGACCTTTTCACTCTTGCATGCATCCATACAGTATGTGTGCGCTTGTTTCTGTTCACAAGTTTGTCTGTGCTTAACGCGTGAGTTGGCATCTGCACAATTTTACGTATGTGTGATATGAATGTTTAAAGGTATGCTTGTGTAAGTTGCCCTATTTAGAACACAGAATCACTGAAGTGCGAATGAGTCTCACTGCAATCTGTGTTCCAAACGGCTGTTGTGTATCTGGTCGAACAGGATTGTCCTGCCGTAGTTCATCCTCATTCTTGTCCCCCAATGAGCATCACTTAATGCAGCACTGGCTTCCTCCCGAGGGCAATTACTGCTTAGACAAGAACTAACTTAAGCGTACATAATGTTCCATTTGTCCAAAAGGCTTTTCATCCGCCCCACAGGTTAATTAAAGTACAAACGAGAAAAAAGTACAAACGAGATGTGCCTTATTTGCAGTTTTGTACCAGTTTTTATTTTATTTTAAGACAATGTTAATATTTTACATTACTGCACATTTCCTTTACACATTAATCAACATCTAATTACTTTTTCTTGCTTTTAGTTCATATATTTGAGCTAACAGTAGTCACCTACTAGTCATACCAGACCAAGAATGGCTAAAACACTAAAACCTGTAAGCATATTAATTAAATAATAAAGACATAATTTTCTCATGATCTCAAATCACTAATTTGTGAGAAGAAGATTGAGTTATATCTTCTTTCTAAAGTTACATAGTCTCAGAATTTGGTCTCATGTATATGGAGCATGCTTTTCTTTGATCATTTTGATTATATATTACATCGGATTTTTGCAGACATTCACCGTATATTGATATGTAATTGATTTTCTTATTTAACCTTGTGTTAATGATTATAAATCACTGCTGTTTATTTTTCTAAGCTAGTGTAACTATTTACAATCATCTTAACTAAAATAACTGGAGAGACTAGTCAGTGTTTCCACAGTCTAGCTACCAAATAGCCTTTCATTCAGATCACACAAATTAGCTAGATGCCCGTCCTGTTTAGCCCAAGTCCATTAATGGTTTTTGGTATTTTAAAGACAGTGCCTCAAAAGAAACAAAATGAAAAAGGCTGTTGAATGCGATATTAAAAGCTGCATTGACACTACACAGAGTCCATGTTTGTCTGCCTTCACCTCAAGGAGAGTTATAAATACACATAAGCAAATAAACACACATGTGCTTCTGTGTTCCCCCTCCACTCAAAAATGTGTTTTGGTTATTGTTGCTTCACTTGGATGTTTGCGCTTCGCTGTGCAGAATGAAGCATGTGCAGAGTTTAACACAAGAAGGCTGTGTTCACATTCATTAGTTGAAGACGGAAGGTTTCTCTGTGCTCACCTGCATTTAGAGTTTATGACGTGTACATTCAAGCATGACAGCCCACCCGTGGTCCAGTATGCAATTTGCACCAAGTATTATGTGGAAACTTGAAGCCATCAGTACACATTCACTGAGGGTTGACTTTACAGTGAAGTAGGAGACATTTTGTGTGAACCTTTTGAGGGTGAAGGAGTAGGTGTAATTAAAAAAACTATCAAACAAATTATTTTACAAAGTTAAATATCTGGAGGAGGGGCTCCGTAAAGAGGTGGTATTATGCTCATTTTCAGGTTCAAAATCCTATTTAGGGGTTGTACCAGAACAGGTTTACATGGTTTAATTTTCAAAAAACACACTTTTTAAAGTCATACTGCACATTGCTGCAGCTCCTCTTTTCACCCTGTGTGTTAAATGCTTCGTTTTAACTATGGAGTGATACATATTGTCTCTAAATGATCTTTGTTGGGAGTTGAGCATGCGCAGTTCCTAGTTAAGGACTATTAGCCAATCAGAAATAGAGAAGGGCGGGTCACTGAGAAGCCAGTACACACAGCTCCGGTTCAGCTGCACATGTTGCCGAACAGCTTGGCAACATGGACTGGAGCAAGAGTTTCAGAGCGGTGAGTTATTAATCTGTAACAAAAGTATCTTTCATCCATAGTTTTAACCGAGCTCTGTCTCTACATCACAGTAACAACTTTATGTCCATTGACTGCCTGGAGGGTAGCTAGTGTTTGGAAAGGAGAGGAGGTGTGTGCTGTAGCTCCAGGGTTTTTGAGGGCGTGTCGGAGTAGCCTCTTAGCTAGCGTATATGAGGCGCATTTAGCTTTCATCCCTGTCATGACACAAGGATGAAAGCTAAATGGGAAACGGCTGGGCTACAAACATGCTGTTTTCAAGCAGTTCAGACCAGAGTTTTTTGTGGGAGATGGGACCTCAGTTTGCAAACCTATTGCATGCACAATAAAGGTATATAACTCAATAAAGGTGAGGAAAAAGCCAAAAAGCATAATACCACCTCTTTAACCATAACAGTATTGTTTACGCCCTACAAAGCCCACACAACATATAATATACAGTATATTTTCTAATGTGGATCTAGAGTGATCACAAACCCACATACCGTACCAACCACCGTATCCTGCCATATAGCCCCAACACTTATTATATTGAGCCTACTCGACCATTACGAGGATTCCAGCCGTTCAAGGCAGAAACACAAAGCAGAGGTGGCGGTGACAGGCTGCTGACAGCTCGGCCTGCCCTTTGCCCCTCCTCCTTCCGTCTAAGGGTACAGTGCTGCTTAATTTCTTCAACCTTTCCCACATGAAGTTTATTAATTTGGTCATAGGAAGCGTGTGGATGCTCATTTGGTAAAATAATATGTGCGAGAATTAATTGTGTAAAAGTGCCATTGTAGTAGTGAGCCAAACAAGTGAAAGTGATTCCTAGATTTTTGGTCTCACTTTTACCAAAACACTAAATAACATTTTAGGGCATCATGTAGTTAGTTAGGAAAGAACCACTGTGATGACAGATGATAAATCATCAGCAGACATGCAGAGAGAATCACAACTCGCTCCTGAGTAGGGTTGGGTATCGTTTAAAATTTTACATTACCAGTACCAAAACCTTAGAGTAGTAAATAACGATACCTATAGAGTACTTCATTCGTTACTTTTCACCTGTTGAAGCCATAGTAGTTGATTGATAGCCTGTTATTATTTTTATTTATGGAAGAGGTTATGGTTATGGGCAAACAAGGTGGTCTTTTTTTTCTTTTTTTCTTGTTTCAAATAACTGCTCCATAAAAGTATTGGGAAACTGTATGAGATTCTTCCTCATCCTAATTAGTTTATCCTCATATAATACAGTTTATCCTAGTATTATACAGGGATTTTTTTTATATTTGAATGAGAGAGGAGTGAAATAATTCGGTGACCAATTGAGTTTTGGGAAACAAATTTAACATGATTTTTTGATACGTGTGTGGAAGGTAAACAACGAAAAATTATTTTGTTAACTTTCGATCGATAAACTGAATTGAAAGATCTCCGCAAGTGTTTTTTTCCTTTATTCATGAGTCGCAAACCTACAAAAACGACAGTCACAAGTATAAAATGAGTAAGGAGTCCGTTTAAACAAGTCACTTAACTACACTAAAGACTTGCAAACAGTTGAAAAGAGAGGTTGCACATCTAGCTGATCAAACTACACCTGAAACAGCCGCAGCCGGAGGCTCCTGTGAGTAAAATCAGCTGATCGCTGCTGGGCCACAAAAGCGTTTATTTGATCTCATGGATCGCAGCGATCGATCAGTGACAAAAGCTCTGAATAGCAAATAAAAATGTATACAGCGGCTGTTAAAATCACGCATGGACTGAGTGCGTGCAGGCCTTTTTTATACAGTTTATGGTGCGGGCACATAAGGGAAAACAGGCGTGCTCTTCTCTTTCTTTCGGTGTGTTGCTTGTCTGTTTGGCTGCAAGAAAAACCACACAAAAAGTGATTTTTGTCACAATCTGGTTACAAAAAGTATCGAATGAAGAACTGGTTTGACTGGAGACTTTTCGATTCAACTCGATACTGGGCTGTTTCGGTCGATACAATAAAGTATCTAACTTACATCCCTACTCCTGAAGCGTTTGTAAGACAGGTGGAGCCTGTCTGAACACACATCCTAAAAGAGAACATCATGCTCCCTTCACTCTTTTGTTCTTCAACCATTACTCTGAACTGTAATAGCGGCAAAGACTTGCTAAGCTTCAAAGACATGTTTAGGTACCATAAAATCCATCCTGACATCCAACCTCAAAAACATTTCTATCTTCTTTCTCTGTTTCTTTTTGATTCGCTTACACACATTTTTGTTCACATACACAACCTGGACATGTTATATATAGACTGCCACATGGACGTAATTTTCCTCAAGTTCTTTAGGCAAATACACACTGGCTGCACAATCTGGATAAACTCATACACACTACAGAAAAAAGATATTTCTTGCACATACAGTGCTGCAGCTGTTGCCTTAGGACTGTAACTGTATGTACACTATCTGTGTGTGTGTGTGTGTGTGTGTGTGTGTGTGTGTGTGTGTGGAACATCCATGAAAAGAAAACAAAGTGAAAGCACGGAAAAGTTGAAATGATTGAGTAACTTTTCATTTTATTCCTCAGGGGGTTTTGCAATGAAAACTCCAAACTTTGCACTATGTCTGCTCTCGCCGCATTCTTCCACTGCTCCTTTTCTCTTTCCTCACTCTACAATTTGTTCTGTTTCTTATCACCGCCTTGCGTTTATGAGTCAAAAAACTGTAAAGTATCTGTCCTCTTGATTTATTCTGACATTGTTCAGATAATAAGTGCATCTCTGGACAGTGTGTTTGCACTTTTGGACATGGTGCATGTGTACAGCACATGTACTGTGTGTGTGTGTGTATGTGTGTAAAAAGTATGTTAAAAGCTAGCCTGTGTAACTGTTCATATGTGGGCAGCTGTATCTTGTGTGCATCTGTTGTGTATGATGAGGGCTTGGAGCTAATCAGATCCAGGACCACACAGGAACTCGGCTGGCGGGATTCGGGGCCCACGGCCCACAATATCCCAACCAGACTTTCTGCCAAGAAAATCACCTTCCAGTCTGTTGGCTCCACCTTTTGGGCCCCACCAACTTCTCCTTCTCCTTTACCACCTTCTCCTCTTTCATACATTCTCCTGTATCCAGTCACGAAAAGATTGAAATTATAGTGTGAGGGGGGTGTAGTTATGTCTCGGGGGCACCTGGGGCCTCACCAGGCCTTGTAGGCTTCATTACACCCCTGGTGGGAGCGATTGGTGGGGGGCACATGTAAGAAATGACCATGCTGGTCCTTTGTGAGTGTGTATGTGAGCGTCTGTGGTCTCTTTACAGTATGTGTTTTATTGCTCATTACAGAGGTGGCTGAGATGTGGAGATGAATGGAAAGACTTGAGGGCGTGGAGAAAGGTGACACAGGGTATGGAGTGTGTGTGTTTCTGTGCACATACTATTTGTCTTGTGTATCTACATTCAAGTACGGTATGATACACGTACCATTAAAGGAACAGTTCATCCGTCATTTGTGTAAAAAAGATGTGTATTCACATCAGAATCAAAATTCTAATCTTTTAAAAATCTGACTTGATTCATGAAAACTAATGGTGTTTCTGACCCTGTTTAAATGTCACCCATAATGCCTATACTAGAGCCTTAGCTCAAACCAGGCACTTATTGTCAGTAAACAGCAAGAGTGTACTCCCTTGCCTATACATCTGTGTATCTGACTTCTAAAACTGGAAGAAGAGGCTGGCACACACATGACCTGAATAACTGACTGAGACAGCTCATTCCTCTTTAGGCAAGCTACTTGCTGGGGCTGAGCTCTCAAATATGGACAGATTGAATGTCATCTTATACAGCGCAACAGGAGGCCAGTCAGCTTCATGAATGTGTGTGGCCGGTGCTTGCCGAACTTCTGCTGCTTGTACACATGTAGTATCTTGCAGAGCCTGGACCTGCTGTATTTAGGCCAGGCAGATGATGGTGTTGCCACACTGAGCATAAGCTAAACAGCATGAAATACAAAGGTCAACTAAAAGTTCAAAGAAATACCTCTCTGTTTTTTTTCTTGCCAGGGGTTTTATTTGCGCCTTGGCAGGGACCAAGCAATAAAGGCAGGGACACAAGTTTGAGGCTTAGAAAAGTATAGGCTTTATTTAGCAAACTAAATCAACTAGAATGGGTATTTACTAAAGTAAAGTAATACATGTGAGAGCTGTCAGCTGTGACTGCTACCAATGTTGCTGCAAAGTACTGCTCCATCAGCAAGAGTGCTACCTACAGGTAAAAGAATCTTATGCCACAGACTATTTAAGCTAAAATATTAAAGCCGCAATCCCCATTGGATGGGCCTTCGCGCTTGAAGCACGTCAGACAGTGTTACGTCTGCACTGTGGCTCTGAATTATCACGCACTTTGGATGCTGCACAAAATACTTGTGGCACAATATTTTACTATGTGGCACAAAGGAATAACCATATGTTTTTCCCAATACGCCAAGTGTGGAACACATTGAGAAAATTTTATTTAAATCACATGACTATTACATAGAGCCAGTTGGTTGTGCTATGACTATAACTGAATTGGTACGGGACCATTATCAATAACAAAAAGTTTGGTACTGGTTTTAGCATGTGCAGCAAAGTTATAACAACTTCCTGATTCATGGTGGAGCATGATACTTTGCTGCCACGCTACACTGTTGAAGGAGAACTCAGAAGCTTTACAACATAACATCAGTGTGTGACTTTTCTGACAGTTTTGAAGTAGAGATGGCCAACCTACAAAATGTGGTTCACCACAGCATAGAAGTAGTCACTCTCTGGTGCCAGTACGTGGCGCTGTGACGATTGATAAATATGAGCTTGTAGATGTGTTCAGGGCGGAACTTTTATCAAACGTGTAAAATTTGGTACAGATTTGAGTATATACAACTTCCTGTGTCTTTGCAAAGCGTGGACCTTTGAGTGAATGATGGCATATAGATGTGTTCAAGGTGGGACTGTTCACACCTGACAAATTTGGTACAGATTTTTGGGTCAACATTCCATGGCCAGGATTTGAACCGACAATCTTTAGATCTGAAGACCAAGCACTTAACCACTATACTACTGAGACACACTGAATAAGTACTGATTTTAAATTCGTCCATTGCTCTGCTTTAATGGACTTGAAATGATTCCAAACCACCAACAGAGAAAGCGACTAATCTCATGAAAAATTTATTCCAGGTAAACATTGTTTTCATTTAGAAAGACCAACAATATACACATATACAAAAAGAACCACAGCAAGTCAGTGGGAATTAAACATTATGCAGGCAGCAATAAGTTCAAACATGCAGCTGTGATCAATTAACAGTGGGCTGATGTGGGAATCAAACCTGGGTTTCCAAAGATAACCGCGGCTCTTAAGACCAACACAGTATGAACAGAGCTATCACATTAGAGCTGTTACAAACCTCACAGTTTGATGCTTTGTTGATAGAAACATGCATTTGCCTTAAAAAGCTGTGATTTTGGTATTTTTATTTAGGAAATATCTTTAGTTTGAATAAATAAATAATAAAGAGCGAAGACAATTAAATAACAATAACAATACAACAACATAAGGCTCAACATAACAAATGTCACCTCCTGAATGATGAAAAAAGAGGGGTATATGTACACATAGGCTAGTCTACACCAAACACAAAGGGGAGAACACTTAACTTACTACAATTAAAAAGACCCAAAATAAACCCGACAACCAACCATAAGAAAATACTCAGAAAAATACATTACTGAAACCCAATGTTAATCAAACACGAACAAAATATCCACATGCTGCTGTGTTGTTAAGGATTTTGTAGATCAGACTCCCCCTGCCTATGCCAAGAGTTGGTTCCTTCCACTTCCTGTGGTGGAGTATAAAAGGTTTCAAACTCCAGTTACCCTTTTGGCAGATGACTCGGCAGCAGCAGCATGTGGAGAAACAAAGGACATGTATAAATTACTAAACTATTCTAAACAAATGAAATAAATAAAAAAAGCATAATTTCTGAAAAGAATAAACATATCCAAAGAAAATGTGTTTGTGGTTATTTGTAGAAAACAAAACTATTACCACCACTTCAGGTGTTGGTAGTTGATAGGACCATCACCCGCCTGTAATCAGAACATGCTTATTTGCCTAATTATCAAGTTGGTTAACATCATAAGACCCACCTGTATATGGGCTGCCAGGAGCCACCTGCAGCCAGTTGTGAAGTCATACCCATAGTTTTCATAGTTTTGCCTGACTAAAGTCAACCAACTAATGATAGACCTTGAGAAGCACAGAGACCTGCTTCAGTAAAGAAATCAGACGAGCTGTGGGTTGCATCTTAATATTTCTCTCCCCATGGAGCTCAGACTGGCTCCCACTCAAACATAAACCCGTCCCAATTTGTAGAGTTTTTGCTATTTTGCTTGATAAATTTACACATATTTATTTATATCATTGTATTTGTGCCCTTGTTTATACGGCTGATGCATGTCTGGTTTGTTTTATTTGAGCTGAGGCTGGTGCCTGGATCCTAGCCCTGTTTGTAAACTCCAAGAAACTGAGCACACGGTACACGCACTGAAATACACACTCGCTGCAAGGCTTGTTCAGTGCAACACTGCATGCACGTGCACTCATATGCTAACAATTGCTGTTGTTTCTCAACCACTTTGGCAGATGGGAATCTGTGAATCTGCTTCTGCAGTTATGTTAAACAAACAACCTTCTGCTCATTTAAAATAAATGCTTATGTGTAGTAATACATCATAATGGCTAGTAAGTTGATTAATAAATAAGTATTTTAAGTATGTACTTTTTTCAGTTTTTGTATGTAAATTGTAAGATTAACAAAAAGTGTATATATGTAAGGAAAATATGAAACATGAAAGTCAGGTTAAAGAAACAAAATGTGAGAAAACACGTGAAAAATTAGAAAACTAATTCTTGTGCATATACTCCTGAAGTCAACCCCACATACAAACAAATTTATTTTATATATATATATATATAATTTCATAATCCTGTGTACTTCTGGGGGATTTCACTGATGTCCATCTCTAATATGGGAAAAGGAGACCTTTCCCAGGGCTGTTGGCACGGCAACAGCACCTGTGTGCATGCAGCAGAAAGGTGAAGCGAGGGAAACGAGGGGGGTTGGGGCGTGCAGAGTGATTGCCCAGATTGCTGGCACAGTTGGACAAAGTTACCCATGCTGTCACTGGCTGTGTGTATGCAAGCACACACACAGTGGTGCTGCAGGTTAGGCTCAGGGCCCAACCCCGTCCCCCTCACCCCATCACCACCACCCCAACCACACACACACATTAGCATTGCCAGCTCAGTCTGCCTAATGTTGGATATGCACACAAGTATACACTAACACGCATTAAAAAAAACACACACACACACACAGAAAATGGAATTCCCTACTCTGCTGGCCCAACTAATTATAGCACCTGCACATGCTGACACACATGTTCACCACACACACACACACCTTTTCCACTTTTTCAGATTGAAATTTGGCATGACTGCTGACTCCAAACATTGGCCCACACTTGCATTCAGTCAAGTTAAGAAACTTTTCTCTGACCTCTAAACCAGTTCAGTCTTCATCTTAGATCAGCACTTTCTCACTTGGATCCTGCGTGTATTACCATTATCAATAACTTCCTTTTAATTAAAAAAAAAAAAAATGTTAAGAGGTATGTTAGGAGGTTCAAATAATGTAATGCTCATATGAAGATTGTTTGTTCACATGTGGGTTTTGTACAAACTGCTCCTTATTAAAGATTCTTAAATGCCCTGTAACATTTATCCTCTAAAACAATCAGCAACAATCTAAATATCTGTCATCATCCCTGTGTTGACTTGTAACAATTAGACTTTTCCATTAGCTATGAGGAAATGAACAAGTGTGGGGAAGTGGACATCTCCTGGTAAACAGTCGGGAAAGCACACACACTGCAGCGTCCAACGTTTCACACAGAGTGCAGTTTTTCTTAAGGTGGGCTGATGAAGAAACTAAAGGAAGGAGAAACAGCTGAATCTGTTTTCAGGAGATTACAGGGTTAACTGATGCTGAAAAAAATACACACTGAGCTAATCAAAAGGTAGTGATCTGTACATAGTTTGATCTGTCTAAAAAAAATCTTTAGCTTTTAGATGCATCAGGCTCTCAGTGTCCATGGACCCACCTTAAGAAGGGGAAAAAAATCAAAACTGCTAGTGGAGGAAAAGGGAAGAAGTGAAAAAAAGAGAAGTGATCTTGTTTTCCCAACGGCAGTCACATTCTTGGCGGCACCTTAGCTTGTCCTCGCCAAAAGAGGGTAGGAAGAGGAGGGATGAGAGAGGAGAGGAGAACGTGGAGAAAGAGAGAGCAGACTGTTTTTTCCTAGTACATTAAAAGTTAATATGTTAGCATTATCTATAGATGTACTTTAATCTTTGGCCTTGGCTTACATCATCTGTAAGCTAATACGTATAGTTTTTTCCATGTATGTAGGTCTTGCCTCATTTAGCCCCTGCTGACAAAATGTACAGTCACAGAATGTCCATAAGAGTTATTCCCACTGCCTTCAGCCCAGTTTATCTGTCTCTATATCAGTCTTTACAAATAAATCCAGCATACTTTATTTTTCGCTATAACCATCAATCCACGTTAAAATGGCTGTCTGCATTACGTTATTTTATATTGTACTGACCTCAGATATGCTTTGCTTTGCATTTTAATACAAAAAATATTAATTTTAAATAATGACATGCCATAGCAAACTTGCTGCTTTCTAGTACAACAAACAGTAAAGTATTGTCCAGTACCAAAATGAGTAGTTTAATAATTGTTTAGTCAACTAACAAAAAAATTAATGGAAAGCAATTTTGATAGATGATTAATGGTTTCAGTCATTTGCTGGTTTCAGCTTCTCAGACATGAAAGTTGTCTGCTTTTTATCGTTACAAACTGAATATATTTAGGTTTTGTTGGATAAAACCTAAAGTTTAAAGATGTCATTATGGGTTCCAGGATTTTAATTTTCCCCACTTTTTTAAAAGTCTGAACGATTAATCTAATAACTGGAAAGAAAAAAAAATTAAGTGGATTATTGACAATGTAATCATTAGTTGTGACATTTGTATTGTCTATACGCCACCTTAAGTGATACAAAAAGAGAAAATGTAATTGAGACAAAACAAAAAAAGACAAAACATCTGTTGTATTTAAATCAGCCTGCCATGATGTTACTCATTAACATTAATGAGGTCTGTTGTAATGGGACAGTAAAATGAAAAGAATGAGCGACTTTGTAATGCTGAGGGGAGGGGGGGGGGGTGTCTGGCAGCAGTGAGTTAGCCATGCCTTGTAAGTATACAGATGCCATGTATAAATGTATGTCTTCGACTGCTCATCAGTTCCAGTGCCAGGCGCAAGCCGGCTCTGCCTTGCTGAGCCGCCGGCCTTCCCCCTAACTAACTACTGCTGATGATAGTTGAGGTGCTGCTGAGCAAGGCAGCTGACGCCTAACTCTGCTCAGTGGACAGTGTCAGAAAACCATGGTGTTAATGCTTGTGAATATCGTTGAGACAGCCTCTTCTGGGTAAACAAATGTTTTAAAAGCGTCTGCCTATTTACATGGGAACCAGGCAAGCCCATCTTTACATATCCAACTGGCTTTCCTCAGACTGCTCTGTACTTGCATTCCTGTTTCAATTTCTTCTTCTTTGTAGTTGTTTACCATCGTTTTGTAGTCATAGGCTCTTTGCCCGGGAGGCCTGCTCAGTAATCCATCCATAGTTGCAGTGTGGACGTAGCACTAGCTGTTTTGGCATGGCGTTAATCAGGGAGCAAAAATAACAGAGATGTCCCAGAGGTTCAGCTTTCCCAGTGGTTTTGTTTTACAAGCCTTATCATCGTCATTATATTTATTAGTTTTGAAAGTGACAAGCAGCCAAAGAGTGAGGTTAAAGACAGCCAGAGAAGTGGTGACGTAAAATCTGTAGAAAAAGAGCAAAAACAGTGCTGAAAGAAAATTGTGAAAGATACAGCAAGGCAACACAGGGATTTATTGTGTCTACTTTTAAAGGCCTAGATAATACACACAATGAGATGGGGGCTGTTTGGGGAAAAAAAAGTGTTCTAAGAAACAATTTAAAGGAACTGTTGTTTGCTTGTTCGTTGTCTAAATATGGAATACATGAGGTGAACATGAGTGTTGCTGATCAAGCTCAGTGTCAAAGTGGGTCAAAGTTCAAACAGTTTGAAACCAGACATTCATGTTGTGTCATTTTTCTTGCGTAGTTTCCTGCGTCAGGCGAAACACGCTGCTGAGTCCTTTACCTGAAGTCTGTCTTTGTGAATATTCAAAGCCACAAGGTCACATTTACAAAAATGGCTGTACATTAAGTCACCTTCCTGTGACCTATTAGCACCAATATAAAATTCCCTGACAGTAATTAGCCTGCTGAGGGAGCAGGCAGAGACGTAGCATGAAACATGATCTCTTTGCCTTTGACTGCTTGTGACCCTGGGGTACTAACACCCTCCTCCCCCCTTTCCACCTCCTTTTCTTCCTTGATCAGACTGCATGTTCCACATCAACAACTTGGCCCGGCCCTGTTCCTTTTCTTAACCACTAATTGCTCAGGCCACCCTTAGGAGTTGGGATCACTGACCCCACGTCTGCTATCATGGTGCGAATTCTAACACGGGTTCTCCTCAGGGGCTTAAGGGATGAACTTTGATCACTGCAGCCGAGCTTGTATTCACCATCATCTTCTACAGCACCAGTACTGAGGTTACATCATACCTGCTGCACTATAATCCCTCTGCAGTCATGGGGAAAGAAGAATTAACATGTAAGAATCCAGTTTTGTAAATCTGTTTAATGTTCTTTGAGGTTAACAACATAAAAGGCTGCTTCAGTGTAATAAGAAGTGAACACTTCTGAGCTGACATGTGATCTGCCGCACGCCAACACATGCGAGCAGCTGCAAGAAGCATGTAGTAGCCTTAACAGGTGTCTTTATCAGTTGTCATGGAAATGCTTTTACCTTTTTTTACCCAGGGAAGATTTACTGAGAGCCACATTATTTTTTAGGAACACACAATTTACCATTTTAGGCTCTTCTGCATTAGTAAGTGCCAAGTCAGATATTTGAGACAAATCAAAGTTCCCCCTTTGTAATTTGACTGGAATGTTGACTTGAACACTGTTTAGAAGTGGGGAAACTGGCAATATGACATGAAAGTGGCAACATACACAAGAGTCTGATCTGTTGGCTGTTAAGCCCCACCAGAGCAGTTGGGGTCTAAGGGCCTTGCTTAAGGGCACCTTAGTGGTGTGAGGGAAGGGCAAGTTCAGATTCCCTAGTCAGATTTATGCGGCTTCTCTTGGGATCAAACAGCAGCCTTGTGGTCAGCTAATGTAACTTCTCCAGGTGCACTGATAGTGTAAAAAAAATAGAGGTCATATTATGCTCATTTTCAGGTTCAAAATCTTATTTAGGGGTTGTACCAGAACAGGGTTTACATGGTTTCATTTTCAAAAAAGACCATATTTTTTTCATACTGCTGCAGTTGCTCTTTTCATCCTGTGAGTTGAACGCTTCGTTTTAGCTATTGAGTGATGCGTCTTACCTCTACAAAATCTTTGTTGGAAGTTGCACATGCAGCTCCTAGTTAAGGACTAATAGCCAATCAGAAGCAGAGTTGGGGGGGCCGTGAGAAGCCGCTAAACACAGCTTTTCTTCAGCTGTATATCGCCTTACCATTTTAGAAACATGGCTTGGAGCAAGAGTTAAAAGTGGCGAAGTTATTAATCTGTAACAAATGTATCTTTCATCCATAAAGTTTTAACCGAGCTCTGTCTCTACATCACAGTAACAACTTTATGTCCACTGACTGCCTGGAGGGTAGCTAGTGTTTGGAAGGGAGAGGGGAGGCAGCAGGCGGACGTTTTGTCACTGTGTGCTGCAGCTCAGTGTGTTTTTCCACCAGTGTTTTTGAGGGTGTGTCGGACTGCCTGCTTGGCGAGCATTATGACGTGGATTTTGCTGTGTTGTCACAGGGATGAAAGGGAAAAGACTGGACTACAATCAAGCTGTTTTCCGGCAGTTCAGAGCATTGTTTTCTGTGGGAGATGGGGACTCCCTTTGGGGTGGATTTTGCGCTTTTTTACTTTGCAGACCCATTACATGCACAAAAAAGGTATATAAGTCAATAAAGGAGAGGGAAACAGCCAAAGCACATAATACCACCTCTTTAAATTATGATTCCAATAAGTTGGCTAGCTGTGTGGAGCACATGTTGATTCATTTTTGTGTTTTATGTGTGTATATGTATGAATGGGAGCAGTAGCAGAACGGTTTGAAAGGGGAAGTCATTATTGCAGGGTGGTTTTTAAATGGTCCGTTCAAACCTTGTAATGCAGCATGCATCCAAGGCTACAAATATGCCAACTAACTACCTCCTTAAAACAAGCTATTTTTATAAACAAATAACTTGTTTTATACAGTTCTTACAGTCCTTCCAACAAACAAAAATCAACGAACCCTGTCCTACATAGGGGCTCTAACTTCCACACGCTCTTCTTGCTAATGGTATCAATAATGCAGCTCACAAACTATCAGTGTCTCTGCACTCATGAGTTCCTAAATATTTCCTAAAGATTTTTTCAAAATGCACAACTTAAAGATCCTTTAACTTAGTGATTTCCTCCTGGAGTAGATTGCACTGTGCTGCTTTATGCTGCATTTCTACTTTTTTCTCCCTTCTTTCTGAAGAACAGAGGGACATCGATCTCTTTGGCCTGGAACAGAGGAGAATGATTAATTCATTGTGAGCTTCTCCAGGCATCAACATGCATTCACTAGTTATTCTTTTGATGCATAATAAAGACTGTATTTCAGAGCATGCAATTAAAGGTGAACTCTGCTTGAGGGATAATGCCATGCTTTTGCAGGCCCAATTAAAAGTTGGAAGCTGTCTTGGAAGGGAAGAGAAACAAGGTGCATGTGGCTGAGCCATGTGAGTTGAAGGGTGTGCATGCGTGCGGGCTACAAACGAGATATTATTGCAAAGAATCTTGAGGATTGATTTTCACAGAAAATGTCCTACTGTTCAAGTCAACATGTGATTGCAAATAACTAGTTTGATTTGTGCTCAGTGATTTCAACTTGTTGATGATGTGCACAATTTTAATTGTTTTTGTGTGGTGATGGCGCAATGGATAAGACACATGCCTTTGGTGTGAGAGACCCTGGTTCAATCCTCCACTGTTACCTATCCACCAATGTGTCCCTGAGCAAGACACTTTACTCCTAGTTGCTCCAGAGAGCAATTGTAAGTCGCTTTTGGATAAAAGCGTCAGCTAAAGGAATAAATGTTTTGTAATGTGTGTTTAAAAGAAAATCCTACAGGTAGTTCTGAAATCTAAGGTGCTTTGCTAAAATATGACATTTAATAGTCGGAGTCTACATTCTATGCACATGCCCTAATCGTGGTACCTTAGACATGGTGACTGGTCCTGCTATTGCCTTACTCCACACAGAATATCCTAGTTGCATTTTTATTTTCTTGGATCCAGACCTTTGCAGGCAGTCAAATAAAAATTCTGTTTGCCACACCTTTAGATTCAAAGCATGTCCAGAATTAGCCAGTTTACAGAGGGACAAGCATGCATAATACCAGATCCCTGGAACTGGCTCACCTGCATGGAATGCAGCTGTCGTTAACGTTTTCACCTGTGCTTTTCTTGCTTTAAAAAATCGAAACGCCTGCTATGAAAAAGGTCATTTGAATACAGCCAGGGACCTTTGTAGCATGTGATCCCTCTCTGTTCCAAATTTCCTTTCTGCTTCTTTCCAATGTGCTTTCAAAATAAATGCACAAATACCCACTACCTAATCTTGAAATAAAAATGATTTTGGGTGGAGTATTTTTGCTGCCATTGGAAGGTTACACAAGCACGCTCCCCAACAGCCATTCATCACCTATTTAAAATGAGTTAATCACAATTTATTACACATGATTTGTTTCCTGATACGGTCTCAGCGTGAGACGCACAATCAGCAGGATATTCACATTTTATTGCCCCTATAATAATTCACTGACCATAATAAGTCTGTAACTGATATTGTACTTGTTTCTGTGTATGTACATTCATGCTCAAAACACTAGCTGAATGCCCTAAATTTGCCTTTTGACACGCCCTGTTCCCTTCCTGTTATTGGTCTTCTAGTTCTGATAAGTGGGTTCATTTGGTCTTCATTCCAACAATGACCTAAATCAATTTTTTTTTTTACCTTTCATCAACCTTACCTTCATGTCCATCTCCACAAAGTACTGTAGATTACATCAGTCTATCTCTCTGTCTTTCCTTCATTCTTTCTCACTTTCCTTCGTTATCTCCTCTCTTTCTCAGCTCAAGTATACTGCTGTATGTACTCTTTTGTGGCTCAGGTCACTTGAGAAATTGTAGTTTCATGCCCTGACCTTGGATATAGAGGATATTAATATGAGCCGAGTGAATAAGGACATACAAGGACACAGTAATTAATCTGCAGAGAGGGGTGGAGTTTTGAACTTTTTTCTTTTTCTTGAAATACACCAATGCAGTTTCATGTGTTTAATGAGTATGTTATTACAATGAACAAAATTATAAACTTTTTTGACTTTCCCTATGTACTCAAAAGGCATATATCACTCAAATATTGTTCACAAATCTGTCAAAATCTGTTGGCAAGCACTTCTCCTTTGCCGAGATAACCCATCCACCTCACAGGTGTGCCTTAGGCTGGCCACAATAAAAGGCTAAAGGAGAAGTGCTCACTAACACTTTTGTGTACACAGAGAAAGTCTTAGACCTTTGAGTTCAGCTCATAATGAATGGGGGCAAAAACAAAAGTGTTGCATTTATAATTTTGTTCAGTTTAGTTGACTGTCTGGTTATTTGATGTTAGCGAGCGAGGCTAACTGGCTTTCGGTTTTGGAGGCTTCTAAGTGTTGAAGTTGGATACCAACTTAACAGCTAGTCTGGTCTTCCTAGATGATGAATGCCGTAAAGAAACAGTACACAAATAACACTGTGTGAGGTTGTTAAAAGAGGGAATATGAGAATATCTCATATTAATGTAGGTTATTCAGGGCTATGACATGCTTCAGTCAGTAGTGCGCCACAAAAGTTGACAGCTCAGAAGTCAGTGAACTGCACCCATGGGAAACAACCCACCCAGAGGCTTGAAGCTTAGACCCTGCATCCCTAAATATGTCCCAAAACAGTTTTATCCATAAAAAAATGGAAAAAAAAAAGTTTCACAGTTTATGTTGGCTTACAGAGAAAGTGAAGAGTGTCAGTTTGACTTTAAGTTGGAAATTGTGACCGCACAGCCTGTCTGTTTCTGGTTTTAGTGAAGATAATGAAGAAGATGTGAACCCTCATAATAAAAGATGTTTGTCTCTATAATTACATGTTTCTTCAGATGAGATGGAACATTTGTTCATTTGTTTGCTGGTACTTAGAATTAATTTCAGCTGCAAATCAAACAATGGGAGCATTTTCTCATCCGTCCTGTCTGTCACAGTGTGATGAACAACAAATTGTTTGTGCTACAAACACAAACAGCACTGAGGCTAGTGCCACTTGTAGCCACAGTCGATGTGATAGAGAGAAGGCCTTTGATAAAGCACACTCCATTAGTGATAAGCCTCTGGGGTTTGTGTCATTACTGTCCTATTCACTATCAGTAGGATCCTGCTAGGGTCAGCGTGGCAGTCAACTGTCCAACCTTTCTCATGACAATGAATGGAGTGTCCCTGTGGTTCACTGGCGGCAGCTTGTTTGCATGTGTACCGTATTGTGTGGCTGTGCTTGAGAAGTTTCAGAGGTGGATGTTTTGAGATAGTAATTAGCTGATGTTAATGTTATGGTGTGCAGCAAAACAAATCATAGTTCATTTCTAAAAAATATACCGCTGTTTATATCATAAATGAAAAGGTGGTTAACAATGGTTTGAGAGTTCACCCTCCACGTCCGAGATAATCCATCCACCTCACAGGTGTGGCATATCAAGATGCTGATCAGACAGCATGGGTATTGCACAGGTGTGCCTTAGGCTGGCCACAATAGAAGGCCACTCGAAAATGTGCAGTGTATATTGAAAAGCAGGGATGTAACTAGAAATTATTTTCATTATCAATTAATGTTGATTTTTTTCTTTAAGTTTTTACCCTATAAATTGACAGAAAATAGCAACAACAACAAAAAGATTCCCATTACAAGTTCAAGAGCCCAAGGTAACATCTTTAATTTGCATATCTGTTTGTTTATCTAATGTTTGTTGAATTTTGCTTGAGAAATTAAACAATATTTACGTATTAAATAATTTTCTGAGATCCCATCAGCATCACACAGAAGATGTTGTGGTGTTATTAATTGTCCTTCTGCTATAATATGACTCTACAATAACATGTATGTAGGTGAAGAAAAGCTTTGCCTGCCGAGAAAGGTTGTTTTGAATGTAGCCTATAATCTCTCTATTAGCAGTAAAAGCAATAATAATATTAGTCATGTCTAAGGACATTCTCATGCTCTGTATTCCACTGTTACGGATTAGAAAGGCATTGAGCCAGGGATTAGCGGAGGAAAGAGTAAAGCCTCCTTTGGACAACAGAGGAGGCAGGCAAGGGTTAATGGGTCAAGACCCTCTGAATACTTACACGTGTGCACTCACACACACACAAACACACATGTTCTTTCACACAGATTCAGCTACTCATTTTAAAGCTGCTTAACCCTAAAATAAGAGGTGGCATTCCATAAACCGTTTTCCAGGAATAATTCAGTTATAGCAGCAATGGTTGAAGGTGACAGAGTTTCCCCTCTGATGTCCAGGCCACGGTGTCCAGTCTTAACTTGGCGTGTGACTCTTTCTCTCTCTTACTTGTGCCGATTGTTTGTATAAATGCATGTCATGTGTAGATAAACAGTTCCCAGTTGGAAAAGAGTGTATCCAATGCCTTGTGTTAGCCTGGTGTGCTAATGGTCTGTAAAGAATGAAATAAAGCAACAATTCGGGTCTCTGAGCAGATTTGGGTCTCAAATTTGGAGGTTCCATTTGGATTTATTGAGCTCGGGTTTTAAAATGGCTGGTACTGGCCAGGTTGGGATCTCTCTGTCAGTTCACAGATTGGCAGCTTCCCCCCAAGACACTTGGAGATAATCCATTAGTCTTTGTATCTATAAGATAAAAGCAAGATGTGCACCTAACCTATCCGCCAAGACTCAACATACAAGTAGGATATATTGAAGTGCTAAAGCAGGAATCTGATTGTAATTCAACATTCAGCATGTGAAACTTTTCACTTCCTAAGAGAGAAGCTGATTCACCTCACAGGAGGTGTGTGGCCAGGTGAACTGGTATGACTGGTAGTACAAAGTGGAAAAGGTTTTTAGGATTCTTCACATTTCTTAGATCCACATTTCTTTCATCTCAAATCACGCAAGACATTTTGTTGATGAGAAATGCTCATCACCATTACCCAGTCTCAGTTTGTCCACCCAACAGTCCAAAACCCAAAAGGTATTGAATTTGCTTTCATAGAGGACTAAAAAAACAAGTGAATTTTTGGCACTTTAAACGTAACACAAATAATCTGCAAGATAGCTGCCAATTGCTTTTCTGCCATTAAACTAATAGTTTCAGCTCTAGAGACGGTGTAATCTGACTGTGTCCTTTGTTCTCTTCCAGACTGGATCCTAATCCATCCTCTGGATCCCTGAGACTGACGACCACAATCCAGCCCCGGCCCCCGGGCCTGTTGATATACACCAACAAGACCTCTAACATTTTCCATATCTTGCATTTTCACACCAAGCTGCACCACTCCAACCTCACAGGGGGTTGATTCCTTCTGGAGACCCCCTTCCTCCCAAAACCCCAGGGACGGGACCCTGTCATGTTTCACTGACTGACCCCTCCCGACCGGCGAATGACAAGTGTGCATCCGAGGGTGGGGCTTGCCTCAGTCTCTCATGATTGGCTGCTGGATGGAATTAAGGTGAATGGAACACGTTCCCGAGGAGCAAGACCCTAACCCATCAGAGGGAGAAGAGAAACGGTGAGTTTAAGCTTTTTGAACATTGTTGTCTTTTTTTCCCTGTACTCCACTGACATAATGGACAATAGACACAATGAGTAAATTTAATATTGGTAATAAAAAGTATAAGACATCAAATAACAACAATGATGTAAGAAAAAATGTGGAATTAATTAAAAGCAAAATAATTTTGCAAAAGCAAAAGTTTTGAGCTGTTTCTTAAAACTATCAACCAAAATTAAACTCCTGAAATGAAGCAGACATGGCTTCCTGTTATTTTGTAATGATGGATAAGGTTTTCTAAGGACATCCAAAACGGAATCTTTATTTTTCAGTCTCCTTTTTATCGCTAAATCGTTCTCATGGCACTGTCTGTTTTTACATTTCTGGACCAGACAAGGTAAACATTGTAGCGGCCTCTTTTTCCTCCCCGCCAATCTCTTCCTCTCGTCTGAATTGTTTTCACAACACTAGGCCTTTAGCTACATCTGACCCCGATGCTCCTCCCCCTTCTCCTTCATTTCTTGAGAAGCAGAGCCATTCAGAATGGCCCGAACACAAACAAACACAGCACTGTTTAAGCCCCTTCTCATTAATGAAAACATAATATTAGTGGAATGGAGCCTTTTTCGTAGTGCCATTGCAAGAGGAAGGGGCCCTCTGAGTGGCAGAGGCCTCTGGGTAAAGGAAATGGTTATCAGTCACTATCAGCCTGTTTTAGCTTTGAGACATGTTCAGGTAATTTACACAATTCTATGATAATTTTAGGAGACATTATTTCCCTTAAATAAATAAGTATTAAATTAGTGTCTGACTATCTCTGGGAGTATCTAAAGCTGTATTTCAAATGACTTATCACTTTCACGAGTGTGTGTGGAAGTATAAATATGGGTTGGGTGTTAAATGCATGCATTATGTCTAGTCAAGCCATCAAAACTGTTTACAAATGTAAAGTACAATGTTACAAATGCAGCATTTACCACTTTCAGAGTAAAAAGATAGAAAGAGCAAATGAAGGCAACACCAGACACAGTCCATTAATATGTTTAAATTTGACTCCAGAGCTTTTCACAATAAAATCTTTTCTATCTCTACAATTAAACTTACATTTGTGTAATATTAACAATATCAATATGAGTTTATGTATTATCACCATGTGGAAGGGACTAGCTGGCTGCCTAGAATGCAGCATCAGATTTTCCTTCACTGTGTCTCTGTGTGCTGTATTACAAACTTGTGTTAAGATAGTCTATCCAGCAGGGCCTTGATAGATTCCTCAGCTAACATAGACACCTGTCAGGAGATTAACAGTTCTGCTGCTGGGGGCAGTTGGTGTGGTCATGGATGTAGGAATCCGCACACCGGCCTTTCTGTTTCATTTCACGTTTGGGCGTACGTTTACTGTGTATCTCTGCTTGTGTTTCAACACTTGCTCAAAGTGCTGGCTGTAGCGCTTTGCACCTCACGGATAATTAAAAGCACAAACAATTAAGCCCTCAGAGAATCAGACAGCAGTTTCTACCTAGAGAAGATTACAGCGGTGTGTTCTGCATGACAGTGGATTTTATTCAATCTCTACCGCTCCCCTCTGCATGTGGTCAGCGTGTTGTTTTGAACTGGTGCGGCTCTTTGAAGTGATGCTATGGTTACCAACGTGCAGACAGAGGATAGAACACCTGTACGTATCGATTGAATTTTGTTTGATATGTGCTCAACCATTTTCAGCTCTTCTTTTACATACATGTGAAATATTCTGTCTGATAATCAAACATTACAATAATGTTATATTCTACATATTGGATTTCATTTTCTGTTTTTGTGGTTTCTGAGCTGCTAAAACCAGAAGGTTTGAGGCTATTTTGTGTCAGTTTGCTTTATTAGGCCACTGATATTTTGGCTTGATGGCTCGTTAAGATGCATACATTGTTGTGCAGTTTTTGCCATGCTGGATTTAGTTGAAATGTGGATATGTAGCTGCAATTTGCATCATTTCACATAGCATGTTACCACATCTGATGCAAGGCCTGTTGCATTGTGTTGCATTAACAGTGTCAAAGGCTTGTACCCTAGTGGAGTGTGGTTTGCTGGACCCAAGGATCTTTGTTGTTGATGGACTTCAAGAGGCCTGTTTTCATCCACTGCACTGATCTCAAGTCAAACATGTGTGATACAAGATATCAGTACTCAGTTAATTGTTGGTTAAATATTTCTCAGCCAACTTTCCTGTTGGTGCTATAAAGATAAACTCCAAAGAAATAAGTGATTTTTATGATTTAATCAGGCCAACTTGGCAAATAAAAACAGTTGCTAAGTTAAAACGGATGTAGCATTTGTACATGTTATTTCTCCTTTGCTCCCACTTCCATCATTTAACATGTTAGACTGGATATCAGTGCTCATCAGAATTTCATATTCACCACAGGTAGAGTGGCAGGTTCGCTCAGCTGTAAATAGCATGTGATGGATGATAATAATGTGCATCCAGAAGGAGGAAGATTAATCGAATATACACGCATTCACAAGCGTAGAGAGAAATAGGGACAACTATCTACATTAAAAAAGAACAGAAAATGTGGTCCTTATTCAAGCCACATACAGTATGTATCTAAAATGTATTATTACTAGAGACCAACTGACTTATTTTTTAATTGGCATTTATCGGCTGTTACAAACACAAATACTGTTTTTTTCTGTGACATAAAAGTCAGGCCTCCCTGTGTTTTCTTCCGTACTGCCGTTAATGTCTACTGCAGCCCTTTGTGTCTCTGTGTTGATCAGATATTTTCCCCTGCCATGCTACAACGCATTATGTCTGTGGTGTAAACAAGATCCAGCTTTTCCTTCCCCTGGACATGAGGATGTCCTGTCGTGCCCCGGGTTAAAGGCATTGTTAATTGCTCTCTTGCTATGGATGTCATGATGTCACTGTTTTTTTTTTCTCCATGGGGATTTAAATAGTAAGTTGGGCTTTGAAACTCAGTGAATGCCATCAGGTTCAATAGAATGGGAGTTACTGTACTTACCAATATTTTTTGTCAAAAGATGAAGGTGTTTTGTTTGATTAATTTGTGCTTTATACAGTATATGGGTGTGTCCATACAGTATACAGTGCAGTGTTGCGCCAGGAATCCACTGCCTCCAGCTATGGCACGTTTTGATGCATCCTTATCCCGGCGTCAGAGTCCACTGGAAGTGTGTCAGAAATGTTTCAGCTAGGGCTGAAATGATTAATCGATTAAGTTGAGTAATTCGATTACTAATTCTTTGCGTCAATGCTTCGTTTAATCCGTATAACTATAGAGCACACTGTTTCGCACAGACTTTTATTACTGTCACACTTCGCGCTTACGCTGTGTGAACCGGACGTCATTATGATGGCGCTGTTTGCAAAGTGGAGGAAGACAGAGAAAATAGTGAAGAAAGTGTCCAAAGTTTGGGATTATTTAAAACTAAAAGAAAACAACAACTCTGTAATGTTACAGACTGTCCACTGTAAAATGAAACTTATGTGGCCTACCGCAACAGTACGATGGCATAATGTTACAGTCTGTAGGAGTAGCATGTAGCTGCAGTACCGGAGGCTGCAGTTTCAGGACCGCAATCCTAGTACCGGAACAGCAATTCCAGGACCCTTGTTTACTTTGACAATGCCAGCTAGCTGACTAGCTAGCTAGCTAGTTTAGTCTTTACAGCCCCTCGAAGCCAGTTAACCTTACCAAAACCACCACCGAGTGTGCCTAAACCTAAGTTAGTGATTATATGCATGTCGACCGGTTAACCCTACAGCTGGACACATTTGCCTCACGTCCAACGTGCTAGCAGACAGGGTGTTGCTGTGTATTACCATCACCACTCCACTAGATGGCGCTGTCGCAAAAAAAAAAAAGGGTCCTAGAACTGCGGCCCCAGGATGGCGGGGGTCCTGAAACTGCAGCCTTTGGTACTGCAGCTTCATACTATTGGTCTGCGGGGTGCAGCGCCTGATTGGAAATGGTAGCCAGGCGAGCTGGATACGAAACCTTGCTCAGCAGCTTCCCAGTGAACACGGTATGAACAGGACTGAACACAGCCTCAAAAGACCAACAGGGAATCCACTATTGAGATGACTTACACAGAGCTTCTTGATGGATAGCTTTACTTTTTGCTAAACTACTAACTGTATCTGCCTATCTGCTGGTTAGCTTGGTTGGGTAGCCGTGCTGCTAATGGTGCTATTAGCTTACTCAGCTCCGGGGTGCCAAGAGCCAAACAAGAAAGCCACCTCGGTACCGTATTCCCAGTGGTCAAACTGGCCTCTGTCGGTCTCAGAGGCTGTGCTCGGTCCCGGTCAAGCTGCTGCGTCCAGTCACTGAGAGCTGGAACCAGACCACACAGAGTCTGCATGACGGGGTGGGGACGTAAACACACATTTGGCGCTACTGGTGACTGTAAACGCCAATCCCTGTCTGCGACACGTCCCTCCCTAGCTTTTTTAACACATACCATGGACAGTATATAAAAAACATACAAAAGGCAAATAGCACTGCATTTTGTGTTTCATGGAAACTTTGTGCTTAAAGTAATCCCTATGTGTAATCCCCAATTTTTCAAAATGTACCTGTAATCTGATTACATCTGTTTTTTCTGTACTGTAACGGAATGCAATCACTCTTTTTTTGTATCCTGATAATGTAACACCGTTACATGTAATCCGTTACTCTCCAACCCACACGTAGCCTGAGTCAGTGGATTTTAGGGGTTAGGGTATGCATAAAACTACTGGGGTAGACACAACAACACCAATACCTACACAGCAAAATGCAATTAATTTTTTTAATTTAAGATTTAAGTTAATTGATTAAAGAATTACTATGTAATAGACCATGTAAGAGTTCTGTTGCTTGAAATTTAATCATCATCATCAAGTTTGTGCTGTATGAGATTGTAGTACATATGTTGCAAGGTGTTCTTAATATTTGAAAAAGTTATGTTTTCAGAGATGGAAGTTCTCGTGAAAGATAACTGGTGTGCATGCTCACACATTTATTCCCTAATTTTATCTTCCCCTGAGATTACTGCAACCTTAGATAACATGGAGATCTACCCTGGTTAAGAGTGTGTGCGTGTGTGTGTGTGTACGTGCGTGCGTGCGTGTGTGTCAGTCAGCTTACCTCTGCTAATCAGAGTAATTGACCGAAACACTGTCAATTTCCTCAGTCAATATTTTTTCTGGATTTGTGCAAGAGAAGTTCCCCTGTGGGAACTGTAACAGCACTATTTTAACAGCTGTTACAACATTTAATGAAAACAGATGGTTTTAAAGGTAAAAAATTAAAGAACTGATTTCTGCCTGTTGAAAAAAAGGTGGGCATACCTGCATTAATGCTGCATTTGTCTCAAGAAAAATTGAGTCATAGATTTGAGCCATTATAAAATGATTTAAGGTGGATATTAACTGGGAATGGATAATATAATACTGACGATATTACAGGCTGCGTTAATCACTGATCCAGTACACTGTGTATTTCATTTCAAATAAGCTACCGGTAGTCTTGTCGTACAACAAGTCCAAATACAGTGACTAGAAATCACATATGCAAATATGCTTCTATAGATCTATGTAGATTTCTTTAGCCTTTATTCCTGACAGGAGAGCTTGAGAGAGACAGGAAATGTGGGAGAGAGGGAACGGATCCCAAATTCTGACTTTTAATTTCTCATTTTTCTCAAGTCAAAATGAAACTTAAAATGTTTTAAATGGTCACTATTTTAGTATATTTGAATATATAAAGGATTTATGTCATTAGCATTGTCAAAACATATTTTGTTTAAAATTGCATTTTTATACAGTATTGTGAAGTCTTTTTGAGAGTGTATTCTATTTTCCTAAATTTTGGCTTAAATGTAGCCATTTAGCTTGTGGAGTCTTTTTAAATATTCAATAGTACAGGATGTGTCAAGCTATATATATTTGAGGATTTAGCTCCATGTTTATTATTGGTTATGTGTGGTTTATGTACACTTGTGTGTTTAGACAGAGGGAGTTGTCTCGCTTTCGCTCAGTGGCATGCTATATCCCCTTCTAGCTCAGCCTGTAATTTAGACAGTGGCGGGACACATAAGGGAACAAAGTGTCCATTGGTGCTGGATGTATAGGACAGCACAGACCCAGCTGTATATAAATCTATAGCATGCACGCTGAACAATAGACTACTGTGGCCTTCTAAACATAGGACAGGGGGTCTGATTCAGACACCATTACGCATATAATTCTCTCAACTATTCTGAGTGTCTTTGTGCTGTTGTGTCTGTTTAACGAACATGAGCTTCAAAGCAGGTGCTTCTCAGTCTTCCATTATTGACTTAAAGGGTCACTTAGCCCAGTAATTAAACATAATTTCTTAATTACCTCCAGTTGTATCCAGCCATGCAGACACTTGTGTTTTTATTTGCCCAGATTTGGAAACATCTGTGAGATTTCTGCCACCAATCCAATGCAATGGAGGTGATTGGAACTTCATTTGTAGTGTTCACGGCGATGAAAATGACATTTTAAAAATTCTGCAGCAACATGTCCCTGTTACTCTGGATAATTTACATAGCTTGCTGTGGACAGGTTTTACAGGAACTATTTCTTCATGAGTAACCAGGACGTTGTTTCTGGAAAAACACATTGCAGTGAGATTCCATTTACTTGCATTGGATAAGCAGCGAGGTAGAAATCTCAGAACCACAATATATAAAACCAAAACTATGAGCAATGCTAGGGTTTTTTTTGTAATTTGGGTCAACTTACCTTTCAAAGGATAAGGATATTCATATTTTTATTATTGTTAACAGTTCCCATGAAAGACCAAAACCAACAACTATGGAACCGATCCATTGTTGTCCAACAACTATTAAAACCACATCACTGAGTCACACTGTAGCACTGGATGACATGTTCACAGAGCAGCTAATGTGTACTAATATGTAACTGAGAAGTCCCCAACAAAAACCCAATTTACTGCTGTTTGAGTAACATTTGGTAAAAAATATAGTGCTCAGCTGTTGCATGAAATAACTGAGCCCTTTTCTAAAATGAGACCCTGAAGCAGAATTATCTCTAACATGTGTCGATCTCTGTTTTGCTATGCTGCTTAATAATTTTGCAGTAATGAGTGCTTTTTTACCCTTGATGAAATCTGCATTATCTTAAAATAGTAATCTGTCAGTTACCTGACTCACCACTCTGTCAAAGTCACAGATGGAGAAGCTGGCGGTCCTCCAATCAGGGTAGACTGGGTGGTTCTAGCAGCAGCAAGAAAGTCCCACAGATTCTAGAAGAGGGAGGGAGAGGCAGAATGTATTTGAGTGGGTCAACAGGCTAAACATAGCACAACTGGTAGAGACATCAGGTTGTAAGTGAGTGAGAAACACAGATAGACAGAGACTAAGACCATGCATCAGGGCTGTGTAGCATAGTTGCTACATCTGCAAATTTAACTAGCAGTACTCCTCTACCATGCATATTTTACAGTCCCACTGCGTCATCAGGTCAGCACTGTAAGTCTGTCATCTTTTTGGCTTATGTTGGTTATTCTTCTGTTTTTTATTTGTTTTGAGCTGTGTGTGCATTTCGTTGTGCAACATGTGTACATATTCTGCACAGCTATTGGGCCACAGGAATCAGAAAAAGCTGTTGCTTCAACACGTCAACTTAAGTTTTATATTCTGTTTGAGCTGGAGAGAAAGTACAGTATGTGCATGTTTCTGTGGGGTTGGCTCAGGTTGCTGAGAGGCACAGCGTGAGGGGGTGTTGCAATCTGTGTCCCGTCAGAGTTGAAGAGTTAGAAATTGAAAAACGCTCTGTGGTATGCCTGGGCAGCACACGGCGTTGTGCCCCAACCTGCAAAAACTCAACATTCCATCAAAAAATATTTAATCATGCATGATGTTTTCATCCACGAACAGATGTATTTACACAAAGTGGCCACTAGTTTGCTGGCTGTGTTAAGATTTGAAATCCTGTCAGACTTCCTGCTTCTTCTTTTTTTTTTGCATAAACCCCCAAAACAAAATTTTCTTTATTTGTTTGTTGAGAGTAGTGCTTCAAACCATCATGTTAGAGAAGAGGTTAATTATTGTTTAACGTGCCACCTCCTTCAGTACATCTGTCTAGATATGGGAACTTGCACAATTAACCTTATTTGTGCAAATTGTGTTTCTCTGTAGTTATTATGTTTTTGTTTTTGTTTCGTTTTGCTTGCTTCTTATGGCCACTTGACACGGTTTCTCTCCGAGTCTTTCCACAGAGAGCTCTTGAAGTGCAGTGAAAAGCTCTTCTAAGGCTCCCCTAAGAGTGATAAGCTTTTTTTAGCTGAAAGGCTGCTAATATTTTCAGAAGCACTATTTTGGGATTGTTCAGATCTTAATAAAGGGCTAGAGCTGGAGGTTATTCAGAGAGCCTTGATTTATATTATTTCATATTCTATAATTGCTCAGCCGATTCTCTGACTGTGCCTTTTATATGTAAAATGTGTGCATGAAAACAAAAACAAGGCTTAACATGTGGCAGGTTGCTGGCGTCCTCGGTTATGGGAGACTTGTTGGGATGCAAGATCTCGGTACAGAGATGCAGAGGAGGCAATATTGTGGTAGGAGTGACATGAATCTGTTTTTATCCAGTTTGCCTATGTTTCTGTCTTTAAACATTATGCTGCCTCATGGGAGGAGTGAACTGTCACATTAGTGACAATTTGATCGTTGTTGCCTCCAGCAGCTGTATAGAGTGATGTGAAAGCCAACTGGCAGGGGATGAGACAGTCAGTGAAAACCTCACCGTGTCTTTCGGCTGCTGTGACAGCTTTAATTATTTTTTGTCAGCCTACACACTAAACTTTGCCCACAAAGAGAATGCCATGCATTGGCTATGTTAAAAGAGTTCTCAGATGTCCTGACTTATTACACTGTGAAATACACACCTTGCAACCTTTGCTATTGTTGTTAGCCAAGATGTGTTTGTTCACAGGTGAGCATCCTGAGTCCTACAGCTTTTGGAGACAGTTGTTATTTCATGTCCTTCATTTTTCCCCCACGTCCCAATAAAGCTTTAACCAATAGGCTATTTAAGAGCTTAATTTAATACCCTGTTAAGCCAATACCCTGTTCTGAAAAGGGCAAAGGGAACCATAACTGAGAATAAAACAGTGCTTATAATTGAAGTAGAGGTAAAATGTGAAGGGCAATATGAGTTGGCATTTAGACTTAATTACAGCAACTCCGGAACTTAACAGGCAATTATATTGTTATGCTTGTGAGGGGCAAACATTGTTTGCTGGTGTGGAATACAGAAAACATCCTGACTTATATAGAAAAGGAAGAAAATTCTTGTTAATTTAGAAGTAGTGACAGAAAATGCGCACTGTTGTGTAAAAATCCTTTTGATCATTCGCCGGTAACAAGAGTCACTTTGCATAAAATATCTTGATTAGACAATAGGTAAAAACAAAAATGTCATAATGTCAGTGAAACTTAAACCCACAATCTGACTCACACAGATCAGATGAGTAGGCACGGGGAAACGCGATTGGGCCAGAACCACATTTAAAGAGAAAAACAAAGAATCTTACTTGAAGAGACTAGTTGGCCGTAGCGCAATTACCACTTGTGGTTAATTGACAATCTGGCAGAGAATGAGTTGAAGAACCGGGGTTGATATACTGCAGCTTCTTGATTGCTGGAATACAGGACAGGTGAGCAGGTGGAGGTTGGTAGCACAAACCGGACAGACAACAGAGAGAGAAAGACAGACATGTAGACGAACAGGAAACAGAGAAGTGGAAAACAGTAGGCGAAAACAAGGAATGAGGAAGAGATATATGAAATTAAATATCAAAATCTGCCTGTCCACTGCGGTTTGTTGTTGTGTTTTTTAAATTACGAACTTGTTCGCCTAAACCGTGTCAGAGGAGTCCCTTCCCCGCAGCTCATCACACAAGGTGATGGCCCTTTTAATTTCATTGTTGCAGAAGAAGCGACACCCCGCTAATCCAGGAGCACATAAAAAGCTTGATTTATAAGGTTATTATAAAGATAACGATACAGGTGATTAGAAAAAAGCAGATTCCCTTAGAGAGTGGGGGAAGGGGAGGTGAAATTCTGCCTATTTATTTGGAGCATTAGGCCATGAATTACACATTGTTCCTTTTAACAGAGTGGTACCTAATTTTAATGAAGTCCTGCTCCCTCTCCCGGAGGTGGTATTTAAAGGCTCCTGGTGTGGGAGGAGAGCTGAAGGCTATCAGGAGTGTCTGAGAGCAGAGAGCTGGACTCTTGGGATTCTAAACACATCCAGTACTGAAAAGCAGCACTCACTGACTCTCTCCCATACTCTCTTAGAAATGCTTTCTTCCCCCTCCACTACTCTCTACCTCTTCCATCTCTGTGCTTTCATAATTCCCTTCAGAGCAGCCAATTCCCATCTGGGCTTTACATGCCTTTCATATGTGTCAGGGTTTCTAAGTGCACATGCTGCTTGAGCATGTGTGTTGCTTTGCACATGCTTGATGCATATAAGAGTTAGGGTTATGTTTCATCGCTTATATGGGTCTATCCCATGTGCACTCTGATAATTAGAGTTTACTTGGGGTTGAATTGTATTCCCCTTAAAATCATTTTTCTACTGCTTTGGGAGCCCCCTGAAGAACAGAGCATTTTCAGCCATGTGTTGCCATAAATGCTCCGTTCTCCTTTGACACGGCAGAAGAGACAAATACAGAAAGGTTTTGAGAAGTCTGTGAAGTTTCTTTTTTCATTCATGAGCTTATGACACTGTCTGAATTGTACTGATGCTTTACCTTGTCTGCTTACTAGTTGGTTTATTGTTGCGTGTACTATCATTGCCAGATACCCAATTTACAGTGGGTTATTAACATTTGATTTTTTCCTGGATATGTTACCTGGAAAATGGCATCTAAACACATGGCTTTATAGTCACGCCTGGTATTAACAAGCATTCCCGTCAGCTCGATTTCTAATGGAGTGTATCCTCCGTGGGACGCAGTGATGCTCAGTGGGATCTATATGTTCTTTGCACAGGAAGCTTCTGTATCCTTTAGCTGGGCAGTTTGAGATAGCAGGAAGAGGTGGAATTAGGTGACCTTTCAACTTGTTGAGCAAATAGTTTTCTTTCAAATGTGGCTAAACTGTACAGGCTGTTTCATGAAATGTGTGTTTATATTTACAGACACTTATTTCTCTCTTTGTGCATTTGGTTTTCTCTTAGGTGGCTCAATGGCCCGAAAAGGAAGAGGAAGAACAGCCAATGTTCGGTGAAGAGTATGACTGGTGAGTAAGTGACGGGTGGTGTTTTTCTGAAGAGAGAGACTCTCTAAAGCAGCTGTGAAGTGGCAGCTGTCTGAATGGTTAAGTCTCTTCAGAAATGCACCTCTTCTTTAGACAAGCCAAAGAATTCAAATGCAGCGAACCAGTCGTTTTGAATATTGCTTTCCCCACATTTTGTTCAGCTATGCTTGATACCTTTTTGGATTTTTGTAGCTGTCAGTCTCACCACGGTGAGTGCAGGCAGTTGAGTGGCTACACAGAAGCTAGTGATACATGATTCATCGCTGCCTTGTGTACATTACACTTTCGATTTGTCACCTCCACAGAGAAAAAGTAAAACATCTTGGCATCTGTCATCAATAAACGAAAGCCTTCTGCTCCGCGTGCTTTCTTGACAGAGGCAGCACGTTGTCTGAGTGACGGCTTTAAATCTCCTGAGCTGAAAAAGATGAGTAAAAAAAGGGAAGAGAGAGAGATTGACAGAGATAGGGTGAGAGAAACACCAAAATAAAAATCTGAGCCTACAGGATGCTTGAGTTGGCATTTATAACATATATCTTCCAAGGCCAGTACTCTACCCATGTTTTCCATCCCAGCAGGCTTGTTGCCCACCTGTCTGCATCGCTGTTGATATCTTGTACCATATTCTACCTGCCATGGTCCATTTGAACTGGGAAAGTGTGACGATGTGTCTGCCTGAGGGGCATGGTTATCTGAAATTGAATTACGTACACTGTAATGATGTCAGGGATTTCCTGTGGGAGAGTGGACCCTCAGCCAGACTTTGGATGCTTCACCAGGCTTTCAGGACACTTGTCTGATTTGCAGTGATGAGACACTTATACCACAAGACGAGACAAGATTCGAGATTGGGTTCACGAGATCCCCTTCATACCGTTTGACCGACGCAGTTTGGGACTGCAGGCTGCATGTGACGCTGAAAGTAACTGAAACACTTGTGATCAGGCAGAAATCTAACAAAGAATCCACACACGTTAACTTCAGCAGCTCATATGTTGCAAAACGCTACCAGCTAGTATCTACTCGTCACAGCTGTCTGGGCTAGGTCTGGACTCTCTGCACATTGTGGTGCGCTTCAGTTGATTACTATCAGGAAGTACGCCGATGTTGCATCAGCTCGGCGGAGTTGATTCGCTCTGTGAGTAATCTTATCAGTTATAATTAAGTTTGTATTTCACTGCGTGAGAAAATTAATGTGTGGCCTGACAGCATGTGAGAAATGTCGATAGCGTGAGTCTCGTGAGACAGCTTTTTACCTGATGAGAAATATCATCATAATTTAATCTCGAGAGATCTCGTGGTAGGAGATCTCATCACACCCCCAGCATTGATTTTGGCCAGTGTTTTGATCCTGTTTGTAGAACACGTGATGTGAAGCCATTGTAAATTTGTTAAGGCAGCACATGCGCTGATCAGTGGTCATAATCCTAATTTGGTAAAGAGGAATCTTCAGAATAAACTTTCATAAAGTAAAAAAAGTCATTCTGTTATTACTTTGAACGGGCGCTGCACTAGTGTACATATATATTAAATGT
This sequence comes from Lepomis macrochirus, assembly GCA_024633595.2. Taxonomy (NCBI): domain Eukaryota; kingdom Metazoa; phylum Chordata; class Actinopteri; order Centrarchiformes; family Centrarchidae; genus Lepomis; species Lepomis macrochirus. The sequence continues at coordinate 7,725,053 of JALXJV020000023.1, forward strand.
GAATTTAAAGGCAGTTTACTCCGTAGTGACTGAATAACTTATAGTGTGGTAATGATAAGTGAGTCTTGATTAGTGGACAGAAGATTATTCGACAGAAGCTACACCACCAGTTGATATTTTTTTATCAACAGTGGATCAAATGATTAGATATAATATGAAGGGAGTTACTTGTACTGATGGACTCTTTTCAGTTCCACTGAGCATTTTAGTGTCTTTTTGCTTGTTGTTTTGGTATTATAGGCCGTAAAAAGACTATTAATGTAAATTTAGTCAGTTCATTATTTAAATATATTTTGTTAGTTAATTTATCAAATGACATGCTAAACTTTCTAACGTGAGATCTTGCAAGTATATACTGCGTCAGATGATTTTAAATTGAATTTTAAGTGCTAGTCTGGAATGGGACAGTAAACACAGCAGTAGTCGGCACACTGGTTTTGTATATCAACTGTTGTTTCAACTCCAGGATCTGTGCATGGTTTGTTGTCTCCTGATATCCTCAGTGTTTACAGTCTCAAATGTCACCTCACTGTGCTGTTGTCATGTAAGGTCCTCAGAGAAGCAATCTCTAGACTCCTTCAGGGATCTGATTCATACAGCCCTAATCCACACACTTAGTTAAAACGAAATGGCAGATGTTATGTTGGGAAACTTGTAAAGACAAAATATTTATCTTGACTCAGCCACAATAGAAAAATCTCCTTCCTTTTCTGGGTTTTGTTGATGGAGGTATTGCAGGGCTCTTTATGGGAGGGGCGGCAGCCAGAGCCGCAGCACTATTGATTTTGGGCTTGGCTTCCAAACACTGCCACAGCATGCTGGCTCGGCCATCCGACTGATGCTGTGTGCCCTGCCAACACACTGGAGCTGACATTTTTCCTATATGATCCTTCTCTAATGTCCTTGTTATCTTTGCTTTGGCCTGTTTCTCTTCTTCCTCTTATCCCCTCCCCACCATGTCTTCTCCTCCTGAGTCCTATTGTATTATTTTCTTGTTGTCTTCTTGTTTTCTCTCTCTCCAGGATAGTGTCATTCTTTTTCACTGCTATGTGTGCAGATGCACGTGTGTGCTTTCTTTTCCATATTTCACATAAGTTGTGTTTCTCGTATTTTCATTTCACATGCATTTTCACATGCAAAAGCTCAAGAGCTTTTCAACAATAGATGAAAAAGAATTTGGCCAAAATGTCACTTGTGCCTCTTTGGCACTCGCCCATGTTTCTCCTCCTCCTCTTTTTTCCCTCTCTTTCCCACCAGCCTCTTCTTGCCATTCCCCTCCTCCTCTCAAATCTGTAACAAAGCCAAAAGGCAGAGCAACTGACACTGCCAGTCACAGCTCTCACCATGCCTTAGTACAGACACACACACACACACACACACACACACACACACAACACACACACACAGGCATATGTGTCATGAGAACGTCACACACATGTATGTACAGAGATCTGCCAGTGGCTGTGTGTGTGTGTTCAGACTTAACCACCCACGTTTGTGTGATTATTTGTGACTTGCAGTGTACCATCTCCTCCCCCTCCCAGTTTCTTAGCTATATATCATGTGGAATGACTGTAAATCTACGACTCCCCGTGTCTCTGTGCTCATTCCCTTAGTCTCACTGGTCTTGCAGGCAGTATAGGGAAAAAAAAGAACAAATTGTCCTGTTCCCAAGTTTAAAAGCAGTTGAAAGGCTGCTGACAGAGGAAGAAGAGTACAGTGAGAGAGAACAATCGAAATGCTGTAAATATAGATCAGCCAGCACTGAAGTTTATGTAACCTTATAATAACTGTAACACATACTGTTTATTTGAAATTGTAGTGACAGACCCAAACAGTAATGTTGTGACCACCTTGATTTCAAGTATATTTATTTTTGAAATTGAGGATGAGTTAATAATTAAAAAATGCAGTTTGTGTGTTTCTCCACCTGTCATAATTCAAATTAAATATGTGACTTAATCTAAAGTTTATAAGCATTGTATATATTTTAAACCTCAACAGAAAACAATAAAGACTTCAAGTTGGTTTAGCTGGTTTAATTAGCCTGTTAAAATGATTTAGAACTGTACTGTTAGCCAAGTCAAATACAAATTTCCGTCACCTTGTGATACACTTTTGTTGACATCTGGATCGTATATTTACATTTAGCTGACGCTTTTATCCAAAGCGACTTACAATTGCTATAATTGCTATATATGTCAGAGGTCGCACGCCTCTGCAGCAACTAGGGGTTAAGTGTCTTGCTCAGGGACACAATGGTGGATGGGTCACACTGGGGGATTGAACCCAGGTCTCTCACACCAAAATCATGTGTCTTATCCATTGCGCCATCACCACCCCACCACAGCAGTATAATCTGCTGTTAAAGCAAGGTTCAGTAAAGGAAGTAAAGCATTTGCAGTGAAAGTCCTGTTTCAGATAGAGACATTGCATGGGTGTGGTAGAATTGACTAAATGGTCTGGAATAGTCCTGAATTGTCTGTCGTTGAATGAGTTGGAAAAGCCACAGACCTTTAAATGTGTCCTCTAGAGTTTACCTTGTATTTTCCTTGTTTTCCTGTAAAAAAATAGTTTGTATCCCTGAGGCCTGATAAATATGCTGAATGCACTTTCTTCCTCAAAACATTTCCAAAACATTCCATCTTCTGATTTAAAACATAGCTCCATAGGACTTCTACAGGTGTTGCGCTGCAGGTCAGATGTTTCTGTATTGTCGCTAGACAGCTGTAGAGAACTGCCTCCAACTCTTGTTAATGTCAAAATTATGTTCAGGTATCACCATAACATGACAGGAACACCACTGCCCCTAGCATTGTTTCCTTTTTAGGTCACTATATAAGCTTCTACTGTCTTACATCGGAAGATTCACATGTTGCATGTTATCTTAAAGCTTCTCATTGGCCAAGAAAATGACAACTATCACATAGGACATCTGAAAATGATTAAGTGTTCATATTTATCATATGGGAAGCTCACGACTCTAGCGTTCATTGTGTTTATGTCACAGTATAAGAACAGTGCATGGCTACTGTTAAGTTTTTCCACAGCTTGGCTGAATCAGCTGAAATGGTTCGGTCTCCATGCGTGCTGCAGTGATGATGAGTAGAAATAATGTGTAGCTGTGTATAGGTTGGGGTGCATTGGCTGTGTAGAACGGAGCTAAGCAGTAATGTGAATGTTCTGATGTAACTGTAGCAGAGTAGCGAGTGATTTGATGTCGCCGCTGTATATCGATGTGATTGACACAGGAAAAATACATAATATTCTGTCTAACTTTGCCTTTGCCTCTGCTTCTCCTCTCTCTCTCAGGGTACATTCCCAGCTACCTCGAAAAGGATGAGCCATGTGTGGTGTGTGGCGACAAGGCCACAGGTTACCACTACCGCTGCATTACCTGCGAGGGCTGCAAGGTACACACATGCACACACACGCACACACACAACCCAACTCCAGAGTTTTAGACACAGCAGGTTCATAACCCACATTATATCTGCCAGGAAACCTGATATGAGGCCTCTGAGGTCAACTGCTTCTACACACAGTTACAAATCTGACACACACTCATGCACACGCACACTCTGAAACAGTCACTTACTTCAAAGTGAGCACATACATTCACACAATCATGTACCAAGGTCATAGACACAGTGTGTACAGGAACAGAAAGATGATATATCATCTTATTTGTGTAAAACCTGTCAAGTTGTCAAGTCAGCTCTCAGTCTTCACATCATTTGTCTTCCTCGCTGTTAGTTGGTTGTTTGATCTGTCTGCTTCTGTTTTTTTTTGTTCGTGTTTGTTCATCATTGACATGTGATATGTAAGGCACCACTGAAGGGTTTGTGATTGTAACACTGAGTCTTATTTTATGGATAAAAATTGATTTCCAAATACCATTTGTTCAACTCACAGTATTCAGTAACGCCTTCCTGCAATTACAATACTGTACATGGATGTTACCATTTAAACAAATTGCCCCATTCACATCCCGATTAAATTAGATCCAATTTTAGATTAAAGATTTTATTTCTAAATTAGATTTATCACAACGAAGAAGCAGCAGTGGTAATTAAAATGCTGCCATTTTGTTATTTTCAGTCTTCTCTCTGTCTTTTATGTGCCTCTCTTTCTCTCTGCATTCCTCTGCTCTTTCCCTAAACATCAATGGCTGTTGAGTCTACCTGTAACTTCTGTCCATCCATCTCTAACTTACTGTCTGTCTCCAGGGTTTCTTCCGTAGGACCATTCAGAAGAACCTTCACCCCGCTTACTCCTGTAAGTACGATGGCTGCTGCATCATCGACAAGATTACCCGCAACCAGTGTCAGCTCTGCCGCTTCAAGAAGTGCATTGCAGTGGGCATGGCCATGGACTGTGAGTGTTGTGCCTACGTGTTTATACACACCTGCAAATGAGCTCACACACAAGTTATTTGTGTGTGAATTTAAAATTACACATTTTCATATTGCATTTTGAAACTGTTGTGCTCTTAGACAAAGTGTCAAGAAGAATTAGTGATGCAGTAGTAATGCAGGGGAGATAAACGATGTGAGGACTATGTCTAGAAGGTTTGTATAGAAACTTTATGCAACTTTAGATGATATGCAAACTTTAGGAAACATGCAAACTAATTGCATACCTATTTTTTACTTTATTTTCATTGACACTCAGTCTTTCTATGAATCATTTTCCTCCTCCTGTGCCTTTCACACTTCTCTTCCCAGTGGTACTGGATGACTCAAAGCGGGTGGCTAAACGGCGCCTGATTGAGGAGAACAGGGAGCGACGCAAGAAAGAGGAAATGGTGAAAACTCTCCAGAACCGTCCAGAGCCCACGGGGTCCGAGTGGGAGCTGATCCGCATGGTGACAGAGGCCCACCGACACACCAATGCTCAGGGCGTCCAGTGGAAACAGAAGCGCAAATTCCTGGTAAGAAGACATGGAGAGATAGGCAAAGCACTGTAGAGACAAACAATTACCCATCACATGCAGCAAGTCTAAAGAAAATATGAAACAAAAATAATTCCTCAAGTATGTGTGTGTTGCCCATGCGCAGTTTTACCTTTCGCCTTAGTTTCCTCTTCCAAATAAATTTGGTTTACCTGGGGGTTTGTCAGATTGCCTCACTGTTTTTTGCCCCGTCTGACTTCTTTTCATCGGGAAGCTCTCCCAGATCTCAGCTATTCGTTTGGTGTGTGCAATGGTGACATACCTGATAGAAGCATTGACCAGAACTTAGAAAATAAGATCCAAGTTGTAACAGACCTTAATGGTCCTTTATGTTCTTCACATACGCCGCTGTGCAATAGCAATCCATGGTTCATAGAACAACAGTAACAATTTGTTCAAGCTCTCAGAGTGGGTTGATTTTGCAGTAATATCTGATTATCATGAACCCTTTTAAGTGCAAGAACACTCAACAAACAACTGCCACAGGGGTAATGTCACACTGTAAACTGTGGTGCTGCGTAATGTTTGTGTTTCCATTTTTCTCCTTGTTCGTTTAACCCCATCATAACCTAACAACAGGACAATATGGATTGTGTGTTCACATAAACATACATGCTAAAGACAGAAAGGTTTTAATTTCATCTGGGTGAGCTGAGGCTCCTTCCTCACATGCCCAAACTGTCAGAGTAGCTCTTTATGAATTTATCTCTCTGTATTCCCAGCTGTCTGTTTCTGCTTCTCTCTCTCTGCCTGTGTCTTTATTTTGCAGTTCTCTCTAGCATTTTGGGGGTTTATTCATCCTAATCCTTCTGGGCTCTTAACCAGACCTAATTCCCTTCATAGTTTTCATTCACACCTCGTCTCTCTTTTTTTGCTTTAATCTCCTTCCCGTCTTCATTTCTTTGTTTCCTCTCTCACTGTCCCTCGGTGTCTACCCTTACTTTTCCCCATCTGTTTTCAACGAGCTCTCTCCTTATCTCAGCCAACGCAAATCCTCAGTCTTGAGCACTCATCTGCAAGTTGGCAGGGATGTTGGCAGTCAGAATTTCTCTCTCTCAAACTGTCTTGCTGCCGCGCAAATAATCAGATTTATGCTGGACAGTCCTGTCAGGGGATCCCTGCCTGGTATCAGTCCATCCCAGTCTAACACAAACACAGACAGACACTGACCTCATGTTTTGGCCCAAGATTATCAGGTGCTCATCCACTTTTAAGCACTCCTTAACAATTTCACAGTAGCACTGGAATAGAGCTCATGGCCAAATCAAGGATCTTTCTGTGAAAAATCTGTTAGGGACCTGTGAGGTGTACGTGAGTGTTCATCTGAAGAGGGGTCGAAAGCAATTGTGGTGAAGTGGCAAGTATTGTGGAGGGACTTGACAACAAGAAGGATGTGGGCAGGTGTGATGGGAAGGGGACCAGATTTGAAAATTTGACACCCAGTTTATAAATTCTGTTTTTTTTGTTTGTTGTGTTAAGTGAAATGATTTTGTCCTCACTTCTTCATGAATGAAGACTTAATTTAGGATTGAGCTTACAGTGAGTAGGCAAGAAACAAATATGTTTCTTAACCTAAATATAATATTATATTTAGGTTAAGAAACATATTTGTATTAACCCTGCAAAAGATCTGTCTCTAGAGCAGGGCTTGCTAAAACCAGGGCTTTAAAGACTGATTAGCACAGTGACCCGTGCTACTGTGAAAAACTGTATATCTTAGCCCTGAGCTTGCTCCATCTAAAAAGGATAAACAGTTCTATTTCACACAGGCTTCACCCTCTAATGGGGCTCTGGAGGCTGTAGTCACTGAACCCTGAATATCTAAATTTACATGCTAAGCCAACCAGGATGAGCCGTTTCAGTCCTATGGGGACGACTGCTATAAAACAGCAGCAGTGAGGGACACCACTCCTCATACTCAAATGACTATGCACTGAAGGATGGCTTTGTTAAATGATGCACTGTAGACTGTAAACTGAATAGTGAACAGTTTTGTAATCAGAAAATGTAGTAGGACTTAATGAGTACCCAAAACATGAAGATTTCAGAGCCTTTACTTTTTAGAAAACCACTTTGCCTAATGTTTCTCTCCCATGGATTCAACAATATACCGTAAATGTTGAAAAGATGCAAAGGATTGTTATCCATGTAAAATATAATACCACATAGTGATTGATAGATTGATAGATTTTTCAGGACTCTAAATGTTTTTGAATCAGTGTGTGTGTGTGTATGCACGTGTTGGTATGCATATTAGTGTGTTTGTGTGTAAATGTCAAACATAGTAGACATACAAAACATCATGTATGAATGTAGAAGAGTTAATTCACTCATACGTCCTAATATGCAGGATGCTATGTAACTATGCATTAATTCCTACTATCTTGCTTATAAAGGTGAGTCCATGCTTTTTATTTAGTTTTCCAAGCATAAACCCTACTGGCAGCCTTTCAAATCACACAAATCTCCTATTTTCATCAGGTTGTGAACTCATTAACTTCATCTGAAGTCTTTTGCTGTTGGTCTCAGGCAAATAGGACAGGTCAACCGCTTGGCTTAAATGTTCTGCTCAGCTATTCAGAACTAAATTGTAAAAAAGTTGTTACTTACGAGAAATCTACTATGATTCAGTGCATGGTTGTGGTTGAACACAGACATTCAGTATAACTATAAGTTGTACTACAGTTCTGCAGTCATGGTGGTCTTGTCACCTTGTCAAGCAGTGAACCGTTCTGTAGTTTGCACTAAAGGTGAGTTTGGAAGCCAGAAATCTCAGCACCTTGCAAAGTAGCCATTGTGGTGTTAGTATTGATGTGCATCAAGCCCCTTTATATCACTTTACAGTACAGTTTTATGTTTTTAGACAGTAGAAATCTTGCTTTCCTCACATCTTGTCTTACATACATCCTATACACTTAATCAGCAGCAACTATGAGGGAGGTTCCCCATGACTGCCCATTGATATTTTCTTTTTAAAATAATGTAGAACAAAACTAAAATGTATCTTAATAATATAAAGCATTAACCATGTTTACAGTTCATAGTCACAGTGGTGAAACCATCCATTTTGATCAACCAGATAAAAACATATTGGGCCCCATTTCTCTTCTCCAGCTCCCCTGGAGCAAACTTTCCAGCACTAATCCATCTTATAAGGGTCAAGAGTTGAAGCTCACATCATAACTGATGAGACTGCAGTAAAAAAAAAAAAAGTTCCCCCACCGCCCTCTCCTCCGGATTTAACAATCGCCAATTCCTAGTGTTCACTGGCGTTCATGTCAAAGTCTGAATGTCTTGTGACTCTTTTGAGACACATCAGAAGCGGTTTCTTTTTTCTGTTTGTTACAGAAAATTGTGTCTTCAAGAGAGCTTAACCCACATTGAGTTTCATGCTATCTCCCCACAATGTTTAGGCTCCTTGACCAACCAGCTTGTAGAGCGGCAGAGACATAATTCGTCACCAGCTGCTGGTATAACCAAGTGATTTCCCTCAATGCCACCCAGATGGCCATGCAGTTAATTAACAAACACTAACAGCTGCAGGAAATCACTTTATAAATGTTCATAATGAAACCCCCACTGGCCTGAGATGTTGAGAACATTTAAATACTATACTTTACTGTAATTGCTTGAATATCAACTTGTTTTTAGACGTGTCAGAGCTCCAGCAACACATATAGTATTGAGATTAAAGTTGTTATAAATTTGCTTATATAGTAGGATTGATAAACACTCTTTTTATTAAAAAGATGGAAGTTAGTTGCATCTCTAGCATAATGCTCAGTTAGCAAAACTTTCAAGGGTAGTTTATCGTGTCATTTTACTCAAATTACATATTTTCTCACATAACTTTCATGGTATCTAGCCACGCAGATAGTTTTGTTTTTGCTGGATTTTGCTGCCACATCAGTGCAATGGAGGTGAATCTAATTTTGTTTGCATTGAAATGTCAACTGAAAACGTTTAACAGCAACATTTGTTTCCAGAATCTGAGCCCCCATTCATCTGGGTATACCTTACTTTGAACAGTTTTCTTCAAAGAAATAGTACCTATGAAAATATGTGTTGATTATGAGGTCTGTGGTTTTCAAATGTTTCTGCAAAGAGGCTTTGGGCCACTGAATATAATTGAGAAAAGGAGTTGCTCCATAAAAAGCAACTCTTAAAACAATTAAGATTTGAGTTGAAGTCTCCATAGTGAGTCTGTCATCTGTGTCAGTTGGACTCATGACACATAGTTGAACCTGCACTGGCTTTGTCTTGTGGTTCGTTTTCAAACTTCTCTACTTGAGAGTGCGGCATGCATTCAGCAGTCCTGGACCACAGCTGCTCTCTATGTCTCTCTCCGGAGAGCTATTTTCTTCCCAGTGAAATGAAAAATGCCACTGACCTCCACCAGTGAAACCAATGCTTTGTTTTGTCTCTCGCATGACAAGAGTTGCAGTGCATCAAAGTTATTGTTACAATTATTTAAATTTTCCATAATTGCGCAGCTCTCAGCTCCACAGCAGTGGCTAAATTTGTACAAATTTATGCAATCCTTCTCCCTCTGGGTTATGATTGATGGTTCTTTGTGTGAGGTGATTATTCCTATACTTTTATCTCATCCCATTTATTGTGGAAGCCCAGCCTGAATAAATGACTATAGCCCTGACACATGCTTTATTCAGTAGAGCGTGAAACAATATTTTTCATAGTCACAGCCTCAATTCACACAACTCTGTAAACATATGTATTACTGATCTGCGGTTCCCCACTGCAGTCCTCCTCTAAGTAAGCGTTATCTGTCTGGTGACATGTCCCATTTCTTTCACAGAGCACAATCTGCTGTCCTTATCTGATAAATTGGTTTTAATTTCTCTCCCAAGGCAAGCCAGTGTTTTGTAAAAAGGACCAAAAAGGGTATAAAACCATTTAACACTGTGTTGTTTCCTCTGCTATATTTTACTTTTAAGCCCCACATCACCCTTATCGATTTTTCTGTAATCTTATTTTATTCTTTTGTGCTCTTCAGTTCTAACAGCACACTCATACTCTCAACTGCAACTTGTTCTAATGAAATCTTATTTCTTATGCGCTTTGTTCTTTTATTTATTCTACCCAGCTCAAAAATGCTCTCCTTTGCTACTCTCTCTTGGTATATGCACTTTCATGTTCCATTTAAATGATAAGGCTGGCAATATACTGTGGATTCCTTATTGTCAACAAATCCCATGAAAAGACCAAAGCTAACAATGTGTTTGTCTGTCTGTTAATACTTTATGAATCTTTAAAAATGGGTCTTGAATATATAGTTTCTTTTTTTTTTTTTTTTTTTTAAAGGCTCAGGCTATTTTTGTCTGCGGATTAATGCACATTTGGTGCTCTAGTGAGCCTTTACAGTAGCAGGAGTTTGCATGTGGGATTAACTCAAGCTATGGTGCCCTTGTTGATCCGAAGGAACATGTCACCCAGTGTAACGGTTTAATAATTTTTAGACAACAATAGAGTAAAAAGATTCAGGCTTTTTGTAAAATATTTATTAGTAGCACTACTTCATTCTTAGTTTTGGTATTTTCTTAGGATATGTTGACAAAAAATACTAGCAACACTTTAGCTAGTCCTCTATTCAAATCTAACTCATATGCTTATGTGTATCTTCCCATGTAGCCAGACAAAATCGGCCAGTCTCCAGTTGCGCCCACGTCAGACGGAGACAAGGTGGACTTGGAGGCCTTCAGCGAGTTCACCAAGATCATCACTCCTGCCATCACCCGTGTCGTCGACTTTGCCAAAAAACTGCCCATGTTCTCTGAGGTGAGTGGTGGTTAATGGTCCTGAGGATCAGAGGCCGAGCGTGGGAGTCTGTCTGATACAAAGAGCTATAAAACACAGAAGACAAAGCCAAGCCTCTGCCGTCCTGTGAGTGCGTTAGTTGAGGAAATGTTTACTTTAGGAGGTCAATTTGTCTAGCAGAGTTAGCAGTTCCTCTGTTTGAGGAGGACCATAATGACATGTGGTACGACAGTTATGACCAATATTTACAACTTAACAGTATACTGTGGGGAAAAATGTGTCAAAACGATTTTACATAGAAAAGATTTTCTGAATCACCAGTTAATAGAAATAATGCAAGGCACAGATTAATATGCTGATCATTTGCACCTTGCTGTAGTACTTAAACAGAAAGTGTATGTCTGGCTTGGAAAATAAAGCAAGTAGCAGCCTTCATGCTGGTGACAGTTAGAGAAGCACTTCTGCTCCTGTTTGTCGTGCCTTAATTAGCAAGTTGTAATCATGTTTCTGGTCCCTGCTGCTTGTAATAAGACCTTGTGTGATTGGATAATTATCAGGGTAGCGAAATTGTTGTCTAGTGGGACAGCTGCTGCTGCTGTGTGTATGTGTCTGTGTGTGTGTGGGGAGGGGGGGTTGTAATCAATTACAAGACAAATTTGAACTGTAATCCATTACTGTTTTTGAGAACATAATTCTCAGGGTTAGAATACTTTTCAAAGCAGGGGTTGTTTTAATTATATTTTAAATGAAAAATCTTCCAGATCCTTCCTATTATTATACAAATGTTATGATTATGATGGATACTACTATTCAAATGAGTAAAAACTAAAATATTCCTCACACTGCTGCTGGATATTCTATTCATTTAAGAGATGAGAGAAGAAACTAAACAGTTGCAGATACAGAGTTTTAGTATTCCAGACACTGAATCAGATAATCAGTCATGTTTAATGTTATCTGTTATTCACAATTTAATACATTATATTATGAAAGAAACCTTTTTAAGCTGATGAAAGAGGTGGAAGAAGATAACCTGTTTAGTCTACATTAGATCTGTTCACTGCAGTGAATTACTGATAAGAATGCACAGAAACAAAGCCAGCCTTGTCAAGCCACTAAAAATTAAGCATGCCCTCCAGGTATAAATTTACATGACAAATCAAGCCAATGAATGCCAATTGCTCTAATCAGTGGTCAAGTGAATTAAGACACAAGCTTACATTATGGTGAGATTTAACTAGCACACCAGAGTCGATTTAATGAAATGGGTTTCAACCCAGAGATTCTAATATCTATGTAAATCAGGGTGTATCAATCACAATCTGTTTTAATCAGTGGAGAAAAAAAGTCTGCCTCTTCTCAACCCATCTTAATGTTTCTCCCCCTCTCCCCGTCCTTTATGGTTTGATTGTTGGTTGTTTTCCAAAAAAACAAAACAAACAAGTTCTCTAAACAGTTTTTGAAAAGTGCTGTTCAAATAAAGTTACTATTGAAGTTACTACTCTAAATCATGTGATAAGAATCTAAGATCCAATAAGATACAGGATCAGCAAACAGAATTAGAATCAATCTTCTTCAAATCAAATTCTCAATTCTTTTTCAAATACTTTCTATTTTCTCCCATTTTCTACACATCTGTGTGTTGTACAACTATAACCCGAACTCTAAAATGAAAGATAAAATGGTAACTACATTTCTGTTTCTCTAGCAAAAATGACATAAAATGAAATTATCCACAATAATTTCCTCCTTGTAAATCTTGTTACATGGTTTATACAGCCTCAATATGATAAATTGTGTTCAATATTATAATTGTTAGATAAGAATAACCTTGCCTAACCTCAAGTATTTCAAAAATTTTCACCAGCTACCTTGTGAAGACCAGATCATCCTATTGAAGGGCTGCTGTATGGAGATCATGTCACTGCGAGCTGCCATGCGTTACGACCCAGAGAGTGAGACGCTAACATTGAGTGGGGAGATGGCTGTGAAGCGTGAGCAACTGAAGAACGGCGGGCTGGGGGTTGTGTCGGACGCCATCTTTGATCTGGGCAAGAGCCTGGCACAGTTCAACCTGGACGACACAGAGGTGGCGCTGTTGCAGGCTGTGCTGCTCATGAGCTCAGGTTGTTGTTGACTTAAGAACTTATGACTTAAACTTCTTTTCACAAACTTAAAGCTACGTGACTGTGCCTTTACTCTGTGCAATTGGCTGCTTGTAACAGTAGTGGTTCGGGAGTAATGTAAATGCAAATTTTCAGTGCCCATGGAGACACAATTCCATGACAGTCCATATTCCTAGTCATTACCCGCTGCTTTACACAGTATATATTGTAGCCTATTGTGAATTAAAATGTAATTATAGCTTGAAGATAAAAGTCCACATACATATTCAGTGCTGAAAGGCGGACGTCTGAAGCTCATCCTAAATGTGATTAAAAAACCTTCAGTCTTGGTTTGTTCATTGTAGAATCTCTAAAAAGTTTTAGGAAGCAAGTCACACAGTATTCTTGGGGTTTTGAAATAATCCATCTATCCATCCATCCATCGTCAACCACTTATTTTAGGTGTGTGTGTGTGTGTGTGGGGGTGAAATAATAGATTACGAATAAAGAGAGGATGTGTATAATAAAAAAAAGTATGTAATAATTCCCAGGGTAGCCACAGGTTATTAAAAAGTAAGACATTTTTTGTTAAAATAAAGTGCTAAGTAAGAGTTATTTATATTTAATAACTAATTAGAATAATTGCAAAATGTGCATTTTCTGTATCATTTCAATTATTTAACACAGTTCTTTGATTTAAAGAAGATTTGTTTTTTGTTTATTTTTTCACCATGAGTGTAGATTTTTTTCTGAAGGCCCGCCCCACACCAACATTAGTACCTGTGAAATTTGGCAGCGAAGTAAATTTAATAGAGTGTTTAGTTTTTATTTATTTATTATGTATTATTTATTTGTTATTTTAACTTTGGTGAACTTTGACATACAAGATCACACCATGCAAATCGTCTCGACTATTGCTGAGTAAAAAGGCCATTGTAGTGAAAATAGGTTGGAGAGCTATTGGGACTGACTAGCACTAGCATGTTCCAGCCTGGCTAGTGTGGAAGTTGTTAGCTACAATTGTTCACCAACCAGACTTGCAGGTAGTCAGTATGTCTTCTAAATTTCTAAAACCACATAATTAGTAAAGACATGCAAGCTGTGCCACTTTCTGGTGCAGCTAGGCCTTTATTACCTCTCAGATCTCATTTTTAGGTTGGTGCTGTGAACATTAATTAGGTTACTGCTCAGATATGTAGTGTTTCTGCCATCTTAGCTGTCAAAAGCTGATCTCCAAGCTCTTTTAAATCCTCCAGTTTTAGTTGTAGTTAAATTATTTATAGCATTTGTTTCATTTATTAATTAGTAATGATGAAAGATAAATAGATTTGATAAAGGGAATCTGACTTTAGTGAATTTGATACTACATTTGGTATAAATGTTGATTATTGTCCACAATAACACATGAAAGTGTTCACTGAGCTGTCAGAATATTAACATTTAGTAGGGGTGGAAATCAACAGAGTCCCCTTGATACGACATTATCACGATACTTATGTCAAAATACGATATTATTATTTTAAACACATTGTGATATATCGCAATTTATTACCTTCAAAGATGTTTATTATTATTTCAAATTGTGTCCCCAAAAGAAAACTCTTTTTCTCACGGACTGAAAAAGCAATTGATTTTATTATTATAGTGCCAAAAGAACATTTATAATTTATACATTAAAAGATTGAAACTTGACCTCTGTGTATTGACACAATATTGTCCTGGAAAATATCGCGATAATATGCTGTATTGATTTTTCCCCCTACCCCTAACATTTATTCAAAGTTACATTGAGGTGATGACTGCATTTTCACTCATTTTTTTAATGTTCTTCCTCCTTCCTTTCTTCCTTCCTTCTTCTTCTTGCACCTTTCCTTCTGTCCTTTACTCATTCTCCATGTCTTTCATCCCTTATATCTTTCCTCCCTCTCTTCCTAAAACTTCCACTCATCTTTTGCTGTCTTTCTACTCCGCCTCCCTCTTTCCCTCCTTTCTTCCTTTCACACTGACTCTTCCTGTCACCAGACCGTTCTGGACTAACCTGCATGGACAAAATCGAGAAGTGCCAGGAGACCTACCTGCTGGCGTTTGAGCACTACATCAACTACCGCAAGCACAACATTCCCCACTTCTGGCCCAAGCTCTTGATGAAGGTGACAGACCTGCGGATGATCGGGGCGTGCCACGCCAGCCGCTTCCTTCACATGAAGGTGGAGTGTCCCAATGAACTCTTCCCTCCACTCTTCCTGGAGGTCTTCGAGGATCAGGAAGTGTGAACAGTTGCCACTGCTGAAAGGGAAGAGGAATTTGGGGCAATATGGGAGATGGGAAAGGCCATCATTTCTATAGGGGAAGGACGGAGGGAGAGTCTTCTCGGCAGGAATCTGCATTTCTCCGACATTTAAAGTATGTGGTTTAAAAACTGGAACCAACAGTAACAGAAACAACACACCAGCAACAGGAGATTCAAGCAAACAGAGGATTTTGTTTTTGGAACACCCTCTCCTCCACCTCTTTCTCCTCCTTATACTTACCCCTGTTTTAAAATCCGTGTGGGGGCCCTTCTGTCTGAGCATGATGTCTTATCTAGTAAGAGTTGTAGCCATTTGCCAAGACACTTACACAGATACACACAACACACACACACACACACACAAACACACACACATACATACATAGCCACAGCCTGTTCCACCTCAGTTCTTTAGAGCAGCGCTCTTTGCGGGGGTCCGTTCCCCTTCTCTGGTTTATTTAGCAGTCACAGATTTACACATTTGAAGCCCATGTTTCCAGCTCTCTTGCTGGCCAGCACCTCTCAGTATTATTTCTGAATAAATGTTAATGCAGTTATTCAGAAAATATGGACATTCGTGACATTGCTCACAGTCATGCAGGCACACACAATCAGCAGACACTGCACATTGAAATTTCTGCAGCTGCTTTAGGCATTATTCTGGTGCATAATGGCTGTAGTAAAGCAGTGCTACCAGATCTAGTTTATAATTAATTCAATTCAATCTGAGCCGTTACAGCAGTTTTTGGAGCTTCTTCATAGATCACAGTGAAACCGGTGCTATATTTATATAAGGCTACTCCAGTTTTATGAAATTGTGTTGTCTACCTACCTACCTAAAAACATGCAGACCATGGCTCCATATCTACCTTCATTTGTGTCATTGGACCGGCTCCTGTGACATACAGTGTGCGCATGCACACACACACACACACACACACACACACACACACACACACACACACATACATATGAGCAGACTTGCCTTGTCATTGCCTGTGCTGCTTGTGCCAGCAGCCTACCGTTGTATGAATGACAATTAAGCCCTTCTCCCTCCAAGGAGTTACTGCATTGAAGGGAGGGATGAAAAAGGGGGGGGGTGGAAGAAGGGAGACACTTGCATGGGGATATGAGGGAGGAGCAGAGGTAGAGAGAGGAAATAAGATCTAATAGCTGGACTGTAGATTCAGAGCCAGGGGTCAGAAGTAAATCTCCCATATGCAGCCTCCAAGGAGGTTTTGAATAGCAGCAACCACCAGCAAGACAGGAAAGCTCATCTTACACACACACACACACACACACACACACACACATCACTCTCTCTCTCTCTCTCTCTCTCTTTCTCTGTTTCTGTCACACACAAACACATAAACATGAAAACACACATCACCTCAGAGTAACGTGAATGCCTCATTTTACTGTATGCACTGTGCGGCAGTGTTGTGATAAACAGCCCTAACCTGCAGGGTTTGTACAGAGTCCTCTCCTCACGGACTCAGCTCAGTGTGGCGCCTCCAGGCTTCCATACACATTTGCCTTTTGTTTTTTTTACCATGGGCGTCACTGAGAGCAGGCAAATGCCAAGAAGGCTACCATTTACCTCAAAGTGGACACACCCCCAGGCTGGGGCAGCAATACTGCCCCTGTGGTGTCAGGCACTACCTCACCTCTGTGGACACAGGGCAGCTGCCCACAGCCTACACACAGACATACACCATTTAACCATGCATGTATAGATAAACACGCAAATATGTATAATTTTTGCGTAGGTGCACACTTGTAGTCATGGAAAGACAAAACACTCACAACATACCCACACACACATACACACCCTCAGTGCTATCATTTGGTTGAAATGAAATACCACTGAAGACAGGAGGGCCAGCCATCCCCCTGGAAGGTTTTACTGACTCCAGGGAATGGTACCCATTACGTTCGGGTTAACTCTTTTTGTTATATGGGACCAAGTGTCATCTTTTGAAATTTGGATTTACCTGTTTCTGTCAAAATAGAAATCAACTCACATAAGCAATGGAGGACAATGTGGAAGTGCAGCCCAGCTGGCACCTATCTAAGCAAGTAGCAAGATGATTGGTAACACAGAGTAACAGAAAACCCATTGTGGCCACGCCCGTTGAATTAGCGTGCACAGAAAGGGCAGTTTCCTCTTGCCATTGGATCTTGATGATTATTTTAATGGAAATACACTTTTTCTTAAGAGGCAACTCAAAAGTTCTTTTAGTCTCATGCATGTTACCAATGCTCACCACTAAACAAAATAATATCTCACTGCAAACATCCATGGCAGATATGACGAGGTACTAGCCAAATGACCATTCAGAAATGTTGATTTGATTATTAAAAGCCCGCTCTGTTCATTCTAATTCTGGGGCCAAGCTATATCTAACCACTCTTACAAGAAGAGAATGAAAGACAAGAGAGACTAAGAATATCTATTATATTCAATGCCAAGCAGTTGTTCATACTAGGCACAGGATTGGTACAACCCCAAGAAGAATCTAAGCAGAGTAACGTGTGGCAGGGATCATGGGTAATCGTCACAGATGGCCAAGCCTCACTGCTTCAACTTCTGAAGCAGTGCCTCGAGGAGGGAGGAGAGAGAAACTGGAACGCCTCCTTTGCCACAATGGTGGAGTCTGGTCTGACTCCAACCCCCTTCACAGGGGGCTGGAGTCCTCACCACTTCCAGAGATCCAAATGCCCTACCCGACCCTTGCCCATGACAATTCCCTTTCTGGAGCCCAGCTCAGATTTAATCACACCCCATCACCATTATAAGAGCGCCCACCCAGCCAGGCTGGTGGGAGTTTTTGCACTACCGCAGCAGTCCTCCCTTCAGCCCATTACTCGTCAAAGTTTTGTACATGAGGGTGTTTCCTCATGTACATCGAGGGTCTATGGACAGAGGTGTTAATATGCTGTACAGACTTTAAATTGTAATTTGTGATATTGGGCTACATAAATACAATTGAGTTGAGTTGAGTTTAACCAACACCCCTTGTTGGATGACCCATTAATTTCAATGCTGCTCTGTGTAAAACAGCAGTTTTGGAGTTGAGGCTGCTCTGTGTAACAGAGGCTGGCAGTCGCAGTGGGCTCAGTCCCAAACCTGTCTCGTAGTCAGTATTAGACCAACAGCACGTGACCCTCACCCCTTTACCAAACCTGGGGTGGAGAGGGATCCCTGTGTAGGAGGACTATGTAGCACTTACTCATTCTCCCTATAGTAATCATTTTCCCATCATCCTTCCTATAGCAGAGTCAGCCCAGTGACTTCAAATTCAGAACCCTCCTCCAAACAGCCTCCCTTCCATCACCATCATCTCTCCCCCTCTCCTCTTCCCTAAGCACCCGATCCATCGTACCCATTCAGTGCTGAGTGGGATGCCCCCAGTTTGGCCCAGAATCATTGACATCAAACGGGATCCAGGCCTGTCCTTGTCAGACAAGGGTGGCCATAACTGCCCTTTAGTGTGGCTAAACCGGATGAATGTGAACGGATATGCAGCAGCGATGGGAACGAGAGACTTGAGCGTGAGAATGTGAGGATGTGAGAGAAGAAGAAAGCATGGGACAGGAAACAAAAAGCTGAGGGCCTCAATCCTCACTGCCATCATTGACATGGGTGAAAGAGGGCACTGTGGCCTGTTGTAGAGACAATGTTAACAAACATTCAGAGGAAGGGGAGACAGTGATGTAGGAATATGTACAAGTCTCCCCTTCTGCTCCCTCAACAACCCCATATGAGCCCCTGCTCCGATGCCAGCTAACAACCCCAAATCTAACCCTCAGCTCCCTCCAAAAGGATAACCTCCAACTTTCATATGGTGAGGATCAGAAAGAGATCCCGTGACATACAGGTTTGGAATTCCAACACATCTTTGTAAAAGAACTGAAAAAGAGAAAAAAAACCCTATTGATGTCCTTTGTTCTCATGAGCTGACTGGGTATGTGTGTGTGACAGAAGGGGTTATAATGCTGCTTTACCTTCTGAGTCTGATTTAGATTGAGAAAAACAGATATATGAAATGATTATAAATCCATAAAACAAAATGAAAAGAAATGACTTTTTAAAAAAAGACTCCTGAACAAAATTATTGGAGATTTTTTTCATTTTATCATTGTTTTCTTATTTTTCTGATTTTTTTATGCTTAAACTGCTCTGTGTAAAAAGGAAAAAAAAACAGCTGTAGTCACTTTTTGACCATGCGTGCAGTGTAACATAGAAAATATTTCACTTCTTTTACACATCTATTGTTTGTGATGTTAAGCCAACTGATCTGTTTGTCTGTGTGTCTGTCCAGCTGTCCGTCCCCTTTTATCAGGAGGAATTTACAACCAACAAAACAGGAATTTCTTTTTTATATTTTTGTTTCTTTTTTTATGAAATTACAACTTCGGAGAAGAGAAAAAAAAACTAAACAGGAAAAATAATGCAACAGAAACTGAAAATACAAAAAAACCTAAAACAATCTTGTCATACCTCACACAACACAAAACTCAAAGGAACTTGGGAGGAGTCATATTTTGCAGGCACATGTGAAAGTTCAGAGATGCATATATAGATTTAAAAAAAAAAAAGTATGTTAAGATAATATGTGCTCTTGTGTACGCATCAGTAGAAGTTACAAAAGGACTCTTCCCTCAAGCTTTTGTGCTTTCTATCGTATTGATTTGGTTCTCAGATGACGGGAGATGCAACACAAACATGAGAAGACATTAGAGATCACCTGCTAATGTGAGCACTTATCCAACTTAAAGGCACAGTCTGTAAACAGTAAACTCAAACTGTGAAAGGCCCAGAGACTGAGGGATTATGACTTTTGTAATGGCTGAGTGTTTTATGGTATTGAATGTAGCTGACAGGAGGGGGGCTGGACCTGAGCCCGGCACCCACAACCTAACTTCCACACACCAGCAGAAAGCATAGTGGTGTCACATAGACGTTACAAACAACCAACAAAACTGAGAATATATATTGCCCATCTGCAAGGTGCAATACTATGTTATGTATTTTTATATGTTCTCTGTTTTGATTTTTTTTAAATTTCATTTACATTACATTTATTTTGACCATAACCAAGGATGTAAATACAAAAACGTACACACAAGATTTATTGCAACAAAGTAAATTTAACTGCTTCATCCTGATGTCATGTAAGAGGGAAAAAAAGAAAAGTAATGTGTAATGATTCATATATTTGTATGTGTGCACTCTCTCACATGTGCATGCTGATCCATAGTCAGAAGTGCCCCGTAACATTAATCATAAACCCTGTGCCTCTCCTTGTTTGCAAAGAGATAGATTCGTACCCCTCATATTCTCACAACAAATAACACGCTACACATGAATGCCTGTAGCTGTGTGTATGTTCATCTGTGGAATTGGATGCAGTTCTTCCAAACTACTGATGTGAGTGTTACCAGCAGGCACAAAGGCTGAAGGTTAGGTGGCAGCGGGATGTTTTGTTTAGTGAGGTGGGAGAGGGAGGGGGATATGAATAAGCAAGTAAGTATTTGGTTTAAATGCAAGCTAACCTGGCTGCAACACAGTCACATCATTTTTGGAAGCTCGAAATGAACTTCTCCATATGTTCGCCGCTGCATTGCCTCCCATAAGCCAGCCTTAAAATCTTGCAAGATCAATTTTTGATATAACAGATTCAAGAAAAAGATTAAGCGTAATGAAGGACCAGTTTACAACAAGGACTGGTATATACCCCATTTACCCTTTCATTTCAAGCGCCTTGTATCCAGACAAAATCCAGATGCAATTTAAGATATTGTCGTTTACTCTGAGCCACATATATGTGTCTCCATTGGCCAGATGACAGAATTGATTGCCATTCGTCTTGGTTTTGCCAGACTACCTGCAAATCAGAGTTGGTCTCAATTCAGTCAACAGAATGACATTTATCTGAAGCGGTTTGGTTACTGCCAAAAGCTGATGAAGAATAACTTGTGCACTCTTGCTGATAAGTTACAACACAAATAATTAGCAATAGCTAGCTAGCTAAGTCTTGAAATGAATGATGGCTACTAGAAGCAACTATAGATAGGGTACTGATGTAATTACACTTGGTAGGAGTAACTATTATGTATGAATCTACACCTTTTTTTAAAAATCTGGCTAAAACCATCTCCCTGATTTAAGCTATCAGATTTAAATCCATCTTTAATGCTTCTTGGATGCATTAACACTTGACTTTTTTGAGATCCAATACCTATCTTGCCTGCCCAAGACGCATGACTTGAAGTGTAAATGGAGTCTTAGATGAGGGTGACAATTTGACCTGACTGAAATAATTTTGGTCTATGATGTCACCCCTAACTCAAGCTAATTGCATTTGCCAGATCACAACAAGCAAAGTGAAGATTTCAGGGCTGGCTTTGTGGGCTTCAAAGCCCATCGCTCCATAGATATTATGATCCTGGTTTATTCTCACATTTTGACACATTGGACAAGGGTGGAGACTGTCTATGTTTTTTGGTTTTATGGTTGTGTTTGGTCACCCCCTATGCCAAATATAGAGTTTATGAAGACATGCAAGTAGCAAGATGTCTATGCAATTTCCCTCCAGCTCCCTTCAAAAGACAAGCTCCCTTTGAAAGAAAAGCAAGATGGGCTCGTTGTAACATCAATGAGCACATCTCAATTAGGAAATCAAATTCGGCTTGGCTTGAATTCCAGAGGTTCTTTGCATGACCTACAGACCCTTGCTACTTTGTGTGGGTGAGGATCAGGACTTCCTGGGTGAGCTGGCCTTAAGCCCAGCTGACTGGCTGGTCCTCTGGGTCAATAACTCTTCACAGTAGTCCGAGTCTCAGAGAGCAAGTAGGAGGGGTTCTGGGGATGTTGTGGAGAATAAGGATTCTACGACATGTGCTGTTTTTTGTAAACTGCTCAGAAAGTGGTGTATGTTTCCGTACGTGTGTTGTTGGGAAGTTTGGGTACGACTTAATGTCTACTTGATGCAATGCTCTCATTGTTTGGTGGGTTGATCATTAAGGCCACAAAGCCTCTAATTCCAAGATTTAGACAAGCCCCTAAATTTAATTATTCTGCAATTTGTGTGTGAAGCTTTAATTTTTATGTCCTGTGACCAAGTTAATGTCATGTTAAAGGTGATTCTGGGTGGTTAATGTCCATCAGTGGGCTGTACATAGCAGAAGCATGTTTACTTAACTCATTACCTCTGCTTTTGAGCCTAGAGGAAGGATTTGAACTGATTTACGATATCAAATCTAAAAAAAAACAATCTACACCACCCCACTGAGATGAACAGCTACAACCAGCTGACCATCAGTTGTACTTGAGCACTTAATTAAAATGCACTTTGAATGGCCCAAACCAACACACATTTGGTGGTAATAATTGTGGCAAAAGTAAAATTATAAATTGCACCCTAGCCAGTTGCCCTTTGCACCATTTAATGTTTTTTTTAAATTGGTTTAACCAGAAAATAAACGGAGTTGCAGCCTTTAGGCAAAGACAGTTAATGACTAATTACAAAGTTTACAATTATTTTTTAATGAAGTGCAATAAGTGAGTGAGTGAACCTTTTGGCGCATTTCTAGTCTCACCAGATCTTATTTATACAATTGAGGGGAAATAATAATGTCATGATTGCTTTTTTAAATGCACCCACCCATGAGAGCATCATCTAGACCCACTCCAGACACACACACGTACACACACAAACACAGACCACATTTTGTGAATGGGTAAAGGAAGCTATTGAAGGATTCTCTCAGGTAAAAGAACATTTTCTAATAAATGATGATGAACCATAGATGAAACCCCATTGTTAGCTCATGTTTTTTGTCTTCTCAATTTCCAGTGAACCTTTTTTCTGTTGTGTTTGGGCCCTGACAACTGTCAGACTGCAAAAGTGTAGACATCTAGGTTTCAAGCATTTGGATCCTCCTGAGTCTACCTCAACCACAAAGAAACTTGCCCTCATTGCTTTCTTAACCCTAAATGAAAACACATATTTTCATGTGTGGAGAGTTTTGTTTGGTTGGGGGTGTTTGAGGGTTAAGTTTGTTTGGCCCATTTCCTCCAGGAAAAGGACTGTCAGATTTATGTCAATATCACAAATCACAAATTTGCCTCAAGAGCATTACAACCTCTAAAAAAAATTAAGAATATGGATCAGGGTGGATGTCAAGCACCTTCTAGGTGCCACCAAACAGACAGGACCTGAGTTACACGACCACCTGAAAAGAAGACAGACTATACAGTCAGACAATATAGCAGACAATTTTGTAAGTCATCAGAAGCACCTTAAAGTCTGTTCTGGCATGGATAGGGAGCCAATGAGGGGAAACTGAAATTGGTGTAAAAAGGTCACACATTTTGTAGTTTTAGTTAAATTTGTAGCTTCAGCGTTCTGAACTATCTAAGGACTTTTAATACCAGCGCACACCTACCTGGCAACAAACTTTACAATAAACAAATCTCGATGAGGCAAAGGAATGAATTAGATGAATCTGCATCTGCCATGGACAGAAAAGACAAAATTTTAGTTGTGTTACATAGGTGAAAAAGGTCTATTTTGAATGTGCTGATAAAAAGAGAGGGTAAGATCAAACACCAAGATTCTTGGCTGTTAAACTTTTAGAAATCAGAGAGATACTGTTACTCAATAAAACTGGTGTATATGCCTAGCTGGGCCAATTACCAGTATCTCAGTTTTATCAGAATTTAGAAACAAATCAAGTGACATCGAAATTTAGTAATGAGCATCTGCCTTTACAGGCACATAAAACTGAGTATCGTCAGCATAACAGTGGAAATTAATTCCATTCCCGTGTATATTCTGACCGAGAGGTAAAATATAAAGAGAGAATAGCAAGGTATGGTATATTACCATTGGAGAAACACTGTTCTTTCAGACAGTTAAGACTTTAACCATGCAAGACTCAGGCCAGAAAGCATTGAGGTGGAATCCTCTGTAGTTCAATAAAATGGTTAGAGACTAGACGATAATTATTCCGACGCCCTGGATCATGGTGTGTTTTCTCAAAGGTGGGATTTGCAATTCCAATCCAATACACATATTTTTTATCCAATTTGGTAAACCAGGGTCTAGACCTGTGACTGTCTTTTTTTATTGAAAGAGGTGCAACAGAATCCAGGAAACTAGAAAGGGCTGTGTTTAAGTGACTGGTACAATTTCCAACAGGGCCAGTCTCTGCAGTGAAAGGAGCCAGGACCACAGGCAGTCGCTCAAAAAGTGCAGTTAAAGTTGATGGACCAATGGCTAGTGGTAAATACATCAGCATCAACCTTACAAGGACAGGCTGGTGTTGCTTCAAGTTCAATAAGAAAATGATCTAATACCACAGAGGTGACAGGAGAGACAAGGGTGTTACCATTGCAGTAAGACGGTTCACAAACTCAGTGAAACAAAAAGTATCAAGAAGTACCAGGAAGGCTTTACTTAGAGGATCAAAGGCTTGAAAAAATATAAGTGGCAGGCGATGCTAATCCAACATCGTGGTTGAGTCCCCTATACTAGCAAAGGTTGTATAACATGGTCAAGAAAACATTTTGAGATACTTTTTAAATCATGAATTCAAATGACATCATTTTGACTTTGAATTTTTGATTTACCAATAGTGTCAGCCCTAAATTTGGCTAATATCTGAAAATCATGACTTAGTATGACATCATTTTTATTTAAAAAGTGAAATATTTGATTTACAATCTCATAATATTAAGTTATGGTTTAAGTTAAAGTGTTTTTATCATCTATAACTTTTCATCTTTTTTCTCCTGGTGGAAATGGACTTCCATAGCACATTGATTTTTTTGTCTTGTTTTTTATTCCAGTCAAACTCTTTTTATTTCAGAAGTCCAGCTTGATCATTTGATACTGAATAACTCACATTTTTAACTTTTCTCATAAACACGTGCCAGAGTGTTCCAAAGTAAATTCAGCCCTTACTGACAGTAATAGTCTAGTCACTTTCTTCCTTTGAGCTCAAAGTGCCAGCAGCAATATCCAGCTCTCCCTCACCCAGTTGGCTAATGGCGCGCACACACAGCAGTGCATGGCTCACATCCAAGCCAGGCACCATCCACCCTTGGGGGGAGGCATTGGCTTTGTTCCTCCGTCCACGGGCCTGTTCTATTTCCGCGTGCTTACTGTTTAACTTTGTCATCTAGTAAGGGTGGCATGGCTAAAACCAAGGCTGTGCATGTATATAGCTGTGTGCATGTAAATGTCAGCATCCATGTCCATGTGAGAGAACTGTAATCAGTGTGTGAACGCTTTGTTATGAATGTCCGTGGTGCTGATATTCGATCGCCCCGCTTTGCTTTCCCTTCCGAACCCTCAAAAGCACCTTTTTAGGCAGCGGTACATGACAGAAGTCCTGTCATAGACTTGTATTATTTCTTTTGAAGAATGTACCTTATATTGTGTTCAGCAGGCTAACAGAGAGAGTAAGAAGCAGGGGAACCATTTATATGCGATGGAGACTGAATTGCGAGAGTGGGTCATGTTTCAAAAGAAAAGCTGCAGCGATTCCCACAAACAAAAGCCAGACTGTTGCTCGCAGAACAGAGCACATCACTGACGTGGCTGCAGTTCAAGGCTTTGCAATTCAGCTTCTCTTTCCAAATGATGGCCTTATTGATTGCTTGTGTATCCCTCCTCCTCTGCAGCATTGTTTTACAGCATGTTTCATAGGGAACAAGAGGATTTGTCATGAATACTTGAACTTAGAAAGTGTATGCTGTGGAGTTGGATCTGGTAAAGAGGTGGTAAAGAGAATTGCTGGGTGGTCGCAGTTAAGAACTCCCAAGGGGGATTTTTAGGTTATAGCAACACACAACATTAAATGACTAAATCTAAGCTAACACCCCCTTTATGGCCAAATTAGCACAACAAATCTACAATCAGTAGAGAATATTTAAGCCCATAAGTTGAACAGTGTAATCTAAGTGCCATCATTATTTGAAACATTAAGATTCATGTTCAGACTGTTTGATTTTTAGATTTTGACTGTTAACATACTGCTTGGCAGCTGTCATTTGTGTCTTAATGGCTGAGTAAGAGGTGTTGTGTAAATAGAGAGTTTTATTAAATATCAACTAACACTACACCGCCTCACCCTATCCCTTTTCCAGTGGCACATTGAGCTCCTTTTACTTCTGCTCTACGATCTGGCCACTGGACATTACGCATAGCTTTGAGACCGTTGCCTGGTACACTAAATCCCAGGACAGAATAGATATAGGTGGTATTTTGGCATCAACTTGCAAGTTGATTATTGACTGTCTGCAAGGAGATTTATAGTCATGGGAATATTTTTGTAACCTGATGGGAAATCACATGCCTAGACAGCTAAGAATGTACACAAATTAGCTCATCTATTAATAGTCTATCTGTCAGAGATTTAGATAAATGATGTGAATTGTATTGTAGTTTGGAGAGATCTGTGCTTCTGAGAAAAATATGCAATGTTCGTCAGGTTGAAGTTTTGACTTGGTTCAGAACTGCTCAGGTGTGATAAACCGGCCTCAAAGGGTGCTTTCCATCCTCCCTCTGTCCTGTGTTCTTGGCCCAACGTGTCTCCCTTGTCCTCTGTTCTGTCAAACACCCCAGCATATGCACTGTCAGCTCTCTTGTCACGTACATTACACAAGCCTTTTGTTGTATGCAAAACCAGAAGAAATGCTCTCTACTCAGCCACTTTTGAAACCTAAAGAAAGGGATCAATTTATGAACCATTTTTCTCTTTATACAGCACCAGCAAATCACCAACAACCACCACTGGGAACATCTTCTTTACTGTACCACCTATTTGTTCACATTGTTTACAACAGAAAGGACTCTTCGTTGCATGTTCAGAAAGCTTAGCATGCTTATAGGATGTTCTTAACAACTTTTAGCAAAAATACACTATGCTTTAAAGTGGTATCTTGAACAGAAGGCAACTGCAGGGTTCATGTTTTGCTAAAACCGCAACAAGTCCTAGCTCTTGTATGCAGCAGTTGGTGCTGGTAGATATTTCCATGTCAGACTTTATTTATAGATGGGGCTATGTTGTAAAAATGTCTATAAACTGTCTTTGTCTGTATTCACTATCCACTGTCCTATTGGATTATGAGAGGCTCAAAATGTAAAATATTTTTTACACACCTGTAGAGAATAATCAGGTGCATCAGAGAGCTTATGATACAACAAGAAAATGAAGATTAGAAACCTTTAAGTAGAGATGACTGAATGGACCGTAAACACTGACAGTGTGCAGGAGTTTACTTTGTCTTTATTTAACATAAATATGCCGGTTTCAAAGTCTGGACAGAGCATTTTACACACCTTTTTGCAAAACGTGTGTGTTTGAATTTTTCAAGAAATTCAACCAAGCATGCTGAAGTCAACATGAAAATCTCTCTGGAGGATGAGTTATCTGGGGTTAAGGTTTTTTGATTTGTTGTTTTGTTTTGGAATTTCTATTGTCTTTTTTTCTTGGATTTTCTCAAGGACCCTGTTCAGCCTATTTGTGACTATGGAATCTCACTTCATGACTTCAAACCAGCAGTAGAGTTAGTTTTACAAAACATACAAAAAATAAACATGAAAATGAGCTATAAAATCCTTCACTACAACCGTTAATACAACTACTTTTCTTACTTTTGTATTACTCCTTCAAGAGTTCCTTGCTTCACTGTGACTGCAGAGGCTGCTGGGAGAACTATGATGTGTTCTGCAGACACTCAGGGGTTATTTGGAAGGTGCCAAAGACAGGATGTGAGGTGTTTTTGTTACGCTGAAAGCATGTCAACCTGTTTTCACAGCTCTCCATGCAAAGTATAATACAGGCAGGTCACATTATCTTTGGAGACAACTGGGAACAACAGATTGCAAGAGACTGAAGCAAGTATCATTGTACATATCACGGTCCTGGATGGGCATGTTTTGAAACTCGCACATTTCAGCCACTCAGCAGCCCATAAAATTTGTTACGGGAAGAATGTTGAAGAAAAAAAAGGTGGATTTCTTTCTCTGACCGACTCGAGTGGCAGAACATCTGTAAAGGAGACAACTGTTTTATCCAGTAATATTGCTTAAATATTTCTTCTGACCACCAGAGGTCTAGAGATCTTTCTCGGTCAGAGTAAAAAAAAAAAGAAAGACCTTAGAAGACACTAAGACTAAGACTGCCTTCCATCCAGAGAGTTTGCATTTTCAACATCCTTCCTAAGTTAATTTTGTAAGCTGGTGAGTAACTAAAATGTCCAGGTTTATGCATTATCACTCTCGTAGATCAGGGTTAGGCTGTCACTAGCTAAAAGGAGATTTCTAGAGAGAATAAGAAGCCAAAGGGAATGAAAATCCAGAAAGGACTCTCTAGTAAAATAAAACATTTCGATGCAGCGTATATTAGAGTTTAGAGGTACACTTTGGGCTGGACTAAACAGTGGATTGAGGACACAGTATGCAGGGAAACATGGCCATTCACTCTACTAAGAGTACAGCTCGCTCTGTCTGTCTATCTAGAGGTGCCAGATAGTCATGTATTTTCAGGGTAATACGAAGTGTAGCAGACAGTATTTAAAAGTTTATTCAGTTTACTTTTCCGTGACTGACAACGTACAGGATACTATGTAAATTGCCAAAACTACAAACCCCAGCCTCCTGGTATCCGGTGCAGGTTGAATGAGACATTACAGTTTTTCTTAATTGCTTAAACACATTTCTTGAAATGATATCTCTTTTTCCTGAAAATGACAAACCCCAACTTCTCACCCAAATCTCCAAACATCCTATTTTCAGGTCAAAATGAAGCTTTCCGCTCAAAACCATTCAGTATTGCTGAAAAACCGCTTTGAAAACTTTGCCCTCAGACATAACACACAAGCCCTCAAAAACACACACACTACAACACAGTCTTACACACTGGTGAGATGAATTTAAAACAATACTGCCAAAACTGGTTATTAGGAATGTTGCTTGTGATTCTCCCCCCCAAAAACCTTTTCACATGACGGACATAACAAGAGGAATAACAAACGTAAACATTTGCACATATTTCATTCCTTAGTGTGCTGTACAGTACAACACACCAAGCAACAAATGATTCTGCCCCAGTGTCTTGTCTTTGGTCTGTGACAGGCCAGAGATTCTTGTTATCCACCTCCTCCTCCCTACTCCTCCTCCCTCTACCTTCTCCACCTTCTCCTCCTCCCTACTCTTCCTCCGCATGCTCCTACTCCTCGTCTTCCTCCTATCCCATCTCCTTCTTCACCTACCACTGTTCCTCTTCCTTGACCTCTTACTCCTCTCCATACTGCTCTTCTTCTTCCTTCTCCTCCTCCTCCTCCTCTCTGGTGTCCTCTACCTCTTCCTCTGGATTTCTCTGGATCCATTGTTCCAAAACTGAATGACTCTGGCCCTTGTATCTATCTGTTGAAGGTTCTGATGGGTGTGGTATCAATTTTCACTGTGTTTCCACCGTTCTGTGCTAATTGAGCTCACCCTGTGCCGACTTGAGTGAACAATATTTAATGTAAGTGTTTTCTCAATGACCGCATAGTGTAGGCAATGAGTAATGAAGGGATTTGTGTATAGAGTTTAGGGAAATGGGTGTGCCTTTTGAAAAATGTAGTTTTGAATGGTTTTAAAATTTTAGTTCAAAAGCCTGATGATAGTGTTTAAGCAATTGAGAAAAACTGTAAAAAAAAAAAAAAAAATCTGAAAATATTATTAGACACAGATTTGGTTTTGATTTCACCTCTGTTCCTCTGTTTGTTTACCTCTCAGATGACGTCACTGTAACAGGCATGCCAAGCAAAGCAACAATATTTAGCATTCATTCATCCATGAAGCACAGGGGGGAACAAACATGCCAGGACATATGGTCAGGCTTTAGGCAACGCTCTGGGCTAAATAAATACGCACTGTCTTGTCTTTCAAATAAACACACACACATGCACAGGACACCTCTGAATATCTACTGTGATCTCCTCTCACACCACCCACACCTCTATCACACCAAACCAATTCTCACCTGGACCTGTCCTCCCTGCGATTACCCAATCCCCTGCTGTCCCTGAGCACCTACCACCTCCTTTTTACCTCCTTCTCCTCCCCCCAACATGAGTCCAGTGGGTGGTGTGATGTCAGGTTTTTGTGGTGGGCTGCTTATGACAGGTCCAGACAATCAGCGTGTTTGTAAATGTCAATGTGTGATTTTCAAATCTTTGTTTATGGTCAGGGTTTTAAAGGAAGATATTTTTATGGTAATTGTTGCTGGTCTATTTTACTATATATTTATGTAATAAATATGTGACTAAATTTACATCTCATTGGCTCTTTGGGCTGTTATTGGCTCTCAGTTCTCCAGCCGGTTACGTCATGTGTTGGAGGGTTTTCATTAATGGACAAATAAATTAAACCCACAAAAACCTTTTCTTGTTATCACCTCATTGTCTCTGTTGTGGTTGTGAGGTAGAGGTTGTGTCATTTTCGCTATCATGACGATAATATCAGCAGTCCAGATTGGTGAGATTTAAGATTATGGCTGGACATAATTTTAATATCTAATCCAAATTCCAGGCATCATAGTGATGTTAATCTGTAACTGTATGTGACTCTGAATTGATCCTTTGGCCAGTATAAAAGATGAAAACATTATCACTACATCAAAACCTCACTCAAACATGCTCTGCAGTTCTAACACAGCTTTCAGTGATAATAGATGAAAATGTAAATGTCCCCATGTACCATAATCCCAGATGAGCACTTAATCCTACTTAGATTGAGGACAGCTATGTTTGCCAGCGGTATGCATACACCTCCCTTTGGTGAAAAATATTTGCATAATTGAAAAACAATGTTCTTTACAGTTGGATGCAGCAAAAGGATGTAAACTCGGCGGGCTGAAATAATGGCTAAATGAGGAGTAAACAAGGTTTGTCTGGTCAAATCAGCGTCCGTGTGAAAACACAGGCGCTGGCAGCACTGCTCAGTTCATCAGCACATGTCATAGCACATCCTGCCTGACTTATTGACAGATCAAATCAGATCTCTCAGAGTGCTGTGAGGTTTCCCAGGGAGAGACAGCAAGTCACAAGGCTGTGACTGCTAATTCTTCAAAACAGAATGATTTGTCTTCACAGACTGGAAGGATGTTGGGTTACATGCTGTCTCAATGAGCTCCAGTCTGTTCTGTTTTACTGAAAAAAAATGTATTTTGTTACACCTGCCTTGTAAATCCACATGTCATGGGTTAATGATCCATGCTTTTGCTGCAAGTTGGGGCAATTTGGATTAGGTTTAGCAGCCCAGCAGATCAGCAAATTGCAGAAAGCCTGTCATCAGCTCCCTTGTGACACCTTAAAGTCATACAGTAAAAAATATGTACTGTGTAAAAGGGGGGTTATAGATGAAGAGTTTTCAGTTAGTGGGTTTTTTTTTGTACAATTGGATTCTGACCTGTGGCAGAAGAAAACATAAATGATAATGTGGAGAGAAGGTCTGCAGTGAAAGGCCACGTTGTAAAGGGTCACTTAAGGGTGACATGTCCAGTCTGAAAGTGTATCACCATCTGGTGGTCAAATGATAAAGAGAATATTGTATACATCCTGTGAAGAACATTTAGCGTCAAAATGTCAACTTGCAGCAAAATAAATATACTAAATACTAATACATGGCAAACATACATGACAATTGTAAATGATGTAAATACAAAAACAAGCTAAATTCCTAAATAGATTCTGTTAGAGGTCCTGTCCCCTGCTTATTGGGGAGGATACATAGTGCATGTCATGTTCATGTACTACAGAACGGGAACAGGAGGAATTCTACTAACCCTTTTTATTTAAAACCAACACATTTTCTTGCAGTATTTATATTGCAGAATAAAACTATTCATGCCTTCTTTTTAAAGCAGTATTAAGCGATGCATCATGGAGGGAACAGAACCAGTTGTTGAACACTGACATAATATCACCTTACAAAGTTGTATGGCGCACATTTAAGCTAACAGCTGCCTATTTGCACATACGCATATTAACACAACAAGCACAAAGCGACATTAGCATTCATTTGGAGTCACCCAAATTTGTTTGTTGCCACCTACAGTAACAAATTTTAGCCCTTTACTGTATCAGCTCTCCTTTTAGTTCTGTTTTTGGTCACCACTAACTCCACTCCACTCCAAACCCGTTCTAATCCCAGGGCGTTACATATGGACGCTTTGTCAAGACTTCTTTGCGTTTCTTTTTTACGTCCTTGGTACTCTTAAGTGTCCTTTTCATGTCAAGTTAGTAATAACAAATATGCAACCGTCCGGTTAGACTCAAAATAAAACCAGCGGTTAATGTTGTGATATGTTGCAGTTTGATTAAGTTCCAGCTGGGTTACGTTTAGGAAAAGATTTTGGTTCACTTACATGTTCACTTATGTGATTTAAATTATGTAAATTAAGTAATGCTACTACTGTAATTTTACATTACAGCACTTAAAAGGAAGCATTGTTGAGTTTGTTTCGCATGGGAAACAAACATCAGTCTCCTGGGTGAGAGTCCATTTTTTCCCCCACCCTTCCCAATCACCTCCTTACTTGGACTTTTAGCGTTGAACAATGCCACTAAAGGACTTCAGTGCGATGAACTATGACACGTGTGTTGATACCAGACGGCGAAAAACGTGACAAAAGTTGCCTATAGTATAAAGATGATTTGGTGCCTGCTGCTTCTGGAAAGAAGGTTGATGACAGCCCGGAGAGTGAATCAATAAAGTTATAAAACAGTGAGCTAAAACACACTGAAACGCTCCATAAAGTAAGTTAAAGGTTGATATTAATTATACATTATTAAATACATTGGTGCAGTTATAAAGATAGTAACTAACAGAAATTCTTGATTGACATTTAAAGACTCACCAGTGAAAAGATCCATTCTGATTCATCTAGAGAAGCGTGTTTCAGGTCTATTAGTGTGTAGGGTCATTTGAAAGGTTACATTACTTAAGAATTTTTTTATTAATTTGGGATAGGTAGGGTGGATCTTTCCACATTAAGTCCACCATGTGGGTGGAAGCTGTTGTGGGGGCTGTGATCTCACAAAGGCAGCTTTACCGCCAACCAATCCCTCGCTAGCTGTTTGGATGATAGCCCAGCCCCACTGGATAGGCCTCCTCCTTTCCTCATTCTCCCTCCCTCTCTCTCTCCCTCCCTCTCTCATGCCTGTCTCATGCACACACAAACATCTCACTCTCTCTCTCTCACATACACACACTTCATGCTCCGTCATAGTAGGAATTTTCCACTCAGCAACAGGAGAACATTGCAGCCAGCTGCGCTGTCAATTGCAATATACTGTATGGTCGAATCTCCAAGATTGTTTGCAGACACCATTTTTCTTCCAACCCACTTTTCCTGGCTTTTTCATAATGTTAATAACTACACACATGCAGCTACAGAAAGGACAGGATGTACTGTACATGGCACATGGCGCATGGTACATGGTACATGCATGTCAGCCAGCTGCAAAACTCTTGATTTTCATCCGTTTGTACTCGAATTCTTGTAAACATGGCTATAAAGAACCTCAGGCAAACATGAACATGTGTGTTTACCAGGACAGTGGAGCAGAATAATTCAAATCCAAGAATTGGGACCCAAGGGAGGCAGAACCCCCCCCCCCACACACACACACACACACACCACCACCACATTAACTTCACCAGTAGCTCTCTTTTTTTTCTCTTCTCATCCTTATTTCTCAGTCTGTCTAATGTCTCTCCCTCGTTTGTGTCATCAACACTCATAAACTCTTGAAAATATCAAGATCAGCTATGTACATGTAGCATGTCTTCTATATACATTAGAAGTCTCATATGTAAGTTTGAGCCCTTCCCCTCCCCTTCACATTGCCCATACATTTCCCTGCTGACTCTTAAATCAGGTCAGATGAGGACGGCAGAGTGAGAGAACTGCTGTGGTCAGGCGAGGACAGCATTGAAAATACATACATGATATTTGAAGCCTACCCACACAGGATAGGCAAAAGGAAAAAACAGGGTGAATTTGGGGAACGTTTTTTATAAACATTGGCTGTGGCAATGGAGAGAGACAATAGATTCTTTATGAATGTAAAGTAGCGGCATGGTGCCACCTGTTTCAACATCATGTTTCTGCTGGTGTTGATTACCCAGTGTTATTTTATACTGACATTTCGTCTACTTCCAAATACACCATATGGCCAAAAGTATGTGGACTCCCCTGTACTAACACCTCTAAAGCTGGATTTCTAGTCAATGCAAGAATTTATAGTTAAACATCAGATTTCACCCACCGATATCACCACTAGACACATGTAATGTACATGATCAGGCCATATCAGGCTTTAATAATATCGCCTACAGTAACTGTGTTTACATTGTTTCATTTATGTTGTGATACACAGCGACACATATAGAACTAGATTATATTCAGGTAATTTAACATTTCATAACATTTCTTTTCAGTTTGGCGTGTAAGATCTTGACTGGTCTGCACAGAGCCGGAACTGGAACATCGACTTTGAGCAAGACCATATCGTGCAACATCAGTGCTGCACCTCACTAAAGCTATTGTTTCTGAATAGAAGTTAATCCCTGCAGTCGGGTTTCAAAATCTGGTACAGAGTCTTCCCACAAGAGTGGAGGCTGTTAAAGCAGCAGATTAAGGCTCATTGTCTCTCAATGAGATGCTCAACAGTCATGTATGAGTGTAATGTTTAAGTGTCTACATACTTTTGGCTATGTAGTGTATATGCTCTGAACTTTTGGCAGTAGTTTTATATTGACCTTATCTGCAAAAGGATTGCATACATATGGGGTGTCAATTAAGACTAGAGGTTACTTCATGAATCATAGAAAAAAAAAACAACAAAAGCATCTAAATCAATTCCAGATTGTATTTTTAAAAGTACAAGGGGGATACTTGGAGGAAAATGCATTTACTTGGAAGATCATGTGGGACTTCTGATGAAAGCAACCTCCTGGGGTGGAAGCTTCTCCGAGAGAATCCATTACTACCAAAGCCAATATAGGAAGACATAAAAATGTAAAATGTATGCTTTTGAAGAAGTGAGAGTGGGGATGTGAGAAATAACAAGTGAGGCAAAAAATTATTACCCAAGATTACAGAGGTTTAGTGCTCATCCTGTGTACCACACTGTAGCCAGACATATGCAGAGATAATCTCAAAGGTTAACTCCTTAAAATGATGAATTATCAAAGGTTGTGTGAACATGAGAATCTTGCAAGAATTTCTGTCAGTCAGGAATTAAGCAGTACTCTGTTAAATAAGTGGTATGTTTATGGATGGGTAATGAGGATTCAATTTAATAAGGAGATTAGAAGTAGGGGGTCTGAGAAGAGAGCCAACTAGAATGCGACGGGGGAAAATATAGAGTAAACAGACAGAGGATTGTGAAAAGGTGGGGGTAGGGGTGGTGGTGGGAGGTCCATAAGACTAGGTCAAGAAGTTGAGGATGTCCTCAAGGTATATGGAGGGTCATCCCAGGACTAGGGGAGGAAGGAGGCCCCTCATGTCCTGCATACCAGCATGTACTTCCAACATAAACACCATACATCTTATACAATACATTATTATGACCCTGACAGCACATACAAAGTTATACAATATGCAGTCTTGATTTACTGGTCCACACTTCTCCCTCAGTAAAACATTTCCAAATCTCCATGAGTCAAAAACCTGTTAGTGAGTACATTACCATGAATCATGACTGTATATAGTGACACTTTGTGTATTGGCCAAGATAGGAACAGAGATAAAGTCATGGTAGAAGCATGAGCTAAGTTCTAAAGATTAAATAGAGTGATTCATTACTATAAACTTCGCACAGTAGAAGACAGTGTTCACATGTTGTATGCATTTTTTTAATAATTCGGTTTTGGCTCAACTCTTTCTCTTCTTGTGACTCCTAGTAAGAATGTGATATACGCTACATGAACTTCTGAAATGTATACACATGGGATTTGTTTAACATCTCATTCCAAAACAATAGGGATTAATATGATATGTTGTTATTGCAGCCTCTGTGAAAGATTTTGGGACCTGGTTGTAAAGATTTGCTCCCATGAGAGCATTAGTTAGGACAGGAACCATTGGTGAAGGGTGCTTTATGTGTGTTCTGTGTTTTGTGCATGGGGGCATTCCCCAAAAAGTTGCCTCAAAGTTTGAAGTACACTGTTGTAAAAGGATTGCATAAAATTGAGGTATCAATTAACACAAAGTTAGATGAGACCGGGTATGGTTGTAACACTTTTTGCTTCAGGAACTAAAACTTGCTGAATTTTTTAGCTAGAGTTCTCAAACATTTATACAATGTACCCACATTTTTTTATACTCCAAATGGCACTCATTCATTCCTCTACAAGAATATCACAGTCCACGTGAGTTGATGTAAAATACATGGTGTTCCTTTGTTACAACCTACCCCTCTACTGGGGTAATAGAGTCTAGGCTTAGTGGCTCGGAGACTCCATAGGGCACTCAATGCAATATTAAGATCAAGAAAGTCACTATCCACCCAACCCTGTCAGCCATTGTTTAGCTAGCTGTATTAGCATAGTGCTTTGAAATTAGCAGGGGAAAACTGCATCACTTGTTGCCTAAGAAACTACAATTCAATCTAATATAAGTCAAACAGTTGTATTTGCAATATTATAGAGACTGAGCAAAATATAGTCTTGGTCAAAAAATGTACTTTCTGAGCTCAAAATCTATTTTATCTTATATTCTGAATGTACCTGTTTCCAAATTAGGGCGTCCATGCCTGATCGTGGAGGAAGCAGGTAAATACTGAAATGATATCATGAATATCTAATTAGAAGAATTGGTGTTGTTACAACTCTCCCGATGTTACAACCATACCAGTTCTCCCCTGCTTTATAAATTATAGAATAAACAACTCCATTTTTTGAATAGCACACCGATTTCCCTAAACTCTGCACATAAATACCTTCATTTCTCACTGCCTACACTATGTGGTCATTGAGAAAACACTAACATTATATATTTTTCAGTCAATCAGCAGGGTGAGCTCAATTAGCACAGAACTACCCAGGTGGAAAAACAGTCAAAATTGATAACACACCAGGGAATAAAAAATGTCTCCAAATATGCAAATGTATACATTTGTTATTTCTTTTGTGTTCGTGAAAAGGTTTTTGAGGGGGAAAACCACAAGCAACATAACCAATAACCAGTTTTGGTAATATTGTTTTGTATTTATCATACCAGTGTGTAAGACTGTGTAG
Organism: Lepomis macrochirus; assembly: GCA_024633595.2. Lineage (NCBI taxonomy): Eukaryota > Metazoa > Chordata > Actinopteri > Centrarchiformes > Centrarchidae > Lepomis > Lepomis macrochirus. The sequence continues at coordinate 7,762,490 of JALXJV020000023.1, forward strand.
TAGCGTGTGTGTGTGTTTTTGAGGGCTTGTGTGTTATGTCTGAGGGCAAAGTTTGGTTTTTCAGCAAGATTGAATGGTTGTGTTGAATGGAGAAGTTGTGGATTTGTGTTTAGAGTTTTAATAAAAAGAGGCATTCAAGAAATGTGTTTAGACAACCGAGAAAAACGCAAAAGTGACGGTACCCAAGAGCAGCTAAATCAATTCCAGATTGTATTTTTAGCATTACACGGAGATACTTAAATAAAAATGCTGTTAACATTTTAAACTATTGTCTAATTGATTACCGTATGTTGTAGCATTAAGATTTCACTTAAATGAAACTGGCCAAAACTGTGAAAATTAGCACATGATCAAAAGCCCTATGGTGAGGTTCATTTGGAACGAACAGCATGCCCTTTTTACATCTAAAATATCCTTGTTCATACATTCTTCATTGCACTGTAACAAATTATTTAGGCAACAAGGCCACACTAGACATAATTTAGCTCTTGCTGTACATCCCAAGGGCCATAGCTAGATCAGTAGACCTACAGAACATAAAACATAAACAATTAAATCCTTTACGTTGTACACAAATTTATAGGATGTTACTAAAATGTGCATTAAACATTTACATGAGTATAAAATTCATAAAACAAAGACCAGGAGCCTAATGATGGGACAAATATGGCTATTTCTTTATTTCACTTTGTGTTAAACTGATATACTTCAGAAATGCTTTTGAATTGATGAATCACATTTGTAAAAAACAGTCTGATGCAAAACCTAAATGACTTTTCAAGTGTGGAGTCATCACATCACTAGTGGCGATGTTGTCAATTTATTGTTAGGAATTTTGGCGCCATCGTGCGGCAAGTAGGAGCAAGTCCATCAAGACTGGCAACCCCTACGTGTTTTCGTCACGGTGACGAAACGGACCAATAGCGAAGCACGTACGAAATAAAGGCGGAAGTCACCCAGATTCAATACGTCTGCTGTAAGCGTTTGCTTTCCCCGAACAAAACAAGACTCGTGGAGAATGTCAGACGGTGGAGTTGACGAGCTATCGCAGCTTGAATATTTGTCTTTGGTGTCCAAGGTCTGCACGGAGCTTGACAACCATCTGGGAATAAGTGACAAAGATTTAGGTGCGTATTTTGCGGTCGAGAACAGCCGCTCTAAACGGAAAACCCTAGCTAACTTGCTAGCTTATGCTAACTAGCTGTTGTTAGCTACCCGCAGTTTCATCTGTTAACACTGTAAATTGGCGTGTATTTCCAAAAGATTAAGTAATTTTCGGACTGTTGCCACCCATTAACTAGATTTGTAGGTTTGAAATAACTTGAATACCGATTATTGTTTTTTTTAAACGCTGCATCAATGTTAAACAGTGCGAGTTAGCATTAAGTTAGCTACCTAACTTAACTGGTGTTCTTCTGCTCAATTTGTTTTTTCTTTGCTTCGCAGCTGAATTTGTCATCGACCTCGCCGAAAAACAACCGACCTTTGACGGATTCAAAGCTCTTTTGCTCCAAAATGGAGCCGAATTCACAGTATGTTCAGCGCTCAGCACGCATTAACAGTATATAAGCTAAACGTTAACTCTAACTTTAAATGGTAACTAATAAGTTTTGTTGCATTTTTTGTTGTGTTCATCGTAGGATTCTCTCATCGGTAATTTGCTCAGGCTCATTCAGACTATGCGACCTCCATCCAAAGCATCTACGAGTAAAGGTAGGTTAATGTAACTTCTGAGCTGCCAAAGCATTCATTTACTTTAGTTAAACATATGCCAACTGGGAGTCTTGTGAAATGCCAGCTGCATAAGCATATTTATTATCTGACACTGTCCCCAAACATTCTGTGTAATTATCACTTAAGTTGTATGTTATGTTTGTGCTGGTTAACTGCTACTTCTCTGTGGTCCTCTTGTGCAGTTATATATGCCGTGTCCTTATACAATTAATAAGAATAACTGTCCATTTTCAGCCTCTGAGCCTTTGATCAAGCCGAAGTCAGAAAAGGAGAAGTTGAAGGAGCTGTTTCCAGCACTGTGTAGACCAAATGACCCGGCACCAAAGGTACACGGCTTTAACACATTATTTGTGGGTAGTATCTGTTTGACTTGTAATGCCGCCATTAACATTAAAGGCTGAGTAAGTGATTGTCAATTTCAAAAAATCCAATTACATACAAATACTGTGAGAATAACAACACAGCAAGTATAGCAACTAACGTTAGCTAAGTTATGAGTTAGAAAACTGTCGCTACAGTTAGCAAAGCTAACATGCAGAGAGCATGAGAAAGTCCCAGAGCTCCAAACAGTGATACTCACAACTCTCCTGCAACTATAACTGACATCACAACAACAGCATGTCTTTGAGAACTAGAAGGTAAGTTGAATGTCCTTGGGCAAGTCATTTAACGTTACCGGACACACAAATCATTGCTGGACTAATGTTTTGTGTCGGGGAATGGGCCACTTGTCTTTTTCCCATTTACAGAGTCAGGGCTGAGGACAAACACCAGATTTTTTTTCAGTGCACACAGAACAGACAGCTGTCAGACCGTGAGGAGATATTCACTGAATCTGACAAAAAGACATGTATTAGATTTGAACCACTTGCCTCGCTTTTTAATGCAGAACAAGATCTTTACAGATGGATTGGTTGTTCTTGTTAGGCTTTTCTTATTAACACTAACATCACAGATCTACAGCTAAAACGATGTGTACACTATGTACATATATGTGGTGCCGTTTATTCATTTTTGAGCTGCTGTGAATCTGCACATTTGAATAGTTTTGTCATAGGAGAAGCTGGTAATGACTCTCCTTTGTAATCACTCGGTAAGTGCATCCTTACCAGGAGAACGCTGTGCTTAAATGGTGATTATTTGACTTGTGATGTGATTGTCGATGATTGATGCCACTTTGAACACACCCACTGAAAATCAATAGGTGATCCCTAACAAGTCAGGTGGGGTGCCTGCCTTTAGAACACAAAGTTTATTTACCACCACTGCATTTGCCTACGCTTTGCACAGTGTGCCTTAAATGCATGAAACACATGCTGACATTAACATGCATCTCTAACTAGCATTGAAGCTCACACAAGTCTTTGTGTGTTTGTGTGTGTGTGTGTGTGTTTGTGAGAGAGAGAGTTAGAAATAGACAACAGTATACTTGCAACATAATGCAGCGTTCACCTCTGAGTTACCATGTTTACAAAACTCATGAACGTCTAACACTGTCTCCGCCTTTAGTTTAGTTTATTACTGAACTCTGCCTTTGTGAATACTATCAAAAATAATTTGATGGGAAACTAAACAAAGTTGTTAACTCGTGAAATAAACTGTATTATGCTGCTAATTTGTTTGTATGATGGACTTTCACAGAAGCTGCTAGATGAAGATGATGTGAAGGTAGCAGCTGATGCCATGAAAGAGCTGGAGATGTTTATGCCCAGTGTCAGCGGGTCAGACTCCAAAAACAGCAAGAGCAGGTAAGATGTCTTAAGGAACACTGGTCACATTTTTACATGCCTTCATGAAATAGATGTTTTACATGTGAGTAATGTTTGCTCTCTTTCATATAAGAAACAAAAATATCACAACCAGCACGTTGTCATAGCTACATGTCAACTATGGCTTGTTATGTTTACTGTTGTGTACTTTTCCCGCTTATAGGTCAGAAAAGACCAGACGCCACAGCCGAAGTCGCAGCAGAAGCAGAGAAAAAGACCGACACAGAGACCGGGACCGAGATAGAGATCGGGACAAGGACAGGAAGAGACGGCATCGTTCTCGCTCCCGGTCCAGGTCTCGCTCCAGGGACCGTGATCGGCACAGAGATAGAGAGAGAGACCGAGATCGCGGCAAAAGAAGAGACAAATCTTCCCGTTGGACTGAGCGGTCACCTAGCCCCAAAAAAGACCAAGACAGAGACTCTGACCGCTGGAAGGACAAACATGTGGATCGCCCTCCACCAGAGGAGCCTTCTGTTGGAGACATCTACAATGGCAAAGTCACCAGTATCATGCAGTTTGGATGCTTTGTTCAGCTGGAGGGATTAAGGTCAGTAAAGTGCTATTAACACCACATTGACCTAACATAAGGGTGGCAGCTTAGCCTAAAGTTTACCATATGAAGCATTATAAATGTTATATTTGTTGTCCCAATCAAAAACATCAGTTATATAATCTATAAATTGGATGCAACTGTTCAGGTCTGCACTCAGGTTGCGTATGTATTCCTATGGTTCACATGGAGCATAAGTTACCAGTAATGAACTGCATTAGCCTGTTATTCTGCTAGTTAAGTTAACCATGCTGTTCTTTTGTATGTAGGAAACGATGGGAGGGTTTGGTCCACATTTCCGAGCTGCGTAGAGAGGGCCGCGTGGCCAACGTGGCTGATGTTGTAAGCAAAGGCCAAAGAGTCAAAGTCAAGGTGCTCTCATTCACTGGCTCCAAGACCAGCCTCAGTATGAAGGTAAGAAGTTAACAATTTAGTGAACACATATCTGTGAAGTTACTCTGAATAGAATAAATTAATTGTCGCGTGCGCAGAATTTAGAAAGATGTCAGAATTCTTTGTGTGACAGAGGTTAGAAAATAGAGATCTTGATAGCAGCGGGTGTTCCTTTTATAGCAGAGCAGTTAGTGGTTTGAGCCAATGAGTCATTATCAACTAAATTAAATTTAAGACTCTGTCTTTCCCATGAACAAAATTTGGACAGTATATTGAGAAATGCTAAGTTTTTATCATCATGGGACCTTTTCTGAAGGAAGACTGTTATCCCCTGACTCGTCAGTACGTAAATGGCCTAATTTTCTCCTCCTTTCTATACCAGGATGTGGACCAAGAGACAGGAGAAGACCTCAACCCAAACAGGAGGAGGAATGTAGGCCCAGACGGAGGGGAGGAGATCTCCATGAGGAACCCCGACCGGCCGAGCAATGTAAACCTTGGCCACGCCCCTGAGTTTGAGCAAGACGACACCCTGGAGCGCAAGAGGCTCACCAAAATTTCTGACCCAGAGAAGTGGGAGATCAAACAGGTGAGTGTGCAGAGTATGTATTCCTGCACACATTTGAAAGACCTAGTTAAATCTTTGTGGAAAACACTGAATCCCTTTTTGAAGGTGTATTTTATCACATGGAAACACTCATGTTCTTTGTCTGCCCCCAGATGATTGCTGCCAACGTCTTGTCCAAAGAAGAGTTCCCAGATTTTGATGATGAGACTGGGATCCTTCCTAAAGTTGATGATGAAGAGGGTAGGAAATTGTTTCACAGAACCAGTTCAGAAACACATTTTGTTTTTACTAGTGTGTTTCTTCAGTAAAAATGCAGTGTATTTTGTGTCTATACAAAGTATCTTTATATGGATTTCCATCAAAGTTGGTACAGACATTGATGTTACACATCAGGTGAACTGCAACCCTTAACTTTTAATGTAGCAACACCATCAGGTCAACATTTTAATTTGTCCAATACGTTTGTTTGTGACCAATAAACAGCCCTCAAGTGTGATTTTAAACGTCTGCGTCAAATCAACGGCGTAGCCTCTGTGTAGCCCTGTAGCCTATGTTGTAGCTTGATGTGCACCACCTCAAAAATGTAACTACATGTCGGTGTGATGCGGATCGTAAGAACTGTGATTTGTTTTCTGGGTAGCTGGGTAAGTAACGTTTACTAGCATTCAAACCAGCGGCTTAATACAGTGCTTTATACACACTAGTATAAATACATGGCTACGTGCGTGGCTGCGCTGTAGGCTACACATGTAGACCCGACACAGGAGTATAAATCAGGCTTTAGCTGTACTTTGTGTTGAATGCTAATTAGCAAATGTTAACATGCTTACACTAAGTGGAACCAGTGAACGTTATACCTGCTATAGATTCACATTTAGCTCAAAGCACCATGCATGGCTGTAGATGCATGTAGACTCCTAGTCCTACATTTTTATGAAATGTGACTTGGAGAGGACTCCTTGCTCATTTGTCTTTACTGCCAATCAGATGAAGATTTGGAAATTGAGCTGGTTGAAGAAGAACCCCCGTTCCTGAGGGGACACACCAAACAAAGCATGGACATGAGCCCTGTCAAGATTGTCAAGGTATGGGATCTTGCTAAGACGACATGAGAACTCACTTGAAATAGTTTAGACTTACTCTTTGACGCTTGCTGAACAATTTGAAATGTTTAGTAAAAATATTCTAAGAAAAGAGCTAATTACTATATAATCAATATGTTTGTCTATACACAGCATCTATAGCTTTAACAAAAATGCACATTTTAAGTGACATGATCCTGTGTTTCCCTCTGCCCGTAGAATCCAGATGGCTCTCTGTCTCAAGCGGCCATGATGCAGAGCGCTCTGGCTAAGGAGAGACGAGAGCTTAAGCAGGCTGCACGAGAGGCAGAGATGGACTCCATCCCGATGGGGCTGAATAAACACTGGGTCGATCCGCTGCCAGACGGTTAGACATATATTAGATGTGCATATTAAGTAATTACTAAGTCACGGATGTTGCTGAAGTATGGTTGAATCAGTACGTAGCAATAAATGAGCACATTGATCATATTAACCACCTCTGTTCAGGTTTTATATAAATATTGAGTTTTTAATATTTGCTTTTGGTGCTTAATCTTTAAATATCAGAATTGTATCTGTGTGACTGGCGTTTTTTATTAAAACCACAGCCCAGTCTGAGTCAGACATAAGACTAGCTTCATGATTACACACAGCACCCCTCAGGCTTTCCAGTACTGGAGATGGTTATCTGGCTTCCTGCTGCCCCATATCTGGCAAGATGGAATAGTCTTGCCATGGTAAAGTGTGCTTGGATGCCCTCCATGGCCTCAGGTGGTCTAGAGAGTTTCCCCCCCTTAATTGGCAGATCTGACAGTGACCTATTGATGGGATGAGATTATAGTTGAAGTGTTAAGAAAAGACGCTTTTTTCTTCATCATCAACCACACCTCTACTGCTCTTTCACAGCCGATGGTAGGCAGATTGCTGCCAACATGAGAGGCATTGGCATGATGCCTAATGACATCCCAGAGTGGAAGAAGCATGCTTTTGGAGGCAACAAGGCCTCCTATGGAAAGAAGACCCAGCTCTCCATCTTGGAACAGAGGGAGAGCCTGCCCATCTACAAGCTGAAGGAGCAGCTCATTCAGGTTTGTCAGTTAAAAACAAAACCCAAAGAGATTCAGAAATTTAGTTGGATGCTTTGCACAGGAGTGTATTATTGATTCTGATTAGGTTGTATTGAAAATGTGATTATCCTTTAATGAGCAGATGATGATGCTTCGATACATTTATGCTTTGAGAGACACTGAATGGAAACGGCAGATTTCGTTTTTTGTTCAGTTAGCTTAGAATATCAAACAACTCCTACAAAAATGTCCCTAAAGAGAAATTCAGTACCATTGCCTCAACTCAGATGGTCGCATCTGCAGTGTCATTCTTCTGCTGGCATTTTCCTTGCCTATAGTAGCTGAATTATTTTAAACCGTGATTAAATACAAAATGGGGAATAGCTTCCATTCAAGGGCCAGCTTGTAACATTTTCTCTCTGTTAATCTGTCACAGGCTGTACATGACAACCAGATCCTGATTGTGATTGGAGAGACGGGGTCTGGTAAGACCACGCAGATCACTCAGTACCTGGCGGAGGCAGGCTACACCACCAGGGGGAAGATTGGCTGTACGCAGCCCCGTCGTGTGGCCGCCATGTCAGTGGCCAAGAGGGTGTCTGAGGAGTATGGGTGCTGTCTAGGACAAGAGGTGAGTGATTTGTCCTTTACTGTGTTCCCATCTGATGGTAATAGTAAGATAACAGGTTAGTTTAATCTCTAGAGAGCTAATGTAATTATTGTTTTGTCCAGGTGGGGTACACTATCCGTTTTGAGGACTGCACCAGCCCAGAGACGGTGATCAAGTACATGACAGACGGTATGCTGTTGAGAGAGTGCCTGATCGACTCTGAATTGGGCCAGTACGCCATTATCATGTTGGATGAAGCTCACGAGAGGACAATACACACTGATGTTCTCTTTGGTTTGCTCAAGAAGGTAAGCAAGAAGAGCAGAGGGCTGTGTATTCATATGTTTTGGGGGAAAGCTTAGTTTTCTTTGATCTTTTTTTTTTGTCTGTCTCAGACTGTGCAGAAACGCACAGACATGAAGCTGATTGTAACGTCAGCTACACTGGACGCTGTGAAGTTCTCTCAGTATTTCTATGAAGCGTCCATCTTCACCATCCCAGGGAGAACTTACCCAGTTGAGGTTCTCTACACCAAAGAACCTGAGACAGACTACCTGGATGCCAGTCTCATCACAGTCATGCAGATTCATCTGACAGAACCTCCAGGTATGATTTTTAAAATCTTGAAAACACACAGGAGTTCTTTTCACCTGTAGACTGTAACATCAGTCAAACTGACTTTCCAAATTTCTGTCCAGGGGACGTACTGGTGTTTCTAACTGGACAGGAAGAGATCGACACCGCCTGCGAGATCCTGTATGAGAGAATGAAGTCATTAGGGCCTGATGTTCCTGAACTGATTATTCTGCCAGTTTATTCTGCGCTGCCCAGTGAGATGCAGACCAGGATCTTTGACCCTGCACCCCCAGGAAGCAGAAAGGTCCCTACATTTAACAGTAGTCTCCCAAACATATTGGAAAATAGACGTATCTATTCCCAAATTCCCGTTGCACTGTACCTAAGATGGCCTGTATCTGTTTGTGGTCTATGTTTGATGCATGGTAATCCAAAAAAAAGTGCTAGTTCTGGAAATGATTTCATTGCTGTCTTGGCTGTCTTTCTGCATTAATGATATAAATGGTCTCCTTTTTCTTTTGTGAACTGTCCTGTAAACTATTCGTCTTTGTGTATGGCAGTAAAATTAACAAGAGTAGATGCAGGCTGAGTTTAATAGGCAGTCATCATGGCACATAAAACAATCTAATTCATATATTTGTTTGGAGCAAATGTGAAATATGCTTGTTTTCCCCCTAGGTGGTCATCGCCACAAACATTGCAGAGACATCTCTGACCATTGATGGAATCTATTATGTAGTGGACCCTGGTTTTGTCAAGCAAAAAGTCTACAACTCTAAAACTGGCATAGACCAGCTGGTGGTGACGCCCATCTCACAGGTACAGTATTGCTATGATTTGCTTGATATTGCAGGAGAAGAATGCAAAAGGTTACCTTTATATTTAACACGTGAAAAAAAATGTCTGTCTTCAATTTCAGGCCCAGGCCAAGCAGAGGGCAGGTCGAGCTGGCAGAACAGGCCCAGGGAAGTGTTACAGGCTCTACACAGAGAGAGCCTACAGAGACGAGATGTTAACAACCAACGTGCCAGAGATCCAGAGAACCAACTTGGCCAGCACTGTTCTGTCTCTGAAGGTAAACAGCTACTCAGCAACTAACATGTAACCATCGTACATGTCATCTTTTGCTATTGAGGCGAGAAGCAGATACAAACGCAGCTTAGAAATTAAAGGAATGGAGCATAGTGTCTTTTCATTAGACATAAGTTAAGATAGTTTAGTATTGCTCTTGTATTCATCAAGAGAATTTCATATCAGGTTTGCAATGCAGTAGCATTTGAGTATAGTAAAACAAAAAGTTGCAGTTAAACTTTTTCAGTCTTAAGTTTAGGTTTTAATTTAAAAAATTAACATATTGCATTGGTGTCACTTTCCCCCCTTATTTATGTTTCCTCCTCCAGGCCATGGGCATCAATGACCTCCTGTCTTTTGACTTCATGGACGCTCCTCCCATGGAGACTCTGATCACAGCCATGGAGCAGCTCTACACTCTGGGCGCTCTGGATGATGAAGGCTTACTCACACGGCTGGGTAGAAGGGTGAGGAGTGCTTTTACTTGGTGGTTTTCCTCAGCTGTAAAGAGGAAGAGAATAAATCTAAGTCAAATCACATTTATACACACATGGTCACTGTGTGGTTCCTTTTTTTTCTTTAATGCCCTTCACTTCCCCCTTGTCGTCTTTGTAAGTATTGCTCCATTTATCTGTCTTGTAGATGGCTGAGTTCCCTCTGGAGCCGATGCTGTGTAAGATGTTGATCATGTCCGTCCATCTGGGCTGCAGTGAAGAGATGCTCACCATCGTGTCAATGCTGTCTGTGCAGAACGTCTTCTACAGGCCCAAGGTATGCCACTAAACTTTATATTCATTAATATCTGTTAAAAGTTGTTTTTTTCTGCATTAGGGATACAACATTGCAGTGCTTGTCAGTCCATGGGAACTAATAAAGGAATATTTACATGTATGAGTTTTGATATGCTCTATGTGTATACATAAAGTAAAAAACTAGTTAAGGTTTATTATAAAAGAAAATATAGACAGGTTAGCTGATATGTTTGTTTTGCAGAACAAGCATTTTAATAACAATTCAAATAAATAATCCCTTTCTTTGCTGTTTAGAATTTTACTTGAGTTTATTTATCAATATGTGACAATTTGCCCACTTATCAGCTGATCTTAATTCCCCCGTGTCAAGATCCATACGGTGCCTTGATTGTTCTTTATTTTCCCAATTGTTTATTTCTTTTTCTTGTGTTAAAGGACAAGCAGGCCTTGGCTGACCAGAAGAAGGCAAAGTTTCACCAACCTGAGGGAGACCACCTTACGCTGCTGGCTGTCTACAACTCCTGGAAGAACAACAAGTTCTCCAACCCCTGGTGTTATGAGAACTTCATTCAGGCCCGCTCCCTGCGCAGAGCCCAAGACATCCGCAAACAGATGCTGGGTATCATGGACAGGTATAATTGTCAAGATGAGAAAGCCGAATCACAATGCATGAACTAATCATATCTTTCTGGTTTCTCATGAACCTTCAACATGCTTTCTTCTCTTCAGGCATAAACTGGATGTAGTGTCTTGTGGCAAAGCCACAGTACGGGTCCAGAAAGCCATCTGCAGTGGCTTCTTTCGTAATGCTGCCAAAAAGGATCCTCAAGAGGGCTACCGCACACTTATAGACCAGCAAGTTGTATACATCCACCCCTCCAGTGCTCTCTTCAACCGTCAGCCTGAGTGGTACGACAGCACCTCCCCTCAACCTCTTAGCAGTCAAAGAAGAAATAAATGCTCTTTTATAAAAATTAATTTCTCTTATCCACAGGGTTGTTTACCATGAATTGGTGCTGACCACCAAGGAGTACATGCGGGAGGTGACTACCATCGACCCTCGCTGGCTGGTGGAGTTTTCACCTGCTTTCTTCAAAGTGTCCGACCCCACACGCCTCAGCAAGCAGAAGAAACAACAGCGCCTCGAGCCTCTGTACAACCGTTACGAGGAACCCAACGCTTGGAGAATCTCTCGTGCCTTCAGACGGCGTTGATGTGTGTGTGTGTGATGTCACAAATGCAAAACGGAAATGGTTTGACAGTGATGAAGTCGGATGCGTTGTCCTGTATCAGCACTGGACATGTGATCACACTCGTGGTGGTGAAAGGTTTTATCATCACTCCTTTTGAAACTTGTACACATTATACATTTCCCCACAGCCTAAATTCGAATCCTAAATTCGCCTGTTTGTTTGAGTTTGTGTGGAAATTTTAGTGTCATTATTTTAGAAAACCTGGAGCTTTACTGTTCATTCACTAATACAGAACAAAAAGCAAACTTCCATATCTGTCCCTCAAGACTGTAGTTTTAAAGATGATCTTCTTTAAGGAGAATCTGCAACACGGTGGACTATTTATTTTGACTCTGTAAATTACAACAGCATAATGTTCTGCCACATAAGGACTTGATCGAATTGAAATGGGCCTGTATGTGTCAGTAGTCCATACTATGGTGTCAGACCATAAGAATGGAACAACATATACCGTATGTTTGATAGATTTTTGTACTATAACTGGGACTGTACGTGTCTGTATCTGAGACTGTTGCTTTGCTATACTTGCTAGTGGAACGATGAAACTGTGTCTTCATTAAATGCTACATTTTCTTATGTCTGTGATGTTGTGAACTTTTAGTAGATACAAAGACATTTTACTGTTCTGAAAGAGAGAGATTGTTTGGTATGTAGCTGTCTGTCCTAGCCACACAAAGAAAAAGTAAAACATTTCAATGGGAACATTTCTAAAATACTCTTGTATTTTATATGTTTATATAATATGTTAATATGTAGTATTCTCTATGGATATAGTAAAATATGAAACTAACATAACTGGCTACTTCACTCATAGCGTTGTGTTATGGTTGCTTGTCTGGTTCACATAAAAATTATACCAATAAACAAATGTCCATATAGATGAAAAATGGACCAGACAAAAAAACCCCAACAGATTGCAATTCAAGTGCCCAAACTGGTGGAAATCAAATCCAAAAGTGTGCAACTTTATGCAGCTCATTTCTGTTTCAACTTGTACTCTGTCCAAATCTAGCCACAATATAATTTGAGGAACAGTCCAGAAGCCTTGCTTAAATAAAAATAGTAATGTCAAAATTAAAAGCCCTTACTATATAGAAAGATCCCCTGTTTGAATAGTTTATGCTAATGCATTCATGCATAAGCATCATATTAATGTTGCAGCTGGTTGAAGGAGAATAAATGTTTTGAATGTAAAACTAAATTTGCAAAGTAACGAGTTACTGTAGCCATCAAATGCATGTAGTACAGTCTGTGAGCAGACTACAATATTAGTGTCTTAAGTAGCATGTAATGGATGAACTTAAGGAAAGTACAAACACCTAAAAATTGCACTACAGTACCTGAATGAATGTACTAAGGTGCTGTCTAAACTTGCTTACAGCATGGTTTTAATGTGTGATCTGTAAACACTGTAATCTGCGTGTTGGCCGTTAGGGGGCAGCAGCGCTGAAACACGTCGATGGAGCTCAGACTAAAGAAGTAGAACCACTTCCTGGTCAGGTCAAAATAAACAAGACAAATGGCTGCTTCAGACGAAATTAAACGTCTTGAATATTTATCTTTGGTGTCAAAGGTGTGCACGGAGCTGGAGAATCACCTGGGAATAAGCGAGAAAGATCTGGGTAACGTTACGTTACATGGCAGCGTTGTTTTCTCATTCACATTGACAAGAAACAGGCATGATAATGTTGACTATACCAGTGTGTCAGTTTGCGTGGATGGTTAAACACCAGTTGCTGTTTTGCAGCTGAATTCATCATCAGTCTGGCTGAAAAACACCCAACATTTGAGGGATTCAAAGCAGTTCTGTCTGAAAATGGAGCAGATTTTACGGTAAGCCTGCAGCTAAACAAACACATTTTCTTTGTTGCTTCTGCTGCTGCATTGTGTTTTCTCACTAAACCCATTTATTTTTTCAGGATACCCTTATTGGTAATTTGCTTAGACTTATTCAGACCATGCGACCCATCCCGTCTACAAGTAAAGGTACAGAGACTTTTAATATAATTTAATCCCTTTAGGTTTATTGGTCTATTTTAAATAATATGTTCTCTGTTGGGAATGGCAGCTCATCAGCCAGAGGCCAAGCCAAAGAGTGAGAAGGACAAGATGAAAAATAAATACCCTGCCTTATGTAAACCAGATGCTCCCGTATGGATGGTAAGGCTCATTTAATGACAGTTTCTTCTTTCTTTTTCATTTAAACCTTTTGTAGCTTCCGGGAAGCCTCTAAATTCCCCTGTGTTGCTTTTATGTTTAATGTTTAATCACCTTGAATTGCCTTGTTGTTGAAATGTGCTATACAAATAAACTTGCCGTGCCTTAAAGTCTCTTTCTCAGCGGAAAAATCAACAATGGCAAGAATGGCACATTTCAGAGGCTACTGCAGTTTGTAGACTTTATGAGGTTGTGGAGTTGTTGTCACTAATTATTACCTCTCCATCAGATTCCACCATGCCACACAGATAAAGACGACGAGCAAGTCGCTGCAGCAGCCATGAAGGAGCTGGAGATGCTTATGCCTAACTTCTGTGGGAAAAGCTCTGATAATGGGTAATTTTAAAAAAGGGTTTTGTCCTGAAAGTGGATGCTTGTAAAAGAAGACGCTCTCACCGGTAGAAAAAATTGGACTTCTGTTTTTCTCATTTGCTCCTCAGGTCAGCCGAGCCTTTGCACAGAGACGGAGGTCGAGACACAGACAGAGAAGGCGGACGTAAGCGAAGTCGTTCTCGCTCCAGATCAAGAGATCGTGACGGACAAACGAACCCCAAGCGCAGAAGGAAACGGGTGTCTCGCTGGAGTGACCGTCCACCGAGCCCAAACAGAGACGATGATAACAACAACAACAAGGATGACAAAGACTCAAATCGCTGGAATGATAGACTTGTGGATCGGCCTCCGCCAGAAGAGCCTGTTGTGGGCGACATCTACAACGGCAAAATCAGCAGTATTATGCAGTTTGGCTGTTTTGTGCAACTAGAGGGCCTCAGGTTAGTAAGATAAAGGGCATCTTTACAGTCGTGTACATCAATACAGTGGGCCAAAATCTATTTTAATATTTAGTTTTTTAAGATTTCAGTGTGCTTGTTGGTCTTGTACCCTACGTCTTATAATGTGGATTTTAATGTTTATAATGAATTTATAATAATTCATATCGTTTTTTTCCTGATGGGCTCCTTCCTGGTACCAAAAGACACATTTGTTAGCAAAACAAAAACATAGACTTGATTGCATGTTATGTTGCAGTCAGATTTGTTTTTGCAAGTGTCTGCCTTTAATGTTCTTTTGGGGTTTGCACCCTAATACTAACCTGAAGTGTATAACTGTCATTGTCTGCAGAAAACGCTGGGAAGGCCTGGTGCACATCTCAGAGTTGCGCAAAGAAGGACGTATAGCCAATGTGGCTGATGTGGTCACCAAAGGCCAGAAGGTGAAGATCAAAGTGCTGTCATTTACTGGAACCAAAGCCAGCCTCAGCATGAAGGTGAGTCATGTATAAAATGGTGGGAGAAAAGTTGGGTTGTACAAAACACTGTAAGGAAGCAAGAGAAATCCATTTACTGTGATTAGACACAGGACAGTAACATGTGTGAAGAGATGCAATCCTCTCACACTATGCTTTCTATCTTTTGTTACCCAAATGGCTGTAAAAGTAACAAGTTGATTAAAACATATTCAAGCAGATAGTATGCTATTTTACTCATAAGTAAGTTATTAATCACAAACTTTAAATTTGACTCGATAAAAAGCAGCAGCAAAAATAACAGCCTTGATTTAAAATAACTGAGGGTGTGTTCCACATATATGGAGCATAAAAACTGAAGATAAGTGCATTGACAAGTTTTTCCAAATCCTGCTGAGACAGGCCAGGACCTTTTAATTCTTGATATTTTAGTCAGGTGATAGTAAGTTGACTTTGTAATTAACTTAATGTTGGCTGTTGAAATTCAGGTATGAATCAATGACTGCACCAAGATTTCTGTCTCGGTTTGTGGTTTTTAAGATTACTAATTTAAGCCGAGCGCTGACTTTTAATCGTTCTTCCGTGGCTCCAAATGGTTATGTAAATTAATTTGTACTGTGCCAGAAAGTCCCACCCAGTTTTCCAGTAAGTCTAGTAATATGATGTGGTTTCAAATGCAGCACTGAGATCCAGTAATACCATGACTGAAAATCTGCCACTCTCTGTGTTTAAATGGATATCACTGAAGACCTTAATAAGAGCAGTCTCCCTGCTGTGGTGTGATCAGTGGTGTGAACAGTTGTTTAGTGCCAAGAAGCTGCTCAGCAGAACAGATTTTTGAAAAAGCCTTGGCAGAATTTGAAGGCAGCAGCAGCAGCAAGATTTCAGATGTTGTATAAGGTTTTTTGGATTGATGGGAGCAAATTGTATCATGCTGTTTGAATTGATTTGAAGTGGACACAAGGACAACACATAATTTTTAAAATGTTGTCAGTGAAGGAGGAATTTATTGCAGGCCACAGTGGATAGAAGTTTAGAAGCTAATGATACAGGAGGATTGTTAGCCTGTCGACAGCAGAAACAAGGCACGTTCATTTTATTGTTTTTGACAATGATGTCAGATAAGGAGTTCCTTACATTTCTCAGTTCTAAATCATAAATGCGGATTCTCTCTTTATAGATGTCCTAATGAACCTGGAGATATATTTTTCCACCACCAGCTTTCAGTTTTTCACCACTTCCACTTCTCAGCGTAGCATTTCTCCATGGAGATCTTCTCTTACCAGAGATCGCCTTCACCTAAGAGGGTGGCATCAATAACCTTTTGTAATCTTTGCACTGAAATAATATACAAGCTTGTAAATTGCCTGAGACTCATGAGAGGGTTGGTGTGGAAGAGAAAGCCTAAATAAATTTTTCACTTTTGAATACCTTTGTTTGAACATTCATGTGCACGGAGAAAGCACTTTTATAGAAAACACAGGAATGATCAGCGGGAGCAATGTCAGTCACCATAACCTTGGAAACATTCAGACCCTGGGAGATGATGAAGTCCAGATGAGTCAGTCCATAATAATCAAGAACTCATCACAGTTCTTTAGTCTCTTTTTTTTTCTGTGGGTTGCCAACATGGAAGGTAACATCACCAACAAGCAAGCACCAAAGCTTCTGCATTGTATAAAAAATAAGTTTACAGTGCATTACATATGTATTTGTTTAACATGTGTTAAACTAATGCATACATGTATTTGCCATCACAGTTTGACTTGCATTTGGTAAAATAACTAGTTTCTCAAATCTTGCCAGGATGTGGACCAGGAGACAGGGGAGGACCTGAACCCCGGCCGGAGACGAAACCTGGACGCTGGAGCTGGAGACGAAGCCATGAGGAATCCTGACCGCCCTGTTGAAGCCAGCGTGCTGGAAGTAGAGGAAAACCCAACAGAACGCAAACGGCTCGCCAAAATAACTGATCTTGAAAAGTGGGAGATTAAACAGGTGTATATATCAAACACATTCACACAGAGATGTAAAACGGATTCTTAAAGTCTTATATGCTTCCTCGGGGGTGATTTCTTCCCCGGCTGTTTTTTCAACCACCCAGTTTATGTTTTCGTCCGTTCAGATGATTGCAGCCAATGTACTTCCTAAAGAAGAGTTCCCAGAATTTGATGAGGAGACGGGAATCCTTCCCAAAATAGATGATGATGAAGGTAAAACTCTATGCTTTATTCTTAATTTTTTTGCAATATGGAAGTAATACTGCATGGTAATGTCTCTTCCATGACTAATCCCTCCCCAGATGAAGAAATCGAGATTGACCTGGTCGAAGAGGAACCACCGTTCCTGAGGGGACAGACTAAATGGAGCATGAGCATGAGTCCGGTCAAAATAGTAAAGGTATTTATCCAGACTCAAGAAAGTTGTTTATGGTCTTGGCAGTCTTGGAACGGCTGATGTTTTGGGGCTTCCGGGTGTAGCCAGAGGAAGTGTTGGCCAGGATATGTGGCTAACGGCTCACGAGAATTAAATGCAGACACATTTTAAAAAGCTAATCTCCAGGATTCTGAGGTTAATAAAAAGCTCAGTCGTCTTCAGGTGATAGCCAGTGCATTCTGAGATTGTATTTCGCCCAGTGCGTTCCCCCTGTTTTGCTTTCCACACAGCAACCAAAGTCCACTCAAACGTGACTGGGCAATACTACTCAGACTAAAAACCGCTTCTGATGATGGAGGTTATGGTCTGGGTAAATCTGTGCAGATCTTGAGTATTTATTTGAATAAACAGTCAATATTAGTTATAATTATAACTCATGCAGACACTCACAAACTCACTCATTCCTATTTAGCAGGCTGCAAAGGATTGTTTGGCACTACACCTCTACAGTTGGGCGACGTTGGCTGGGTCTCTTTGAGGATGCTTTGCATCCGTGATACTCACTAATCTTCTTTTTTTTTAAATAAAGTAAATTAGATACCTGCTTCAGCACACTGAGAATTCTGTGTTCGTGCCTTACATACTGATGCAGTCTGACAAAATGTTTTATGCCACCTGTGCCAACAACACTGTTTATTTTGTCCATTAGAATCCAGACGGCTCCCTTTCCCAAGCGGCCATGATGCAGAGTGCTCTTGCTAAGGAGAGGAGAGAGCTGAAGCAGGCGGCTCGTGCAGCAGAGATGGACTGCATCCCTACGGGTCTCAACAAGCACTGGACCGACCCGATGCCTGATTGTAAGAACCTGGACTGCGCATTTTGAAAGCCCCACCGAGGCTGTAAATATGTGCAACCCCGACAGTGTGATTTCTTGCTTTAATTTCCAAGCATCAGTGGAACAAACAAATAGTAGTTCCAACCGGAAACTAATTAAAGGACAAAATCAATCTCTGTTGTCAGAGATTTTAAATTTAGAAAATAAAATGTAACCATATGTCTTGTGCCAGGCCTATTACACTGTTACATTGTTACCATGGCATGGCTGGAGATGACTATCTAGCTTCCCTATGAGTTTTCACTGGCACACAGAGTCATAATGCACTGTGACTCTGATAGTTCCTTCCACCAGCCTTCAGGCTATGGAAGACAGAGTTCCTTCCAGTCCTGGTTACTACTTCTGACTCATAGTTTGATACAAAAAGAGCGTGTTGGGAAGTTCATTATCATCAAAGTTCATCTTGATTAAATAAAGCAGTAGATTCTAGGAGGTGGATCTTGCCGGAACTTCCCCATGGTTCTGAGTGTTTCTCTCCTGTACAGATGAAGGAAGGCAGATTGCTGCGAATATGAGAGGCATCGGCGCTATGCCTGTTGATCTTCCAGAGTGGAAAAGATATGCCTTCGGAGGAAATCAGATATCGTATGGCAAGAAGACAGAACTTTCCATCCTGCAGCAGAGAGAGAGTCTGCCTATTTTCAAGCTTAAAGAACAGCTCGTTCAGGTATGAGTGCATTTCGGGTTAATTAGGCTGAATTTTTAAAGATGTCTTAAAGGTGTTGAACAAGAGCTGAATCCACATTACTACCTAGAAGAAGAAGAAAAGAAGATATCAGTCCCCGGTCAATTGCACTGACTGAAGAACTAACATGTGTTTGATGATGACAACATGTCTACCTACAGAGGCATCGTGTGAATACATTACCAATTCATTCTTTCTCTTGACAGGCTGTCCACGATAATCAGATCTTGATTGTAGTTGGAGAAACTGGGTCCGGTAAGACCACGCAGATCACTCAGTACCTGGCGGAGGCAGGCTACACCTCCCGAGGGAAGATTGGCTGTACGCAGCCCCGTCGTGTGGCCGCCATGTCAGTGGCCAAGAGGGTTTCTGAGGAGTATGGTTGCCGTCTAGGCCAAGAAGTGAGTGATCTTCTTAATGTGTAGTAGAAATTCTTAGTAAGAGCCTTTTATTCTTAGTAAGAGCCTTTCCCCTCTCCTGCAGAATTTAACCATTTCAGATTAGTTTAAGTTTTTGTAAGATGTCCTTCACCTTGCCTGTTTGTTTTTTTTATCTTAACTTTAGGTGGGTTACACCATTCGTTTTGAGGACTGCACCAGTACAGAGACAGTAATCAAGTACATGACCCACGGTATGCTGCAAAGGGAGTGTCTGCTGGACCCAGACATGAGTCAGTATTCCCTCATTATGCTAGATGAGGCCCATGAGAGAACAATCCACACCGATGTGCTCTTTGGCCTTCTCAAGAAGGTACCTTACATTCTATGTACTACAAAGTATTTTTAAAGAATGGTAAATAGCAACAATGCTATTGCATATACAATAAGTTTCTCTCATCTCTTAGACGATCCAGAAACGCAAAGACATGAAGCTGATAGTGTCCTCTGCTACGCTGGATGCTGTCAAATTCTCCCAGTATTTCTTTGAAGCTCCAATCTTCACCATCCCTGGAAGAACTTTCCCAGTGGAGATTCTCTACACCAAAGAACCAGAGACAGACTACCTGGATTCCAGTCTCATCACCGTTATGCAGATCCATCTAACTGAGCCCCCAGGTAAGGTTATGTCAGAGTCATGTCTCTATAGGACAAAGGGAGTTAGAATTTGCTTTTTATGTAGAAAATAAATAAATAAATTTCTCCCTGTGCTTTCTCCAGGTGATGTCCTGGTGTTCCTGACTGGACAGGAAGAAATCGACACCGCGTGTGAGATCCTGTATGAGAGAATGAAGTCTCTGGGTCCTAATGTTCCTGAACTCATTATTCTGCCAGTTTATTCTGCGCTGCCCAGTGAGATGCAGACAAGAATATTTGACCCTGCACCCCCAGGGAGCAGAAAGGTAATAAAATGCACTGGATAAGATTAAAGCTGTTGTTGGGGATTTATATAGAGTGAACCCCGTATCCAAGTTCCTAAATAACTCTTTTAGAATATCTGTCTTTGCTGAAATGAAGTACATTTTATTTTGGTATAAAATCCTTTTCATTTTCATGCCTCTGTCCTTCTTTGATAGAATTTGAATATATGTACCTTTTGGTGTCTTTCAGTTTGTATTTGCATCTAAAGTTCGGACACAGAACAAAACATACACCTTAAAGAGTAATTTATTTCTTATTTTGGTTTTGATTACCACCAGGTCATCATTGCTACAAACATTGCGGAGACGTCTCTGACTATTGATGGAATCTACTATGTGGTGGACCCTGGCTTTGTTAAGCAAATTGTGTATAATTCCAAGACGGGCATCGACCAGCTTGTGGTGACTCCCATATCACAGGTCATCCATTTTAACACATTCCCTATAATAGAAGCAAACATATACATTTGTCCTACTTTGTAACCTCAGTGATTTATATCTTACGGTGAAAAACTGAAAAAGCATCATTGGTAATGATTTAATTTGATCTGTTTCCAGGCCCAGGCCAAGCAGAGGGCAGGTCGAGCTGGCAGAACAGGCCCAGGGAAGTGTTACAGGCTCTACACAGAGAGAGCCTACAGAGACGAGATGTTAACAACCAACGTGCCAGAGATCCAGAGAACCAACTTGGCCAGCACTGTGCTGTCTCTGAAGGTAATGTACTGACTTTTTCTAACATCTCTATGAATTAGTTTCCATGTGTCTCGACTGCTTTGAGGGTTTTGCTAAAACTAAGCCTGGGTGTTGACAGGGATGTAACGCTTTCTGACGATTCCTTTGTTTTCTTTGATGTGTCGGTTTCTCCTGATACCCAAACCACAAAAAAGGTATATAAATAAGCATACTAGTTGTATTTTAATGGAAGCTATGCCCATGAAATAGATCGTACGTCAGACTGTTGATTCACTGTTTGATAATTTCAACTGTAGAACTCTGAAAGTTATTGACTCGGTTGCACCTGAAAAGGTAAAGACCACCTTTGGCAAGTAGAAAGTGCAGTGGAGAAACACTTTAGCTGTCACAAGTCTGAAGGACGGCTGAGCACAAGTGGAGAAAAAGTCATCTTCAGATTCCCTACGATATCTTTAGAGAGGCTTTGTATTTACAATGTTGAAATGAACAAGTCTGGTGGGATTATCTCACACGGCCCTCAGTTGGTTCAAATGTTGCCATTGGTGATCATAAATAAACATGTGGAGTTCCCCAGGGTTCGATTCTAGGGCCACTCCCTCCCGCAAGTCGTCCATGACAATTACATTGCTTATCATAGACGAAACTCTGTCAGTGCTTAGAGCAAGTAAATAGCTGGATGCAATTACATTTCCTTTAATTAGCTAACAACACAATGAGTCAGTGTATGTGGCAACAAAGACGAAAGAATCCTTGCTCAGCTTGATTCAAAAGCTCTAAAGACGAAAAGCCAAGTTAAAGATCTTGCCTTTTTTATGGACTCAGATCTGATCTGCAGCAGCCACAACAAGGCAATAACTAAATCAGCATTTTAACATCTCAAAGAAATAGCAAGGATTAGAGGTCTCCTGTCTGGGCAAGATTTAGAGAAACTCATTCTAGCAGCCTCTTTTCTGTTCTGGTCTTCTCCAAAAGACAACTTGTTAGATGGTGCCCATTAAGACTAATTATAACTAATATTGATTCTAACGAGAACCAAGAGAACTGAGAACATAATACCTGCTCTTAAATCTTTACACTGGCTTACTGTTACTTATAGATGTTATAATGCTGCTGCTGGTCTATAAATCACTTAGCAAGTTCTGGCTAAAATATATTTTAGATCTCGTATAAGAAGATAAACACAGTAGGGCCTGTAGGTGTTTAGGAAGCAGTCAATTGGTAGAACCTCAAGTCAAAATCAAACAGGGTGAAGCTGCTTTTAGCTGCGACACACAGATGGAACAAACTTACTAATGATCTCAAATGCAACTCAACTTCAGCCATCTTCAAATCTAAATGAATAACTCCTGTGCCTTTAATATATTGGTTTCTGTACTGCATTTTTTTTGTTAACGTTTTTTATTATTGCTGCACTCTAACAGTATTTCTGGTCAATAATTATTTTTATTTATTTGTATTTGACGGAATTGTATCTGTTTTATTCTGTCTTAACTGATTACTTTGGTTTGTATTGCTTGTATTGTTTTTTAAATATTGTTCCAGTACATTTTTTACTCATATAAAACACTTGTCTTTTGATGAAGGATGCATGTCATTAGAAGTTTTAATCTGAAAATTATTTATGACTTTGTTGCCCAGTTATTATTATTTTTCATCAGGCATTATTATTATTGTGAATCGTGTTGTTCCTTTCCCTCTATGCTATCCAGGCCATGGGCATCAATGACCTCCTGGCTTTTGACTTCATGGACGCTCCTCCCATGGAGACTCTGATCACAGCCATGGAGCAGCTCTACACTCTGGGAGCTCTGGATGATGAAGGCTTGCTCACACGGCTGGGTAGAAGGGTGAGGAGAATAGGAATATATATGTTCTCAGTCAGATTGTTGCATTAGGATTATTTATTATTATGGTTACTCATATAATCTGTGACGTCTTAAAGGAGTACTACTAGAATAGGTTTGTCCCCTGTGATCCATTAAGTCTGCATTTTGGTTTGATCTTCCAGAGGTCCCTACGCTGTACATGTATAGGGCCTACTATGTATACTCTCACGTATTTGATATACACCTGTCTCTGTGGTTCAGATGGCTGAGTTCCCTCTGGAGCCGATGCTGTGTAAGATGTTGATCATGTCCGTCCATCTTGGCTGCAGTGAAGAGATGCTCACCATCGTCTCCATGTTGTCTGTTCAGAACATCTTTTACAGACCTAAGGTATGTGGCTAAATTACTGATTTCTGGCCAGTCTATCAAGCTGTTTTCTCTCCAACTCTTTCATGAGAAACATATTTAAAGCCTTTTTTCAAGGCGACAATGTGAAGCTTATAAAACCTATGTGGAAAAAACACAAATTGGACTCAATGCTTCATCAAAAGACACAAAAACAAAATTTAGTTCTCCCTTTTTCAGGACAAACAGGCCCTTGCAGATCAGAAAAAGACGAAGTTCTTCCAGCTTGAGGGAGACCACCTTACTCTGCTGGCTGTCTACAACTCCTGGAAGAACAACAAGTTCTCCAACCCCTGGTGTTTCGAGAACTTCATCCAAGCTCGCTCCTTAAAGAGAGCTCAGGACATACGCAAGCAGATGCTGAGCATCATGGACAGGTATGATTTCAACCATGTGTTTGATTTTTCTCTCCGTATTTCAATGTTTGTTGTATTAAGAATGGGGGGGGGGGAATGGCAATGGAACTGTATTCCACCGAGTAACACTGATCATTTTCATAGACCACATTTTAACCTAATATATAGTGGACTATGCAGCAATCTATTTAAATACATGCCATACTTGAGCAACAGTATTTAAAATTATTCAAATATACTCTTTACGTGGTGTTCTGTAATAAAACTTGTATTTGAATACAGAAAATCCATTTTGAGTGTACTATGCAAATATTGAACAACACTTAATATTCCTCAGACACAAGCTGGACGTGGTATCTTGTGGAGCAGCTACGATGCGGGTCCAGAAAGCTATTTGCAGCGGTTTCTTCAGGAACGCTGCCAGGAAGCACCCCCATGATGGGTACCGTACCCTGATTGACCAGCAGGTGGTGTACCTCCACCCCTCCAGCACCCTCTTTAACCGCCAGCCAGAATGGTAAGTCCTGGTTGTACACTGCAGGGCTGACATCTCATCTGACATTGTTGACTGGTTACAGCTTTTTAAATGTGAGCATTTGCTGCTTTCCTCTGCTTTACATCATTATCAGTTGAATATGTTTGGGTTTTGCGCTGTGAGAAGCACATTTCACTATTTTCTTATAAACCTGGAAAAAATATGTGACTAAGGCTGCAACTAATGATTATTTTAATTATTGATTTGATAAATAATATTTTGTTTGTAATCAGTTAATTGTTTAGTTTATAAAAGAAAATAGGGAAAATGTCCATTATAGTTTCCAAGCGTCCAAGATGGCGTCTTCACATTACTTGTGAGGAAAGGCTTCAAATCCTCACATTTGAGATACTATAACTAGCTAATGTTTGTCATTTTTGCTTGAAAAATGTTGCCAATTAAAGTCAGTCATAATTGATTCAATGACTAATAGTTTCAGCTGTTTGTGAGATTTATTGTTATCGAAATCTGCACTTATTAACTGCACTTTGTCCTCGTCATACTTCCCTCAGGCTTGTGTACCATGAGTTGGTGCTGACCACCAAGGAGTACATGCGGGAGGTGACCACTATCGACCCTCGCTGGTTGGTGGAGTTTGCACCAGCTTTCTACAGGGTTGGCGACCCCACGCGCCTCAGCAAGCAGAAGAGGCAGCAGAAACTCGAACCTCTCTACAACCGTTACGAGGAACCCAACGCGTGGAGAATCTCCCGCGCCTTCAGACGCCGCTGAAGGTCTCTTGTGCCTTACGCTTCTAACAGGCGGAACTGTGTAGCGCATACGGACTGAGGTAGCTGATGGCTGACAAAGACACTGGTTTCATATTTTGAAATTGCTTTGCCAAATCCAAACCTTCAACCAGACAAATGCTAAGCAAATAACTGTATTATTGGAATGTTTTTCAAAATATTTAAACTATAACTTTATTCAGTAATACTTTGTTTTGCCTTGTTAGCTATGTCATTACCATAATCAGATGTTGAACACTTAACGGCAACATTCCTATATTGTATTTTCTATGAAAAATTTAAGATGGTAGCCAGGGTAGCAGCTAACCAGCAGCTGGCAGTACCTTCATATTTATTGTACTAATCTGAGATTTTTATCTCTCAGCAAAAAAGCAAATAAATGAATTTTCTAAAATGATACACAGTTCCTTTTGAAAACAGCCTCAGAAGTTGAAACCCACAAATATTAACTCATAAAAGGGAAGAAAATGGGGACGGGTGAAAGAATACCCACATGCGACTCAATAAAAACACAGGAAAGAATAGTCTGGACTTCAGTTTGGGTATTATTATGGGTATTTATTAAGCAATCTCTTCAACCGCAGTCATGTTTATGGATTGAATAGGCCTCAAATGTGAGAGGAATGCAACTCTTAAAAACAAAAACAAAACAAAAATCCCTAATGAGATTAATTTAAAACAAAAACACCATAGCCTTATATACAAGTGGATGGGGTGGGCATGTGCAAGAGGTGCATGGGGTTTCAGGGTGTGTATGATGATGGGTTGCTACAACAGGAAGATTTCTGAAGGTGGGGAGAAAAGAGGGAGCTGGCTTTAGTACATGTAGCCTTTGGAGTAGGGCTGGGGGCCCATGTTTTGGGGGGCTTGTTCTGTGGTGTAGGGCACTCCCTCGTCCAGGTGGGAAAGGGGCACCGTGTCCTCCTCGTTGACGTAGCGCTCAAACTCGGCCTTCAGGCTGGGCCGCTGATTGTCAGGGAAGGCCAGCGAGATGAGGGCCTCAGGCTCACACACAAACTTGTAAACATAGCGCTCCCCTGCCACCTGGAGAGAGAGGGAATGGCTTGAGTCATACAAGAATGTATAGGAAGAAACACAAGCTTATAAAACACATAATTTGAGTCTTAAATGTGCGTAAAAAAGTATTATTCTTTATGACTAATTCTTATCTGTTTGTTTAAAAGAGCTTGGATGTGATTTAGATATCCAGTAAATTATCAGATCGGTATTACAAAAGAAGTGGATGCAGTGACGCAGTTACCATCTGACAAAAGTTACTTAGCTGTGATTGGTGGTGATTTAATGGAAGTAATCAGCATTTAATTTGACTCACATACTGGCCACTGCAACCCAGTTTCACTTATTTCATTCCGCCCAGTGCCAGAGATGTCTTAGCTAAGATCTTTAATTTATCAGGAAGATCCTCTCCCACTAATCATTTGACCACTTAATTTCTGTAAAAGACCTGCAGACTAATTATAAACAGCTTATTAATATTTACAACTGCAAACTTTGTGGATTGTTGCGCAAATCTTTCGTGCCATGCTAGATTAAACTCCAGCCACAAGGATTATTTACAACCTGGCAACCCAAAGGGTTATTCTTATTAATGGCTTACACCTGATCCATTGCACTGATCTATGCATTGGTAAATGTTTAACAAGGCATTAGTTACAACGTCTAAACCCTTGATAAAGGGTGCGTTATAAGAAAGTGGTACCTTAGATGTTGCAATTACTCTACTATTAATACATGAGGAAGGACACTTCAGTACAGTTTTGAAAGACTAAAATCTCAATAAGGACACATTTTAAATGACAGATTCTTAGCTTAAAAAAAAGGGCATGTTTTGTACCTTCTGCATGATTCCCTTCTCATAGTAATAGCGCAGAGAGCGACTGAGCTTGTCGTAGTTCATGGCTGGACGGTTCTTCTGCATGCCCCACAGCCTGGCAACCTGAGGAAAGGGAGAAAGAGGTTCTTGTTGTTACACTTCAGGCATGTTAAGCTTTAGTGAGGTTCATTTGAAGGTGACTGGTTATTTGCATGCTTTTGAAAGGGCTTAAGAATATATCCTTCTTCAAATGACATGTCAACAGAAGAGAATTGTATGTGCCAGCATTTCCCTCCCCCCTTCTGAAGTGCCTATTTCCCAGATCGTAATTTGACATAGTTGTGTGTATTTACACACTGTGACCACTAGGGGTCCTCGGTTGCAAGTCAAAGCTCTCTCTGCTTTTTCACTCAACAGCGCCACATGCCAAGACCAGGGCGAGTCCCCACATGTGGATTCACTTCCTTTTTTATGTAACCCATTACCACTTGAATGCAACCAGGGTCCCACAGTGTTCACAGTGAAATAGGAGTCATGGCTGGTTGTCAGAGGCAGTCCATGAAATATACTTCCAACCCAAAATTGAACCCTCAGCTGACAAGGGACCACTAACAGAAAACCTGTGCCTCACAACAACCCCACGCAGGCAAGAGGAAGTAAATCAAATCATTTCGCAGTGGTGAACAGTCTTTATGTTGACAAACATCTGATATAGTGGAAGAAACTGTAATTCTGGGGAGGGGGGGGAGGGTGGGTGAGACACTGAGAATCATGACTCAGGAAGAGACAGGTTGTATCCCACAGTGGCCATCAAGCCAGCAGCCCTGTTTGATCTCTGAGTGCGCTCTCAGCCCTAATTGCTCTTGTAAAACTCTTACCCCATTCATTTTTAATGTACAGTAAAAAGATAATGGAAAACACAGAATAGACCTATACGTATTAGGACCCACCTAAATGGACTCTGTCTGGTACGTCCAATCAAAGTGCAGACTTAAACATCGCAAAAATGTCTCGACTAAAGAAATGTGAGGAGGTGAGAGAGAACAGGGGTGTTTGGTGATTCAGTGATAGCGCTTGTCCTTCATTTATCAATCTAGCATTTCATGTGTTGAATAATGAATGCGGGACTAATGGACGATGGATCAGAGAATAGACCTATGAGGAAAGTGGCCAAATCTCACTTCTAATCGCTCTAATCTAAGTAGCGCTTTCAAACCCTGCTAACATAAATTCATTCCGAGAATAACTCATGTGCTGTCCTTATCAGATTTATATTAACATCATGATCCCTATCAACACTTCTCCACTATCTGTGGATAAGGCTATACAGTAATACGAACTAAAAATAGTGCCGGTGCATTTTAAATGGTATATCTTCAAGCTAAACATTTAAGGTTTTAGTATTCCTACAGTTTTAAGAGAAAGAGGCCAGTGAACGTAGAGATGCCCTTGGGCACCTAGGCCAATTACATAAGGGCCTTAAAGTGCTGGATCATTATTGGCTGCTAGAGGCTTGCTACAAAAAACGTTGTGCATTGAAGTCAACTCAAATGGTCCTAGCTTCTTTCTCAAAATCTAAATTCCATAAAAATGTTCCCCCCACAAAACCATATGTCCTCAATACCGTACAGACAGCCCTCAAGATGTGTGCGACCTGTAAACCCAATTGTTTCTCATTACTCATATTAAAGTGACTGATCTGCTACAAAATACTGTAGCCTGTTTTGTCAATTAATCTCTGTAAGACGACACCTCTACTCCTGCCGTTTGGACACAAAATGTTCCCGTTCCCGAAAGAAAATACACTTTTTCATTAAAAAAGGTAGTTTCAGATATACCTCTTCGGGTTCAATGAGTTTGAACTCCATGCCGCGGCCGGTCCACGCGATGAAGTGGGCATTGCCCGGGTCGTCCAGCAGGGCCACCAGGAACTGCCAGAGCTGCAAAGAGCCACGGCGCTGGTAAGGTGTGCCCTCGCGAAAAACACCGCCCCCCTCCTGCTTCACCTCACCTAGAAGGAAGAGAAGAGAGACAGGGTTTCAGCATGTTTATGGGCTATAATCAAATAGGTCAGATGCTTTCTTTGTATTACAAGTGGACCTGCAGTTAGTGAATCTGACCAGCTTATGATGCACTTCAAACAATTTTATAGGTTCAGTTGCGCTGTGGTTTACCCACAGCTAAGTTAATTTGCTACATGATACATCTTCAGCACATGAATCTACATCAGACCATCAAGATTAAATAACTATATTAAGGTCTGAAATGGTTCTTATCTTACATGTACAAACAAAGAATTCTTTTACGACATATAATACATAATAACAGCTAGGAAGTATCTGAAATTTAGTGGAGCATCTAATCTCTGTGTAAAATAACAGTGTGTTTAGTTGAGACAGACATAAGGGGACAAATAGGGGACATTTTATGCCACAGAGTAAATATTTAATGTAATACAGAGCATACACATATTTAAATCAAGAACAAGATGCATCCTACTTGTAACAGAATTAAAAATAGGTAGTGATTACTAATATCGGGTGAAACAACATGTTGGTAAATGGACACTGATTCGTGTTTGCTTCTTGGTTGTTTATTGGTTACTCGATATGTTGTACACAAGTGTCGGAACATGAGAAGCTCAGCGAAGTTAATGCTGTTGTCTCAGAGAACTTGCACACTTCACTGGTTCAACCAGTGCTGACACCCTCAGGCTCTCCACTCAATCTCTTTTAGCGTCAATCACCAACACCAACAACACCATGGGAAACTGCTTGTCTCTGTTCTCACCGTGACAGAAGAGCCCTACACTGTGTGTGCGGAGAAACCAAACCCACTAACTAAGCTTCTGAGTACACAAAGACCGATGTACCTCTTACAGCTGGATCCCTGACGTCAATATAAGATGATAGTCAGGTATAGAGATTGCAGTAGGTTAGTGTTTCTCTTCTATACCTGCTGTCATCCAACTAACACCTCGCCAAGTGGATTGCGGTGTGCCAATAACATGGTGTGTGAATGCAGAGGGATTATGGGTACAGCAGGCTCACCTTCGAACTTCTCTGGAACCACACGGGAGTCATTTTCAAACAGATAGCCTGGGAGACAAAGGAAGAATTGTGTTAGTTTCAAGGAGCCTTGATCATAGTCCAGCTACGTTGTTCATTTGGGACCCGTGCCAGGCTTTGAATACCATCCCAACAAAATAGAAGGATCTATTCAAACATTGAATAATGTTAAGCCAATAAGTGTGTACTACTTTTACAAAAGTAGACTAGAACACGGGTCCCAGAACAGGGAGAGGATTTCATATTGGAAAGAAAGACTGAAAGACACTTGGATCTTTGCTACCAGTTTAAGGGTCAGTGATCTTGTTGTAACATCTTTTGGGCCTTAAGGAGTCACTCTAAAGCTCTTACAAGCTGAACATAATTGGTGTATAAGAATTTCAATTACCCAAAATGGTGTAACAAACAATGAGAGAGAAGGGAGGGACTGTTTTCCTTTTTGCTGGGGAAATAGTGTGCTTTTTCCAGGATTTATGTTTACTCAGGGATTCTTGAGGCAGGGGTGAGGCGACAGCCTCTGCCAATGGAAACATAGACACACCACTGGTTAGCCAATGGAAACACGGACACTCTATGCTGGTTAGCCAATGACCGCAGAGTTCTAACCAGCGAAGTCCCAATGTAGATATAGCATTGGTCTGGAGAAGAGGGGATCGGACACATGTAATTGCGATATTGACATCTCCATGATTCCTTCTGATGAATATATAACTTTATAATTATATAACTATAATTTGGCATAGGCCTCAACAAGGGGCAAAATATGAAGGTTATTGCAATAAATGAAAATAAACATTACCTTCATTGCTGTGCTGGGGGTTTGGGTAGCCCTCGTTGTGGTGGTACATAGAGGGACATCCAGGCACATCTGAACACAACAGAAACACAAATAGCTGTAGGTCAGATTTTTAGTTGATTATAGCGATAAACACAATGCGCAATTATAGGATAAACGTCCATCCATGCATCTATCCATCCATTCTCTGAAAAAAAACTTTCCCATTTTGCCCAGAAACAGAAATTTGATTTGTGATTGTGTGTTTTATCAACCATCAATTAAAGTGGCAGGATGGAAATTGCTCACAAGGGGTTAATTTTTGAAGAAGAATCACTTTGAGTGAATTTAATCATAAGTTCAAGTGAATAAAAAACCCTATATGTACCTGCTTACAGACACTCATCAGCTTGAGAACATGGGTGCGTTATATGGATATTTTGTGTGATCACCCCGAGCAAGGTCAAACGCTGCATTTATCATATCACTTCTCTTGTCCCTGGTGGTATTTTTAGGCCATGAGCAAGCACCTTCACCAGACCAGAAAAGCGGTACAGTATACGGTGTCTGCACTTTATCTGAGCACATCATTGACTGACTTAAATAGATACATTCACCAAAATAGATTTTATATTCCTCCTCATAAACCCTCAAGCAAAACTCTCTGCAAGTTGGAACATGTGTAAAGCACATTTATGTTATAATGAGTTCTGCAATCTGAGGAGTGTTCCTAAGTGTTTTGTGCTCCACATCCTGGGACTGCCCTGCTCACCTTTGTGTGTGCGTTTGTATGTTTTTCTTTGACTGTCGGTGCATAAAAAACAGGTGTGTAGGTCTATATGTTTGTTTTTATACCGTCTGTCAACTGTATGAACGAGACAAGCAAGAGCATAAGAACGGAAAGGTGCAGCTCTTTGCCTCTGGCTCTGGACGTGACTCACTCCTGGGGAATGCAGCTGCAGCACTGTGACTGTGATAAGATGCCACTGGGGAAAATCAAACCCTCCTTTCTGGGACAGCAGCACTCGATCATACTGTAAATAATATGTCTGCCAGCAATGGCTGGTTCCCACTAGGGAGTGATGGGTAGATTAGGTGTGAGAGCACCAGGGTTAATTGTGTACTGAGTGGCATGACAATTTTGTGTCTTTCATGCGACACAAAGGCAGTGATTAAGTGGTGGAATGCCCATTTGTATGTGAAACTAGGAGTCTCATTCTCAATCCTGCTTTTAAAACGAGACTGCAGACCAGTGGAATTTGGCTTTCATTGTTCACATTGTAGACATAAGAAAACAGGTGTTGTTGTCTTACACGCCATTTACTTGAGCACACATCTTTTGTCTACTCCATTACCCTTTTCCCATTACGCGACCTTAGAATTTGGGACCTGTTTTCTTTCAATTAAATGACCATAAATGGATAGAGTTATAAATCAGCAGCATATAAACCACAATCATTGCCTTTATAAATCATATTTATGACTAGTTTTTGTTTTCAGGGTGCATTCATTCAAACACTAAAGCAAATGAACTCCCTGAAAGAAACTGTCTGCAAATGAAATATACATTACCTCATTTAAAAGGGGCGGATTAAATTTTCCCATTTATACTTGTGTTGGTGTCCATACACTGATTACTGAGAAGCTTCTGCTCAAGGCGATCTACTGGTTATCATTAAGGGAGGAGAGTTATCTCATGAAAAGTTCTACAAAAGAATGTCAAACTCCAGTCTTTTATGTCTGATCGTGATTATGTCTGCAGTTGTTCAAACTCATATCAGAGGCACTTCTGGGGAAACCACACCAAATTCAACATTCCCCTCTTCCAGCAGTTATCCACAGAAAAAACATCCTTTTTATATTTTCCCCTCTTTCGTTTTCAAGGTTGTGCGATTCCTTGTCAGTGCTATCCGGTCCCCCTATCAAAGATGCACGTATAAAAACAGAGAGTGAAAAGAATTAGGTCGCTTTTCCTTGGGTTTTATTCATAAAGTATGCCGGTTTTTGTACTGGAAGGCACGTTTTGTAGATATACACTAATGTGCATGTGGGACCTGTGGGAATATGAACAATAGCTTTTCAGCCTTAAGTCCTATAACAGCTTAAATACAGGTGAGTGAGGACACAATGTATTTGGAGTTTTATGTTTCTCACTCCTCGCTTTAAATTCAGAGAGGCAAGCATAAGGGCTGGTTGCTGTGCTCTCCAGTGGTAGAGCTTGTTGTTAAAGTGCCTGAGCTAGCTACTCCACCCCGTACCCCCCTGTCACCCCCCACTCCTACCACTCCTTCCCCTCACCCTCTCCCAAAGCCCAGCCAGTGAGAGGTTCGGGTTACTGCGGCCACGCTCATTTTTCCATTATGAGTTCATCTGCCTGCAGAAAAAGGAAGCCGCTGGTGCAACCTGAAACCCTGGAGCACTCCACCAGGGACTCTAGTCTTTCCAGTGCCCTCCATTTTCTCAATGAAATTCCTCTGCTTCTCTCTGAGAGAAGTGGGGGGAGGGACAGAGGTGGGTAAGGAAGGGGGTGTAGCTGTAGCAGAAAAAAATACTTTTTTTCCTTTTCTTTGCAAAGTGTCAGAGAGTTGAAAGGAGGAGTCTTGGAGGCAGGGAGAGAGTTGGGTAGGAGTCTAGATACAGTGAAGAAGTTTGTTTGCCTTTTGGACATTTTGTTCTTGAGCACTTTAGCTGTGCACAATGGGGAGGGTTTGTCTTTAAAAATGCATTTTTGAGTCTTGATTGCAATCCCAAATAACCCATATAAATAATCTCATCAAGATTATAGTTTCAGTTCACATGTACAGACTGTATTTGCTGCTCTTTTTAATGCTAAATTTGATTTTATGTACAAAAAAACCTACAGACTTCTCCTACATCATCATTTTAAAATATAGTGACATTAGTCTGTATCACTTACCAGGTTCGTAGGTGTAGTCTGTGGGCTCCTGCTTAACCATCATGTGGGCTGGTGGGAACCTGTGTGGATGCGCGTGCGAGTGTGGGTGTGGGTGTGGATGCGGGTGTGGGTGTGGTCCGTGCCCGTGTCCCGGTCCACTCCCGTGCCCAGGCCCTGCCATGTGAGTCGCCCGCTCATACAATGGGTCTAGGTATTCTTGCTTAAAGCTCTGCTGCAGGTAGGGCATGCAGGGGTCAGAGTGCTGGCGATGATAACCTCCACCACCACCCCCACCCCCTGGTCCTCCACCCCCACCTCCACCAGCTCCACTGCCATGTCCTGCTGGGGCAGATGGCATGCGCTGAAAGGCCTGTCCTGGTGGTGGAAACTGGGGGCACATGGGGTCTCCTGAGGGGC
The DNA here is from genome assembly GCA_024633595.2 of Lepomis macrochirus. Classification (NCBI taxonomy): domain Eukaryota; kingdom Metazoa; phylum Chordata; class Actinopteri; order Centrarchiformes; family Centrarchidae; genus Lepomis; species Lepomis macrochirus. The sequence goes on from JALXJV020000023.1 coordinate 7,796,230, forward strand.
CCTGATACCTGGAACTGAGAAATGAGATACAGCAGCTCATTTCAGGATCTCATATATATGCAACTCACATAATACATCACATTTGATAATAGTTTATAGTTTAGTTATGTAAGAAACTAGTTAATAATATCAGCATATAACCACACCATGTCTACAGTTAAAATGTCATCAATAGCAAATACACATATGCTTAGTGCTTAGAAACCATTTGCTGCTCTGGATGATAATATAATTTCTTTAAAAGTAATCGTTAAATATCATGCATGTGGAAAATGTCAATCACATGTTAATCACATTATGTGGTTTGTCACCTGGCATTGATGGGATAACTGTTGCTGGGCAGTGGCTGGGAGGTGGCAGCAGGGTTCATGTAGCCAGCATCAGGCCGTCCGGCCGTGGCAGGTTTCGGGGAGTAATGCTGCTGCATGGGAGACATGGGGGTCCCTGGGCAGGAGCTCTTGGCTCCTCCTGCAGCCCTCTTCTGCTCATAGGCACTGTAAGATATGAAGACATCATGACGTCATGAGAACATACATTTATGTATAAATGCATATGTTAAACAGGGTGGTGCTGGGGAGGGATGCTAGTTTTACTATTTTTTTTTTATTCTGTCGAGACAACAGAACTGGTGGTGGTGGGGGAGGGGGGGCGGGTTGGTGGTCAAAGCATCTGGTAAGTGTTTTAGCTGTGCTGACATGCTGACCAGTTCTGGGTCACTGGGCAAGGATAACTGTTGCTATTGAGAATAGTAAAATAAATTAATTATTGTCTATTTTTCCTGCCCTTGGTAAAGCAGGATGTCAGTAAATATTCAGAGAGACAATAAAACTGCCTATGTATCAGTGCCCTAATAAAATTATAAAAAAGAGCTGGAAGCCTGGTACAGACAATAATTAAGAGGAGGAAATGTCAAACCTCTTCTTAGCTCTTATCTAGAAACCAAAACTGAGAGAAAAGATGAGAAACTGTATGTGAATAAAAACATAGTAGTCTGATGCATTTATACCATATTAAATCATATCGTGATGTTGACAATTATACAATGATGTAGTGCTGTATCTGTTCACCCAAACAACCAAAAACCATACTTTCTCACTTACCTTTAGTGAGGTCTCTAGCCATGCTGGATAGTTTTGGTTTCATTTGTTTCGAGATATCTTTCTCTGAGATTTCTGCCACCGGATGAATGCAATGACCAGAGGATTAACAGAATTGTGTTTGTGGTGCTCAAAGTGTTGTAAAATGACCTTGTTTTGGACAGTTTTCAGTGGAAAACTGGCTTTCTACTCATGAAAGTCACTCAAATGTATCAATGCATTCTGTGGATTATCAAGTGAATTTTTAAAATTTTATTTAATTTTTTGTGCTGTAAGCAACACAATCAATAATCAATTCACTTCATTGTATTGGGGTGGATGCAATATCTCTGTAAAAACCTGAACAACTGCAGAAAAACCATCTGCATGACTGGATACCGCTAGAAGTAAGCAAGAAAAATATGTTTTTAATTTTGTAATTTGTGTATACGGACCCTTTGAAACACGTAACAGTTTAGGGACTGTGAGGCACGTTGAAAGAACAACACTACCACACAAAACATCCTTTAGTACTTCTATTAGGAGGAGGTACCTGGCATAAAGGCACTGCTCTCCACTGGGGTAGCTGAAGCTCTGCTTGTGGCTACAGGACTGGCTGGGGTCGGAGCCCGGGCTCTGTGGTTCCTTCTTGATAGTGACTGGAGGGCTGTGAAATGCCACCGCTACAAGAGACAGTAAACAAAAACAGAGATGAGGGTTGGCACACCGACAGCAGGCTTTGTATATTCTTTTCTCATTCAGTCCTGCCCCGATACTACTGTCGTTAGGCTCAAAGGCAAAAGCAAATACTTCTGTCTGCACAGGAATCTCTTTGACGTGCCAGCCAAAACGCTTAAGTGACTGTCAGCTGCGAAACACAGGGCAGCAGACAGACACGTATAAACACACACACTGAGGAGAACAGGAACACAAAAACGCACACGCTCACACACGACTGCATTCCAGCAGTCATTTCGAAGCCCAACGTGTCCTCACCCACCTTTCTCTACTCTTCCAGACACAACAGCAGCCAAAACTTCCTCTGTCAAAGTCAAGCTTAAAGCTAAACATCTCTACGGGCCAGAGAAATGACTGTGGACTGATGAAAGCAAATGTCACACCTCTGTTAGAACGGCGTATACACTGATTCTGTGTCTCAGCATTTTTTTCCTGTTGGTATCCAGATGTTGGCCACCGCTTGTAAGCTTTGCTTTTCGCCTTTGGGTACAGACGTTAATATTAACAGAAAGGAAAGCGTGTGATAACCTGATAATGTTACATATTCCTTCAAAGTCCAGAAAAAGAATCTGCAACATGCATGTTTCATTCATGTTTCTCCAAAGTCATCCACTCAATCTGCATACCAAACTGTCTATCAAGCAGGACTGCTGGAGGGGACCTTTGCCTTGATGGCCACAGAAACCACCCAAAGTGGAGCTTCAAACTGTGCCGAGGGCTTGTGTTTATTATGTGAGGGGAGGTTTTCACCCGGAGAACTGTACAGGATGTTTTTCTGGTCCCGACAGGGTAAACAGCAGCAGCTGTGCACTTCCAGCTGGGGAGGCCTGTATTTATGTGTGCGCATGAGTGCGAGAGTGCGCATTTGTGTGTGTATTAGTAATCTCAGCCAGTCTGTATCCATGTGTGTGCTTGTGAATGTGTGTGTATGCTTAAAAGTAACTTTGTGTGTGTGTGTGTGTGTTGTGTGCAGTGGGTGTGGAGCTGACGGAGCAGGCCACACTGAAAGCTCAGCCCAGGTAATTATATACTGTTGTCCATTCACAAAAAAGGAAGGGAAAAAATGTCTGGCTGACAGAACAATGCCAAAGATGACTGCTCCACTGAGGCAAGATAGAAAGTGAAAAAATTAAAGAGGAAGAATAGAGTGAACAAAAAGTGACCAAAGATTACAGTGACATAAACCACAAACAGCCTGGAGGATTTGCAGTAACACTGGCACTCAGGATTTTCCCATAACTCTCAAAAATGAAGAGACTGGCTTAAATTAACTGTTAAAAAAACGTTTAGAATTAAAAAAGCAAATGTGAGGACTCAGCTTTACATCATTGTAAATTGAATTATTCTTGACCAAGTAACTATATAATGTCACTTTGGGTTCTAGAAAATTGGCCATTTTTAGAATTTTCTGACAATTCTGACTTATAATTTAATTTGATAGGTTAATCAACACTTAAATTTATATTGAAAATAGTTGTTAGCTGCACTCCTAATTCCTTTTGCCTACTTTTAATGTATATTACAAGTACAGTTTTAAAAAAATACAAGCTAAAAAACAACAACTGTACATAATCTTGTATTTTAAAAAAGGTTTAAAATTTAAGGCTGCCTTTGGCATTTCTACATTGAAAGTTGAAATTCCTTCCTGTTGATATTCAGATGTTTATTTCACTTGAAGCCGTTTGCCTTTGACTGAGAACATGTTAAAAATGATAAACAGAGTCCAACAATCAAACAGCGCTGCTCATCATCAGAGCTATCCTATTTTTGGTCTGTACTCACTCTCCCATGGCAGGCGGGCAGGTGAGGAAGTGTTGGCTTTAGCAGAGGATCAACCGGATTAGAGAGCATTTACCCAGATTTCCCAGACAGACGCAATGGGATTCCAGCCTCCTCTAAGTCTCCGACAGCTCGTCTGCTAGTACACAGAGGGTGGCACATGACTGCCGCCCTAATAATACTAGCGTGTTTGTGTATTGACATTCCCCCCTTTCTCTGCCATGGTCATGAACTGCAAACAATCCTCAGAGTGTACACAAGCCCACTAACAGTGCAGCCAAGTAGAGCCACTAATGCGATTGGCAGGAATATTGCCCTTGATGTGGCTCGCTCTCTGGTTTATGAGGATGTTCCATTTCAAACAGGCCTGCCGGGGAACAGCGTCAGCTGTAGATGGAGGGGTCTGCGTATGTGTGTGACTGAGCTATTTGTGTGTGACCTTTCTGGAATATTAATTAATCTGGTAAATGAGCGTCAGGCAGCTTTTTGTGTTTGTGTGGCTGACTGTGATTGTAACTGTTGTGTGTTGCGTTGCATGCGTTTCCCAATTAAAAAGAGATGGTTGATGTGCCGATGAACTGAACTCAAACAACAATACACCAGTTTATAAAGCTATGGATCAAAGAACCAAAGAGAAAATTGAGAAAGTCAAAATCCGTTCCGATCTGATCTTTAGTTTTAGAATTGCCTCATGATTTTGATTAATTAAACAGAGCTAGCGGCTCTGTGAGGCACAGCGTTGCTTTGAGCTAATGCTAACATCAGCCTGCTCTCACCGACAATGCTAATGAGTATAATCTTTACCATGTCCACGCATGATAATTTGCACTAACCACCACCACTGCTGAGGACAATAGGAAGTATTTTGCAAGTATTTTACAGATAAAACAAATTTACCTGATAGTGGTGCTAGAGAAAACTCAAGGGATCACTAAAGTTATTACAATTCATCCTGAGGGCGACATGAATATCTGAACCAAATTTCAATCGCAATCCATCCAATAACTAAAACTACAAATGTTATCACCATTGTGGCATCACACAAAAAGTCAGGCGATCAAAAAAGTCATTAAGATAGATCATTTAGGAACGATGAATGTGTAAAAATTGTGAGGCCAATCCATCCAGTAAATCGTCAGATTCATCATCTGGGGACCATAAAGTCCTACAAAATTTCATGTCTATCTATCCAATAGTTGTTGAGACAATTCAGTCTGAACAAAAGCGATGGGCCGATCCAAACATCTCTCAAGTCACTAGCGTGGCTAAAAACATAACTTGGAAATTATTCTAACATCCAGTTCCAAGAATAGTCCTTAAGCTAAAACAAACTCAGAAACTACTACAAACTCTCTGGCATATTACAATAAATCTACCTGTCCAAATGATGTCAAATTTGCTCCTAAAGTTTATAAGGTGGTGGCAGTCTTGTAAACGGATCGAGGGAGAGTTATGTCCTTAGGTTCCCTTCTCTTCCTGCTTTTATTTGGGGCAATATGACCTCCTCTAACTGCTTTGTTAAACGTTACATCACCCTTTCACAGAGATCCTCATATTTTATAGTTTCTTTTCTACACCGAGGGGGAAGGGTTGGTTCCTGAACTGAAGCACAGCATGTGAAGAACCTGAAAGGTGTTTAGAAGTAAAAAGACAGGTACAGTACACAATGGCTGTTGCCTAGTAAAGCAGACAATTTTGAGATAGTGCAGAAGTATGTGTATGTATATGTGAGCAGTTATGATGCACTTTCTCTTTCAGCACTCGGCAGAACGTGGCAGATTCCAAGCACATCTTAAACTGAGAAGGTCAAAGGTTATTCCTCACTCCAAACCTGTCGTATCTCCTCCTTCCTTATTTTGTGGTATTCTTTACCGTTTCCCTTCACTCCCTATTCTGAGAGCCGCATATAGCGATGACCCCCAGCTAAAGGCAGGGTGGCGATGGACTTTTACATATGTAAATGTTGGCTCTTAGAGGAGGAGGATGCAGGGTGAAAGGTGATGGTCATGGCTGAGTGCTTTAGGAAGTAGAGGGATCATTACATAGGGGGGTTCCCATTCAACAGACACCCACCACAAACAAATCGCAGGAGCTCACACTCACAATAACACATACTCTTCTCTACACAATGGGCCCCTCAGCTGAGCCACACAGAGGTAGAGTGAACCTGTCAGGAAACACTATTGAATTGCCATGGGATTCCTAATAAACACAATCAGCGCTGACAGAGGGGATTCAAAGAGTTTCACATATAGCAATCACAACTTTTTAATATCATCTGTGAATGAGCTGTTTCGGGCAGTTGACAAGACCTCACTATGAACTCCCCCATCTTATTTTAGACAGTATTTCCTACCATTAAAGGCCCTAGTGTAGGGAAATCCAAGCTGAAGACAGCAGTGGATCTGGAAAGTCTTACATTGGATGTTTATGTGCGACTTGGCCAAGTCTTAAGCCTCTGGAAGTCTGCAGCACATGACAGCCTCGCTCACAATAACTCATTGGACATCAGCGCCAGTGTCAAACAGGGTGACTGGATCTTGCTAAACTGAAGAACATGCAAGCGTAACGTAAATACACACTTAATGGGTCCAATCATACAAATAAGATTCAAGTCTTGCTCTTAGAGGAACCATCTCAGGGTTGAGACGGAGATCTGGTTCTTATCTCACATGATGTGTATTGTACATGTGGCGGTAAAAGCGGCACGAGGCCTCAGTGCGCTGTACAGACACTGAAGCTGGACACGCATGATAGTCTACACCTGGTTCCTCCTTCAGTTCCCCGTTCTTACGTGGTGACGGGTCAATAAAAACAAGGGTGCCAATTATGCCACAATGGTTTTGAAGGTTGAAAAGGAAGCCATTTATTCACATGAGTTGCAAATGACATTAGTTGCTTAGCTGAATATGGCTCCACTGTGGTGAGAAGGAGGCGTAATAGGCAAAAGCAACAGTGTAATTTTAAAGTATTTGACTGTCAACACAAGCATTATAAGTTAGATATAACCTATACTTTAATGGTAATTTTAACATTCTGCACACAGTGGTATGTTTAACTTTCTCAGACCAAGTTTGGATGCTATTTCTAAGTTTGTAGCTATGTTTTTTATGGGCACTAAACAGTACAGTATCATTTCTGAGCAATGCACTGCAAAATAAAGCATGACCAACTACAAAATAAAGATGATAAAAAGGTTAAAGAAAAAGATTTGAAAGGTTTTGGCCCAAGAAACAGTTTTTAATGCCTTAGTTTATGCCTTTTTAGTCTGGTATTTTGCCCCCAAAATTTGTTGGCATTGTAATATAAATCTAATAAATTAAATACATTTAGCATTGAATATGTGATAAAAAACTAGTTTCACAACAGAAAATAATATCAGTAACATGAGAGTCAGAAGAACTGCTAATCCGCTAACGCAGGCTACTTAGCAACCTTTTAGCCGGACAAGTTAGTGTTCCTTCATCATGACAGTGACTTGAATGTTTTTTAATCAAGATGGTTTATCAAAATATATATTTTTTTTAATAAGAGGAAACAACTACTTAGAAAACAGATACTACATTTAGTTTCAGCCAAGGCTATCCATGGCTATCTCACAACCTAGCTTTTACTTGATATGGCTCTCTTGCTTTAGCTGTCTAGTTTACTGTCTTGCTATGACCAGAGCTGCCACACTCTCACGAGTGTGAGAGTCACACAGTTGTCACTAAAATGAACTGACCTCAAATACCAAATCTCACTCCAAACTAAATTGAAAAGTTGGCAGCCCTGGTGGTACTTTGTAGAAACCAGAAACTCAGTGAAGTAACTGTAGCAGAAATATAAAGCATGGTTTTTTGCTGTGTTTCATAGTTACCCCAAATTTTACATGAATTTTTAGAGACATTCATGTAGCCCGAGAGGTGAGTGGGGAAATAAACACTTAAACTAAAAAAGTACTGAAATGACTAAATATTCTCTAACAATATGTATGTGCACACAAAAGAATTAAACCAAATTTTCAACATTGTAACATTAAGCTATGTCTAAAGGGTGTCAATGAAACAACATTGTCTACTATCCATGCAAAAATCAAACCTAAACTACAATAAAACCGAAGTGGATGAGTGCTGCTGAAATATAGCATCACCACTGTGTACATTTAAAAAGTGTCGATTGGATGAAGACAAATGTAATGAATGTGATAAAGTAACCAAATTAATATGACAGAAAGAAATCAGCATTTGTAGGCACCTCAGGCCTCCTCCACATTACTGCCTTTTCGAATTAAAACGGAGACCTTTTGCTACGTTTGAGCCTCCCATCCAGACTAAAATGGCGAAAACGAAGACCTAAAATGGAGAAGTTAGGAAACGCTGCCGACCCTGTTTTGCGTTTCAAAACTCTGGAGGGTCTTTTAGCGAAGACGGGCCAAAACAGACGACTTTAGAAAGACACTCGGCTCTCTGATTGGGTCTTGCAAAGCAGAAACAACACGATGTAGGCTACTGACCGGGTTTTCCTCATATTTTTTCATTAAAATATTATGTACCGTGCAAATAACACTTATCTGTCTACACTTGTACTGTGCATGTCGCCACTTTGCAGCGACTCACAGTCTGTTTTCTGCTGCCACACTCCTGTGTTAAGTTCATTAACAGTCCCAAGGGGCCTTTTTACGTTTGCGGTCATATCGCCGCCAGGTGTTTTGGCATGCTCTTGACAGCGCTTGATAGCACATGTTTGCGATTTCATGTGGATGGAGATTTTTTTTTTTAAACGAAGGAGGAAAAACTCCGGTTATAAAAATACCCGTATCCGTGTGGACTAGGCCTAAAACGGAGTAGTGTGGATGGGGCCTCTGTACCAAAGGGTGCTAATTTACTAGAGAAAGTACAAAAAACTAGACCTTCAGTACAATAGAGTGACGGTAAGTTAGAGCACAAATTACTCATTCGTATGGGCTTACTCAAGTACTGTACTTAAGCAGTTTACAGTTTTGAGGTCTTACTTGAGTATTTCCATTCTACTTTGTTACTATATTTCTACTCTAATCCATTGGGGAGACAAAAATTGTACCTTTCACTCCACTACATGTATTTTGCCAGCTTTAGTTACTAGCTACTTTGCACGGTCATATTATTAATACAAAATATCAATTGATCAAATAAATTAATTTAACATGTAGCCAGTACATAAAGTAGTAACATTTTAGCAATACCTTCACCAGCTGCAATAGTAGTAATACTTACACATGAATGCATTGATAATAATTTATATTATAGTAGTAGGCTATGGTGTTTATGATACTTTAAGTATCAATCAAGTATCAACTTCAACTAAGTTTTGAATGCAGGACGTGTAACTGAGTATTTCTACAATGCTATGTTGCTTCTTTTACTTAAGTAAATGCTCTGACTACTTCTTTCACACTTAAAACTCATGGATTACATATTTGTATGTGCAAGTTATGAAAAAAAACTGACTCCTAACACTATTATACATTGCAAGTTATGAAAAAAAACTGACTCCTAACACTATTATACATTTCAAATGTTACAACTATGTTTCATAGGGTGCATTTTGGCTCGGTAGGTTTTGGTTCAGTGGAAAAATTCAGAGCAAGAGAGCGAGAGCAAAAGAGACAATACAATATGATCCAGACCGTTTCGACTGCAGAGTGTATCCAGTCATTCCACTGGTGCATGGAAACATGTGCTGGACATGTGTGTGTGCGCTTCTCAGGTCACTGCACAATCAGGAAGACACAGAGAGAAAAGCAGCCTGACCAACACTGACAAACTCATCCCCATCTCTGAGAGCCAACAGGCCCATGAGTGGCTTTAGTATCTGTCTGCTCAGGGAGCCCAGGAGTGTTGGATCCATTAGTGTCTGCTCTATCTGATTTACAGGTCGTCCTCTCTCATCTGATAATGGTTCAAGCTCCTTGAATATTTAAAGAATGGTTGTCAGATACCTGCCAAACAAGCCTAACGAGATTGATGGAAAGTACAATGGTATCAGAGAGACAGATGATTGGCTGGGACAGCACTGTGCACCTTCTCACAAATTGGAATCTCTTTTTGTTGGCCGTTAAAATGTTGGGGGTTTTTTGTGTCATGTTGCGTTGGCTAACAGGATATAGATCAGAATGACACCCATCACGGGGAAAGGCAGTATCACAGTAAATTTCTGCACACATCAAAGTTTCACTTCCCTTTTGTCAAGTGGAAATAGATTGCAGTATTTGTCTGAAGTGATGGGAATGTTCTTGTCTGAACAAGTACACTCAGCCTTTTCTCAGAATTAAACATGCACTTCTAGCTTTATATCTTCTCAATGAATAAACTTGATATCAGTCAGCATTGGTATGGGATATCAGCCACAAAAAATCCTAATTTACTCTTGTTAGAGTGCTGTAAATAGTTGCTATGTGCTATCCATGATATTCAGCCGGAGTAAGGATATGATTGAGGAGAATATTTAAAAAATGAATATTTAAAAGAATATATTTAAAGCAATATTTTAAAAAATGGGTTTGAGTGAATTTAAATAGAAATATTAAGAAGAATGGAGGGTTTCCAGTATATTACACAACCCTGACATTGCAAAATAAATTTAAAAAACACACATAATATGATAAACTTCATATTTCCATTGCCCTGGTAGCATCAAAGGATCACAAATTTAATCAGTAATTGTTCTGACATCTCACGTTTTCCCCATTGTCCAATTCACTTTCAATTGTGCCGCGTTGGCTTTTTATAAATGGCCATTGACCAGTCATAAATCTCTCTGCTCCATTGCCGTTTAGTGGACTAGATACAATACATCCCTGTCCCGGGACATGTGGAGCGAGAGGGACAGTCCGTCACAGGCGAGGGGTGGGTGTAATTAATCTGGCACAATATTGACTCCTCACTCTCAATCCCTCAGCCCCCAATATAGCTGTCCCCTCTTAATGTTTAATGTAGCGATCGATCCATCCCCACACTGTTACTGAAATGATATAATGAGCTCGCACTGCCCACCAGGGTATCGTGGATGTGAGGGAGGAGTGTGTACGTGCAGTGTTTCCTTTGTTTGTTCGCCTGTGTGGCAATGAATGTGCGTACATGTTTCAAGTTCGTGTTTCTAGACGAAATCTGCCTTATCAGAAGGAGATAAACCGAAAGGCCGGGACACCTTGTTTGAAATTATCAGCGTACATGCCTCATCCACAGTTCTTCTTGCTCTTCTCGCAACCCCCCTCGCCCTCTCTCAGTTTCTTGATCAGGATCTCACTCGTAATGCTTCACGGCACGTTTGACCTGCTCTTACCCCTCTCCTTCCCCTATCTGCCTTCATGTTGATTTATCTGTGCTTTATCTTTATCAAGTAATCTATCAACCCTCTACATCTCCTCCTTCTCCTCTCCTGAATCAGCGAGGATCGATACGGCCGTATGCTGGCTCTCAGCTCACTCTACACACCTACTGGTCTGTGTCAGCAGGTTACTACAGGTCCACCCTCTCCCGCCTGCAGTGTGTGTTTAGTGTGTTGATATCTGTGTGTGTGTGTCCAACTGTGAAAACTGGACAGCAAAAATGACAGTGGATAATTCCACTTTGTTAGAACTTTATTTTCATTGTTTTGGCCATCCTTTTTAACAGTTAATACAGCATTGGACTCACTAAAAGTAATTGCTTAGATCTGGGAACATGGTGACGACAAGCAGTGTGACGATCAGAAAGGTTTAAGGCCAGGGCTGAAACCACTGAAGGGAAAAAGTGTTCATAGCTTAATTCTATGGTGAGGTGACGGAACGGCTATGAACATTCATTGTTCAGTTGGGGAAAACAGCGCACGCCATTTGAGTCTTTGCTTAAACGCATTGCACGTATGACAAGTGAGAGAAGTCCCATAAAACATTAAAAAGATAAAGATCTTCTTAAACACTTCTGCAAACCTGGCCTGCTGCTGCCTGGGCGTCACAGTCGAATTGTTGGTTTCAGAAAGTTAGAAAGATGACTGAACTCAACCCTCCCAATTCCTCTGAAAGGTCTTTGGGAAGAAGGAAGTTTCATGCATTATATACTGACCTATTCAGACAAAATTTAGCCATCTTAACTCCATTTTTGTAGGTAAAACCAAAAGTGAAAATGTTTGATGTTTGCTAACTGTCAGTTCTGGTAGTAACTCACCCTTTTCTTCTTTTCCAAATATATTTGGCTAACCTGGGGGTTTATTGGTTTGACCTTACTTGCTTTGTCTGACATCTTTTTACCCAAGCCGCTGCATTTCCAGATCTCCCAACGTAACTTTGAGAGTACCATCTCATTTCCAACAGAAATTATGGGCAAATCTAGACTAAGTCCAAAGTTGTGATAAACTGCATTAAATTGTTTGTCAGCAAGCAAGATCTCCAAACTTGACTTCACCACTGTCATATATGCACCCTAGCATCTTGATGATTGCTTCAAGTTCAAATACTGTTTGCCCCTTCTCTTCCCCTTTGTGGTCTTGTGTTGAAAAAGAAAACATTCAAGCTGCAGAAAGCAAAGCCATCCTGCTGGAATAAACACACCAACATGGATATAGAAATGCACAGACACGAATGTAAGAATCAGAGGGATGTACTAACACACACAAACACACACACTCTCTTTTTTCCTTCTACACACAACTCTCCTGCAATAAAACACACACTGCCGTCCATTCACAAAGCTATGCTGCTGACACTCAGGCTGTGCTGCCTGGCTCAAATCCCCGTGGCCCCCTGGCTTTGACAAGGCTGTTCTGAATCAACACGCAGAAGTACAGCTTTTACTTTCCCATTGGAAGCTGTTAAATGTCTATTACTCTACTTGCCTGGCCTTTACAAATGCATTTTCATTGGATATAGTTGACTGACGATGACATAATATTGTAAACTAGTGGTAACTTTTGAAAAAGTGTCTTTTTAGGGTCCTAACCTGTAAGCCAATTCAAATGTGTCTTATAATGTGGGGTGACCAGCAATGTGATCGCAACAAAGAAAGTAAGTGCAAAGCCCGGATCTTTAAAAATGTTGTAGTCAGATGAAGACTGACAGAAAAATAGGTCTGCACCTCGCAGAGGTGTTGTTAGTGGTGCAGTAACGTCCTCAAATGTCATGAATGAAGGTTCACTCCCCTTAACTCAATGTGCTGCCTCAGCCGGTCTTTCACAACCAACCCATTCATAAAACTGCAGGGCTGAGGTTTGCGTGTGTGTGTGTGTGTGTGTGTGTGTGTGTGTGTGTGTGTATGTGTGTGTGTGTTCACCGGGCCAAGTGTGTTTATGTGTGCACATGAGTAAGTGGATGAGAGCCTGTCAAAAGAACTTATCTGTTCACGTAAGAGAATTCAACCATTTTACTCGTAAGCAAAACAAAACACAGCAACAAACACAAGCCTTGCCTCCCCAGAGCGGTATCCATGCATATCTGGCAGACACCTGGCTGTTTTTGCGCACTTTGTTGCATAGCAGCTGTATTTTGGAAAGTGGAGAACACAGAGCTGCATGTTTCTCTTTTTGGGTAGAGGGAGAGTTGGAGAGGGAGGGGGCTCAATTCACCCATCGCCCCATATTCCAAATAGGGCCTGATTGGGCCAGTTCTGATCCAGAAAAACAACCCAAACAAGAGGAAGGCTGTGAATTCATGACAAAGCAGAACACACAGAGCCAGAGAGACACACTGCTGGGAGGATTTTGTTAGAGCTGGGTTACTGGAACCTCTCCTTTCTCTTGTTACTTTCTGTCTTTCCTTATTCCTTTATTTTATTGTTCTTTCTCAATGAATGTTCAACTTTTTAACGACTGATTAACCATTTAAGTATTTTTTAAGCAAAACTACTAAGCATGACCTAGTTCTACCTTGTCTATTGAGAGGATTTGCCTTATGTGATAGTAAACTAAACATATTTTGGTTCTGGACTGTTGGCCAGACCAAACTAGCAATTTAAAGAAGTCACCTTGTGACTTCTTGGACTCACAGTTTTCTATTCTTTTCTAGACCAAACAATTAATAAACATATTAATTGTGCAGCCTGACTGCATAGTGTGCAATAATAAAAAAAACATGTTGCAAGCAATGCATTGAAAAACAAGAATTTATATGATTAGATGTAACAACTTAATGCTGTTTGTGAGAAGTCTGAAAAAAGGATGCAGACTCCTCATATTTTTATTTTTCTTCTCTACTGTCTTGCCTTTCCTTTCTTCCCTTCCTTCTTTTCTTGCTTTTTTCTCCTTTGCTAAACTTAAACTTGCTCTCTGAAAAGCACTGTAATGGCATTCTATAGCCACAACTTCCTATATAATTATTGCAAGGCACAAAACTAAACAATCGTCCCACACAGCTCCGAAATCGCTGGATTAGTTCACATATTGGAACACTCAATGTGTCTGTGTGTGTGTGGAGAGAGAGAGATGGAGAGAGGTAGAGAGAAAAAGGGAAAGGGGAGGGGGGGGTCCAGATTTTTAAATTCAACTTAGCTTGTACAGAAACAGGAAGGGAAGGAGGGGTTTGGAGTATCCACTTGGAGAGGAGGGGGGTTTCAGAGAGGAGGGGATCTGTAGTACTGTAGGGCTTTTTTATGAATGAAGACCGAAAGAGAGAGAGCAGCGGAGGACTGAGAGAAAGGGGGGAGGGAGAGGCACACTTCCTCTTACGCACACAGGGAAGAAAATTTATGAATGGGTCACATCTCTTGAGCTGCTCCAAGTGTAAACAACATACTTGGACAAAGAAGAACGAGCTCTCAGCGTAGGCAGTGCCTCGGTAAACGCTCCAGCTGAGGCCTTTTGGTGTTTTTGACACAAAAAGTAAAGTAGTGACTTGTTCAAACTATTTTAATTAACTATGTGCACTATAAATTTGACTGACACCTCCATGTGTTTCTTTCCCGCAGGCAGTTATCAGACAACGGAATCAGTCCAACAGTCTAGCGCCAAGCAGCCATAACCCCTGAAGGTGCTGTCAGCATGGAAAACCAAACATTAATCCGCCTCTCCTATTGATAAGCATGAGATTAAAATCACACCCTTCTTTTAAAACCTCCATGCAGAGCCAATTACATTAGTTAAATGGAAAATAAAATATGGTGTGCTATTATCACCAATGGCTCAATTACCTTTAAACACATACAGGCAGGTCAGCAAGTACATAAAAGTTGCATGTTTGCATAACCTTCTCTCAATGGCAGCCTGCAGACAGAGCATGCTTGTTAGTTGTGAACTGAGGGAGAATGGACCAGATGAGATAGATTTACCAGATGTGCAGGTATTGCACAATCCCTCTTTTTGCCCCCTCCTCTTCCCTAATTTAGCATTCCAACATGTCCCACTGTTTTTGCTTCTTTTCTTTTAGTGTGCACGGGCTCCCTCTTTCCGATTCTCCACTCTCCGTCAACACCACACCCATGCAGGTAACAACCTGACTCAGTAAACAACAATGTTTAATTTTACCACGGTGCCGTTTTCAATGCAAGCCTCAATTATATTCCGGTCACCTGGGATTAGGGCTTTGCTTTCTTTTTTTTCCCTACTTGCTAGAGTTTCCAAAACAGGTGAGTCACCTGTTTTTAAAAGTATGCCAGACAGTGAGAATGCCTTTAGTTCAGTATGGGAAAAGATAAGCCTTTGTATGCTTTTATTAGACCACATTTAGGATCTAGAGCAAACACAAGGATGAAAATATTTATAGTCGCTTTCAGCTTAAATTTTCAATAAATCCAAGCTGAATAGAGACTCTAACTGGACTCTGTGGCTATTGACTATGACCAGCAGGGATTGTCTCTAAACGCGGGAATGTCTCTGCCGTGTATAAGTGAGCTGCCCGTCAAACTGAAGCCCCTGTGACCCTGCAAATCATACCCCGGTCAACCGTTAGCAGAGGCCTGACAGCTGATTGGCTGACAGGTCAGGGGGTTAAGTAGACATGACCTCCGCTTGGCCCAGAGTTCATCTGCACTTCCTCCTCCACATTGTTGGCCAACAGATAGCGACAATGTGGCGCAGGGCATGTGTCACAGAGAGGCGGACCAGTTGTGACTTGGAGGCGGTTAAATCACATGATGTTTACACACAAAAGACACATGGGTTTCAGTGAGGGGAACTGATTTTGACTGGGACTGAAAGCTGTCAGTTTTACTTTGGTAATGAGATTATTCTTGAGGTATGTCAAGGTCTCTTTAAATTGCTAACCATTTCAGTGTCATTGCTAAAGATGCAGAACCCTGCCGTGTGTTGAGTGGACTGTTTGTAGAGCGACACGTACTCCCACCCAGATCCTGAATCGCCATTGTTAAGACAAACAACAAGAAAGGGAAACTCATTCAAATAGCTGCTCAGTTGCGCAGCCCAGGAATTTGCTTTTCTATTTTACACCTTCCGATGTACACAAAGGGCCATCTTTGTACCTGGGCCCTGAATAATTTTTTTACTGGTTTCCTGGGCTGTACCCATTCAGCTTTTCAAAGGCATGCAAATGGATGACGGCAGCACATAACGCCGGCATCCAAATTCACTTCATGATGACTGGCTCATTAGGCCTTCTGTTTCTGCATAGCTTTGTCTGCCAAAGAGATTACTGTAACATCAGCGAGTTACAGTTCCCCATCTAAGCCTCTGGCGGTTTTACAGCCCAAATTTGACCAGTGGTTAAGTCACACTTTCTCATGACATGCATTAGCTGAAATTACAGTAGCAGGCCAACTGACTAAATCTGAAAGATGGGTGAGGCTCTGTATGTTGCATGGATCAATACCAGAATAATATGTGCAAAGTTAGACCTGATTTGTTGCGCATCACTTAAATTTACACAGATGCACTGAGAGGACAGAAAATTTGAAAGTACTCACAGTTCTCAGAATGGAAATCCGGAACAAATTGCTCGTCGCTGTCAGGAACCTGAGCTGAAATTAGAAGGGGAAAAAAGAACAGCAACTTTAACATTATTATATTTTAGAACAAATCTGACCTTTCTCTGTCTCTCATTTTCTCCCTCATTCTGTCTTACGTTTTCTCTTCTTTGAAATCTGAGTGAGAGCCAGGCTGGGCTTCTCTCAGTTGACCTTCACTTCATGATTTTTGCAGCATGCCGGCACTTTGCTCATCCACAAATCAATACACAGGAACATGGAGCTCCTGAATGGCATGGCAGGTGTTAACCTGCCAACCTGATTTTATGTAGCTTTTAACTTTTTTTAGTGGTGTCAACCTTTAGCGTAAGCCTAGAGATTTCAGATGCCGACATATTGACTATGACCACAAAAATAATACCAAACTTTTGTGTTGGGAGGCTTTTCTGTATGGAGACCAAAGGGGGTTCCATATGTAGTAAATCATCATAAATAATAACCTTGAAATTGTAAAATAATCAAAGTATTTTAAAAGCTCTGCTGAATATAATGAAATGCTTCTTTTTACCATAAATTTTATTGCAGGTAATTTGTCAAAATTTTTCCAAAGTCTATTTATATTTCACAACCCCATTCTCCCCAATAACAATGCCATTTTTCATCACAAAATTTTTGGCTTGTAAATTAAGAAAAAGAGGGCAATGCCACTTACATGATTGACTGTTGCTTCGGTCTGAATTAATGCATGCTATTCGAGACATGTAACTACTTTCTTGACTACTCAAACTAGTCAGACATCTGTACAACAATGATCAAGTTTGTACTACCAACTGTTAACCAGCTTCTTTCCATTTCCATCGTAGAAATCCAGTGAGACAAAAAAGGCTGTTCTAGCTGAACAAGCGAGGAAATCTGTCAAACGGTGTCAACCAGCTATTCAGAATGAACTTCTCTCTGTCCAAAAGTGTTGGGTAAAAATCTAGTTTACAGGGAATCACTGTTATGGTCAAACTAGAAGCTGGTAGAGAACAAGGAAACCAGACGTAAAGCAATAGGAGAAATGGGGGAGTTAAACAAGAGCAAGTTAAAGCACTTCTTTGATCTTCTTGTCAAAAATCAGCAGTGAATTAGTGTGTTTTCTGCAGCTACACTAAGATTTGATCACACTACTTTTCCTGTTAAGGAACATTTCATATATCAACCAATATCACGTTGGTTGCAATTCTTTAATGCATTAATGTAAGTGTCACAGAGACAATATACAGCCAGCTTACAATGATTTGTAAAAATAGATGAGTCAATAGTGATATGGTGTGTGTGATATCTTGATCTGATCTATAATTACTTGCAGTGGTGTACAATTTCAGTGGCCCCGATTAGACACTCTCACAATGAAACTCATCTAGGATCTAAATGAAAAGCACAGATACCAAGACCAGGTGCAGCAGAGCTAGACAGACACTATTGTACAGTTCTTTTTTTTAGGAATCTAAACCCATTCACAATTGTGCTTTTGGAGCTTTGGACATTGAGTCAAACAAACAGGCTAGAAAATCCCAAATCATTTGACTGCCAACACCCTACAAGGTCAAATTCGCCCATAAGAGTGCACTGGCATTTTGTTTGTCTATCCTTGAATTAATGACCTAACCCTAAACATAGAGTAGGGCTTGCAGCCTTTTAATCTGGCACCACTCCAGCGCCACAAGTTTCTGGGCTTTTAAAAGTGTTTCCATGGCTTGGGACTCACACTTACGTCATGGTACAAACTAACTTGTAGGGAAAAGTTGATAGGTATCATTAAATACCATGAACTCAATCAGGGGCATAATGGGCTACAAAATAAAGTGGCACCATAGTGCAGATACTTAAACTGCATTCGCTCACTAAAAATCTAACATCCACCAATGTTCTGCACCAAAAGGATAGGATTGTAACCTCACCCAAGAACCTAAATCTGACCCAGCATTCAACCTCAACAGCCACTTCTCTCTCATTTTATCCACATTACAGTTTCCAGTCAGTGATACAAAACACAGAACCCAAAACTCAAGAGAGAGAGAGAGAGAGAGAGAGAAACAGACAGAGGACAAAAAGAGGAAATAAGAAATTCAAATCCACTTTCTTGTCGTCACACTCCTCCTTCCTGTACAGAGGAAACCGGATGAAGGCGTTTTGGTGCATATTCAGATAAATAACATCGATTTCTCATATAACGTCGCGTCCTGTGGCTTACTATACCATAATAATATTACCCCCTTTTATCTTTTCAGTCTTTTGCCCTCAAGGGGGAGAAATAAAGCTGCTGTATGAGACAGAGCAGGGGCCAATATTTAGTTCTGCAGATCCAACAATCAATCATTACCACTAGTTTCAACATGTCCAAAACAGAACATGCTGGACCTCATAAAGAGGCAGCTGAAAAGAAACGCGAATGATGAGCATCAGACATAATCGCAAACCCCGGTGTGGATGTTTGTGTCTGTGCACTTTCCTGTGTGTGCATGAGCGCTTGCATGTGTATCTGATTTGTTTCCAGGAACACCTCGTCAGGGGCTTTGAGATGCAAGTCAGCACAAGTAGGAAAGTGTGTTTATATGAGCGCAGACGCATGTTCTCCCCGATGCTTCCAGGCACCTTGAATGACTTTTTTTTTCTCTCAGTGGGAGATCCTGGGAGGAGCTAAGCAACCTCAGTCATATAAACCTAAAGGCCAAAATGAGACAAGATGTGACAAGCTGCTGAACCCTTGCCATTCAGAACGTCGCCCTTTCTGTCTCTCTCTTGCTTCCGCTCTCCTTTGGCAGAAAAAAAAAACCCTCCAGCTACCCAGCTTTTACAATCTTGGTGAATCCCTCACAACTGCAATCAGTCATGATAAGGTCTTTAATTAATGCAACAGGAAAGGAGAGGTCTTAGCCGTGGAAGCTGAAAACAAGCCAGTACTTAGGGTTAAACAACACTTTGATAAAGTTACACTTCCATCTTTCTGTCCTGCTTCTTTTTTTTGCTTGACTTAAGAGTAAGCTACCACCCAATATCTAAATCCTGAATATAAAATAATGTCTCCTTTTAAATTAGTCAGTTTACCAAAATGACAAACACACGTACTTTCTCATTTCCTTTTGTATCAGGCCAAGCAGATAGTTTTGGTTTTATTTGCTCAACTTATCTGTCATTGTGATTTCTGCCGCCAGAATACAGTTCGTAGTACTTTGAAATATTACACAATCATATGTAAAAAAGAAGAAAAAAATTCACACTAAGGTCTCTTTCCAGAAACTGTGACACTCGCTACTTTAAACAAGACTATGTGATCATTTCTTCAGTTGAAAGTAATTCCATAGAAATCTGACAACAGTGACTTCAGGCTCATATCACAGCATGGGCAAAATTATTTGACTATATCACTAGAGCTCAGTGAGAAAAGTGTTATTTAGGTGAACTGGACCTTTAAGGGGGCCATTGCAGTGAAATCTGTGAATCCAAATAGGCTTTAACTTTGAAGTGACACCCATTGTTGCAGTTTTATTGGCCTCTGTCTTTGTCTCTGTGAGATGCTGGTGTGAAGTGAACTTGCTGGTTTTTGACGCTGCATGAGAAAAGGTGACAAAGCCAACATGCATACAGCATTGTTTGCCATAAACAGTCGCTGGCCAGTTAGTGGGCTCTGTTTAAATGTCTGGTCTTCAGGCAGACACAACCGCTTCCACAGATTGTAATTTTCTCACTTCCCTTGTTTGCTGATCAGCTATATTATATGTATGACTCAAAGTCAACAATGGGCTTGTACTGTTTTGAGTTGATATAATATTGTGTAAGCATGAGAAATTTCTTTTGAAATTCTGCTTCACCTGTAAAAACAGACCAACACCAATACACGTTTTACTCACTTCATAATAACAGCATTTACATTTCTGCTGTAACTTCCAGACTTATTGACATGTTGTAAGACATATAAAAAATATATTTCCCACAAAAAGTTTAATTACTTAGCTCAGTTACCTTCGCCTTTATTAAAATAATCTAAAATGTATGAATACGCAAATAGTGTTCATTTAAAAGGTTTAACTACAAGACACAAGATGTCCACCACTTCACTGAAGTGTATGTGCACTGGAGGCTTCAACCTTTTCACAAAAACGCTTGTACAGTCAGATTTTAAAAAGTGGGTACAGAACAACTTTCCTCCTTCACCAGATAGATGTGAAAGCAGGCTTCAACTGCTAAACTGTACACGCACATCATTCTGCACAGTAAAGCTCAAACATCCAAGTGAAGTCACAATAAGCAAATAACATTTTTCAGTGGAGAACGTTAAACAGGATCTATCAGGTTGATGTGGTTCACATTAAATGTCAAAAATGTGAGGCATTTCCCTTTAAACCTCCACATCAAAGCACATCAAAGCAACAGACACAACAAAATTCACACCTCGTGGTGCAGTTCTCATTTTTTACTTGCAGCTTAAAGCACATTTTGACCCACTGTCATGCCACTGTTGTGTACCCAAAACAGGCACAATGACTCACACTGGTGTTGTTTCTCTCGCCTCTTGACATACAGTATAATTACTCTATTAGGGCTCACATCATCATTGCACTTATTAAGTCTACTAGCTGCAATTGCCTCCGACTGGGCCTCATTTCATCGCTATGTGCCTTTGAGTGACACAAGCCAAATAGCCTGTTTGTTTGAATTGGCTGCTGGCTTGCACGCATGCTACATGCCAACATGGCCAAAATAGGACATGCTCAAAGCTAATAATGTCCCGTCTGTGTTCTCTCTGTCCTTTTTTTTGGTGTTGTATGGTTTATGAGCATGTGTGTTAAATCAGAAAGTTTGGGCTCTCCACTGAGATTCAACTAAACTAAGGAGTTCATCCTTTTTCACCATGGGCAAGGATCTATGAAAGTGCATTAGGCCTACTAAGATTTTGTTGTAAAGCTGTTGGACTGACTCAGTAAAAGAACCAGAAGCAATGAGACTTCAACGTAAAACAGCATTTGTGTGCAATACTTAAAGAGCTGAATAAAATAGAAAATAATAGAATGTATTTGTTGTATTTTTGGTTCCTGTGTTCATCAATACTTTAAGGCAAACATATCACCAAGCTTCATGATTGTCATTAATAGGGAAATCATCACAGTCAAGCACAAATTAAGAGGAAAAGCCTGCAGGCAAATCTCACCTTCTGTCAGCCATGTCTCTTGGAGTTGGCTTAAATCCTGGAAAAGGTCTGAACAGAGAAAGAGTGTATAATGAGCACACTGCATAATGTTAGACCACTGCTTACTAATATGTGCCTTATACCATTGACATTTAAATGCAGTAACTATAAGACGAATATTGCCTATGGGCTGTATAGACCTTGTTGTAAACATGCCACATGTAAAGAGACCAGATTGTGAACTTCAACTACTTTACCTTCAGATTCCTGAGGGGGTAATTCTGTGTCCATGTATTTCCTTTTCGCTGCCATCAACAGTCTATTTAGGGGCCCATTTCCATGCGACTTCTGCAAAACCCATAGATGTTAACAGATGAGACGTGAGAAACAGACTCCAACATAGCATTTCCAGCACATCAGTATCAAAAGAGCAAATGTCATGCTTAATGTGACATGTGTAAAGTGAAGCCACTACTTGGAAACAATTGGTAAAACAACAGCAAGAAGTTATAATAATAATAGTGATGATTTGTAATACGCTACAAATGAGAGCATACTGCAGCTATAGGTGAACATCAAGCTCCTCAAAAACAACACACTTCTCAGTTGTGGAGGCAATCGGGGGAAAAACAAACGCGCTGTTTGCGTCTGAAGAAAGTGACCATTTGGCACACACTGACACGTTCTCCAACCAAAGTATCCCACAGAAGAAACCCGCTGACAAACATTATTAAATGCAGCACTTGCTGTGCTTTAGTTTGTGTTTTTTGTGTTAGTTTTAAGCGGGTTGAGAAATAGTTTTCTATCGCGAACACACAGCTGCTTCGGCCAAAACTCGTGCAGACGCGAGACGGAGAGCGATAAAGCCCGGTAGCCGACTCATTAAAAAACCAGGCAAAAAGCATTGAAGTAACAGGAGAGTTCATCCATACGTACATTTGCTAACGTGTAAGGCACTTGCTGGTCCAAATATCCATCCATCTTATAATCCATCCGTTAACCGTTTGTGGTCATTTAGGCTGAGTTGAGTGAGATCCACGCAGCCTGCAGGGAGAGGAGGGAGCGCTGCTTGTGAATGGAGCTGCGTGGAAGCTGCATGCATAATGAGCTCCATTCACAAAAAATGCCGAGGGGAAGTGATGGCGAGTGATTACCCAGCGGGCTGCTGCCCTCTTTACAAATCTCTCTTTTTACATGTGTGTGTGTATGCGTGCGTGATAGACAGCTCGTCACATTAGGCTACCTGCAAGTTTCAGGTAAATCTGACGCACCTCACGCAACTATTTCTCCCAGTGTTTTTGGCAGAAAAATGCCGTTTTGCTGGGTTTATTTTTGGTGCAGGCTAAGTCGTGCTCTCTGATGTAAAAACATGTCAGACGGGTCATAAAGCCTGTATGAGTTATGAGCGTTATTTAGTTGCTTGTTTCTTGGGCTTTTTGCCACGTCTGCCCGTATTGCCAGGCTCCACTTTCTTTAGGAAACAGTCCAGCGCTGAAACTGTGACGGGAAACAGATGTTGCGTTTTAGCCGAGTCACAGCAACATAACCAACCCCTATTTCGACGAAAAATAACAGACACGTGCAGTTAGAGTGAGTTTTAATGGCTTTATATTGAAGTGGGGTGACTTTTAGCGCCAGCTGTGCTGTCATTTCTGTAACATACATGATTTGGGGATAATGGGGAGACTTGCTTTTCTTGCTCGGGCCAGACGAGGTTCCTGATTGGTGGATTTCCTCTTTCAAGGGCTCGAATTTCTTGCCTTTGTCCGCATGAATACACTGACTTATGAATGAAGTCTCGGTTCTCTCTATGAGCCAATCAGAAGCCCAGCAGTCGGGATCCTAGCAACCGTGGGCGGAGCTTGCGCCACAGTAGCCAATCAAATGCCGGCAGACTGCGGACTTTTATACTGGATTTTCCAGTTGTTTTTCATTCACAAAAAGAGTGAGGGAAAGTTAGAAAAACACTCCCATTCATAAAAACTTGTCCTGGCACGAAAGACCTGACATGTTTTTCTTTTTCTGCCCGGACAAACTCAAAGAACTTAACTTTGTTTACCTCATTTCATGTCTCTACCCTCTACTTATGACAAGCAGTGATCACAACAAGGCAGGGAAAAGTGGCACTACCTCTGCAGGAGCCCCGTACCTTAAAAGTGATGTGAAATGAATATGCATTCTTGCATTCTTGTGGTTTTTAAGTCTACACCACATGAAAACCACAGGATTTAAAGGTTTCCACAAAGTTTTGTACACAAAACAGAATGGCGAAATGCTACGCTGCTGCTTATTGAAACTACACTGCCTAACTAAAGCTTCACAGCTTCTTTTTTATAAAGAAGAGTCGGACGCCAGGAGACAGGAAACAAAGTTCTGAATGGATTTGAGCTTTAGTTTCAGTGGTGACTGAGATCCAGAGACATAACAATAAGCAGTTTAAGTGCATGTACACTCCACTTCCTCCTCTGTCCACTGATTTGATATCTCAAATTTAATCGCCATAACAGGTGATACTGTACATGTTATTTCCTGCTTAATGATATCTAGATGCCTGTTTAGATGTACACAACAGGCTATAAATATTACATCAGCCCTTCTCTGTACAGCCAGCACTGAGCAGTTTTACCACAGAGCAGGACATGCACAAGGATATCACAAAAGTCACAATAAATCTAAAGGGTTCACAGGAGGATTACATGGAAAAAAGGACAGAAAAAATAAAATTAGTTTACACAAAACTTTTCTTTTCTTTTTTTTTTGGGAGGGGTGACTTCTTTGACCTCTAAAATACCTTCAAATGAAACAATAAGAGTGTGGAAAAATAACTATTTGGTTGAACTCCACATTAAGGCAATAACTTGTGATATAACGTAAGGTTGAACTAGACTACTATTGAAAGGGTTGTGCTAATGGTTGAATTCTTCTGTTATTCATCACAGTAACCTCATTTAATCCCAGACATTAAAGCACGATTAAACATTATTCTGTTTTCACCACCCTGACTTCACATCACATTGGACATGACATTTCCCATTTTTTAATGTTTCAGTGTATAATAAGGAGGATCTATTAACAGAATGCAACATTATATCCAAAACTATGTTTTCAGTGGTGTATAAAGACCTTACATAATGAACTATTGTTTTTATTGCCATAGATTGAGCCACTTATGTCTACATACACTGCGGGTCCCCTTACATGGATGTTGCCATGTTGCACCCCCATGTTTCTATAGTAGCCCAAATAGACAGATGGCTGTACAGAGTGTGTTTCGTCACTACGTTGAATATATATGAAGAAGAAGAACTTCTCAAATAGTTGTAATGATACAGGCATAGAAAGAAAAATGACTATTTGGTTTAATTGCTCATTATGGGGTCAGTAGTGAAGGTTGAGGTTTACTCTTCTAAGACCTCATGTAAACTGGAAGACAAATGGAAAGTGCTGATTTTGTGCTGATGGTAATGATGGAATCCTGTTTTTAATTTCCACAAACTTATTTGTCCCAGATATTAAAGCATGACTCAACTTTAATAAGCTGTTACCACAGATTATTGGCAAATTCCTGGACTTGCAAAAAAGTTGCACATGATATGTGACATCAAATCATGTGAGCTTTTTAGACACAAAATCCCCCATTTTCTATTTGAAAATGGTGTTTTTTGCTGCGAATCATCTCTCTCTTTCTCTTTGTAACATAAACTTCTCACGTGTGACAAATATTGATACGCTTTCAAGTGAATTAAATAAAATGTCTTGTATGGAAAAACACTCTCCCTTGGCTATCTCTCACCTCTCACCCATGAGGGAAATGTTTTTTTACATCTAAAGAGGTAACTGTCAAATGTGATTTCAGGAAGAATACAACGTGGGGGAAAAAGTGGACTTTTGAAATGTGGCACGTGTTTGGAAAGCACATGTGTTTTTAATTCACATGTGGTTGACATCTTTAAATTGAAAAAAATGAATGGGGAAGAAACAGCCATGTTAAATACTTACAAGGTTATACGCCTACATTCACCATTGTGCTGAGACAGTCATGTTGTTAAAGCTTGCAGAGGATTTACAACCTTTAGGATGAATTGAAATTTTAAAGAACATAGGCAGTTGCCATAGACAACATCTGTGTGTTTCAGTTACATACACACTACACAGTACTGAAATGCATTGAGAAATCTGTTGTAATAGTCATCCACCCATGAGTCTAATATAGCTTTGTCAGCAGAGAGATAAGTACTAACAGAGACAGAGGGGAGACATTTTAAGTTCAGTGCGGTGCTGTGGAGTGGACTCAAAGTGCTTATTGATCAAAGCTGGCTGTGCTTGATGGATGGGTGAAATGTTATTATAGCTTCAGCTGTTCTAGTTATTAAGAGACAGAGTGAGATGCGTTGAGATTTAGGTAGACAGGGAGAAATATTCAGAGAGTGAAATTCTTTCAAGAGAGAAGCAAAACAATGGAGAAAACTGAAAGCTTGAATGGAATGAAAGCATAAGAAATGGAGAGATGTGGAGAAAAGAAGCCAGAGGCCTAGGCAGCTGTGGGGGATGGTGATGTTTGGAAGGCTTGTTGACAACACCTCTCCATCTTTCCTCTCATTTCTCTTTGTGGATTCGTCTTCCTTCTGTCTTCCCTCCTACTCCTCCTGATAAGGCTGATGGTGACTGATAAACAAATGAAGATCTATGATAAAACAAGGACATCACACAGGGACTTACTGGAAGCATGATGCATGATCATAACATCCAATCACACCAAGTTTTTTTCTCAACTCGGGTTGACACAATATTTATCTGTACAAAAATACTTTTTGATGATTTATTAATTTCAATGTAACCTTAGCACATGGTAACCAACATTCTTGTTGCATGAACAGGAAACACAGCAAACTTCCAATTATATCTCATGATCTTTATCAGCACATGAAGTGTGTCCATCATTGTAGATGTTCACATTTTCTTTTTTTCTGAGCACTTTTAAAGTCCACATTGGCGTTAAAAGTTGAGTTAAGTCAACACGGACAAGTTCATGTTGTGTATTTACACGATGAACAACCATAAGCATGCATAAATAAAAAAATACATGTTCATCAAAGTCTATGAAAAAGGTACTGCTTTCCCACTCAGTCTGAGAGTGCTCCCTGTGATATGAATGATGTACATTTAATGTATGTTTACTTTTCTGTCAAAATAGTAGGCAGCCTCCAAGGTTGAAGATTGTGTTTGTGTTCACCTGCCACTTCAACAATGATATCTCACTTTCTTTCATAAACTAGCCCATCTTCAACAAGCAGCGGTCCATAGTGTGCCCCTACTGGGAATGTAATGGGTTCTCATAACAATCATTGCTCTGATTTGCCAAGCAATACCAGAACCAAAACCAAAACCAAGCCATAAGGGTTCAATACATGTGTGCTAATATAATAATTCCTCCCTAAAAAAAACACTTTATTCATTTGTCTTTGTTCATTTTTCTGATGTATTTACATTATGCACAAGTAGTAATCATTAAAAAGTTCACTCACAAAAATCCTTATAGTCCTACATGCATTTATTTATTGTTCTGAGATTAAAAAGTGTCATTCTTTAAGATTTTTAAAAATGAAATAGCTAATTCTTGAGATGTTTGGTTGCTAAATGGTCCACTAACTTCACCAGCTAATTTAAAACTATATTCTGTACTATCTAACTAAATCTTTCTGCATACCTAATTCATATAGATAGATAGATAGATAGATAGATAGATAGATAGATAGATAGATAGATAGATAGATAGATAGATAGATAGATAGATAGATAGATAGATAGATAGATAGATAGATAGATAGATAGATAGCTATAGCTATCTATCACAGGACATTCATTGTACATGGATGACATTAATTCTCATTATGAACGCTGGGCATCACACGACCATTTAAACAAACAGGACTTACACTGAGGCTGGAGACCGCCAGGGAGCCCTGGTTTGTTTGGAGTGTTGAACGGGCTTCCGAGTAGGAGCAGAGCCTCTCTCACGTGCCATGCCAACTGAAAAATAATTCCTAATGCAAACACTCATTGTGTTTCACAAAGGGCAGTCTGTTGTTTCACATGCCCCTGCACATAACCTGCTTGCGTGTCTGAGACAAATAATTTCCATTTTTTTCTGACCAAAAATAAATTCACCTTCACCTAAGTTTCCTGACTCATCTCACATCCTTACTATGCCACTTTGCCAAATCTGGACCCCCCAGGGCTGCCTGGTGTCCTGCTTATGGGAAGCCCTAGGTGTCTAACTTACGTCCAGGAGAACATTTCCTCAGCAAACAATACATACCTGAAAATAACTCCAGACAAAATAGAGCCAGCTATGTTTAGTGCATGATTTTAAAAATGCAAAGAGGACTTCCTTAAAAGGTCGAGCTGGATTATTTGAACTTGCAACCTTCCTGGAAAGATTCCATTGTTTGGGGTGTTAAAGCACTCTATATCATGTTGCTCTTGGAGAGCTGCCCTGAACAGGCATGCATCCATGTCTTGATTATGAGTGAGCATCTAAACAGTGAACACACTATATTTTAACCTGAGCGTACAAGAAAGGTAAAAGTAAATTTGCGATTCACTTCTGTTGACATGATTGGTTGTTAGCTAGAAGCTGTTCCAGGATTTTGATTAACACCTCCTGGCGTTGTGCTCCTGTGGCTGGTGCAAGGGATTGTCACTGCCTGCCGGATTTTAGACCACAGACACACATCGAGTGATTTCCCACTCGTGCACCACCCCTGTGGAATTCCTGGCAGTGATGTTCAGTCAGCACCCCAGACAGGCTATGCTTGCCTCCGCTGAGCCCAGCCTTCTCTCAGCAACAGATGAGGTGTGTGCATGTGTGTGAGAAGAATGAGAGTAGACAGAAAGAGATCTTTATTAGTGTGTTTATGAGAAAGTGCGTCATGTTTAATGCATGCACTTACGTATGTACGCTCCTATACATCTCCTCCTCTTTTGCCTGTGTGTGTGTGTGTGTGTGTGTGTGTGTGTGTGTGTGTGTGTGTGTGTGTGTGTGTGTGTGTGTGTGTGTGTGTGTGTGTGTGTGTGTGTGTGTGTGTGGGGTAAAATCCGCCCAAGGCCTGTTCTTCATTCTCCCAGGACACAGCACCGTTGCTGGGATGCCTGCTTGTGTATAGCCATGGTCAGGAAATGTCACTGTTGGCATCTGACGAGGACTAGTGCGCCAACCCAAGCGTGCCTCCTAGCCACCTGCGGCCCAACCTCCTCTGCCGCAGACACTGGCTCGCTTGTTTGTTCACCGTCCATTCCTTGCCATTCCCCACCAAATTCAGCCTGTCTGGCCTACTCTGGGCCTGTGAAAGATCAATCAGGTGAGCACAATAGCATTTATAGGGGTGTTTTTGACTGGCAGCCCTGAAGAGAAGTAGCTGCCATGCAGCTGCACCGGCCCAGCTGAGCTGCCAGATAAAACACAAAGCTGACTCTAAACCCCTCTCCCCCACACAGATACACAGACACAACAAAACACCCATTTTAACTGTTGGTAACAGGAGAAGATATATCACTATATTTATTTATTTATTTATTTATATCAACTAAAACATAAAGGTAAAACCCACCTTTTTAGCCTGGTTTATGCTTAGAATGGTTCATGTTTGCTACAGTCTCATCTTAATTTTAATATTTTATCTTATTATTAGATCATTGTATTGCATTAGTCAATCATTGTTTTCTTTCTACTGACCTTTTATTGGTATTAGTTAGCTGTCATTCATATAGCTTCATATACACACTTTGCCAATAAATCTGACTCTGATAAAATATGATTGAAAGCATTTCGTTTGCAGTTAAAACAGTTTATATGGTAAGACTGGGGTTTTTCAAAGTCATCAACAAAATCAGACTAATCAGAGATTAGATGAGAATAATATAAACATAAAATATCACCAGCCCTTTGAATTAAAAAGAATTATTTTTAACAGATTTTTAAGAATTTCTAACATTTGCTATGAATTAATTACTCAGAGTTAACATTGCTGTGAATATATGCAAATGCACATGTATTCACATTCATATATGTTCACACATTCACACTGTAAAACTGACCCTGTATTACTACCCAAGGGCACATCATGGAGACCAAACAGTGTTGGAAACATTGTTTTGTTCTAAAAGCAGGATGGCTTTAAGGAGATACAGAGGAGCCTTGTTGATGGTTCGCTCTCTTTTTGTCCTCCTCACTCATTTGCTGCCCACACAGGGCTGGTTTTGTGTAAACCCTCCTATTGTTGCCACCAGCCCCCTCTTCAGCTACATTTCCATTTATATCCCATTTTCCACTTCATTTGCCTGCTAATTTGGGGGAGACAAAAAATCCCATGTTATGTCATTTATAGTGATGCAGCTGGTTTATCTAGCCATACAAGGGGAAAACCAGTGGGGCTGGCCCCGGGGCATGGCCTCATCAAAACTGCCTCTGTTGAATCAAAGGCAGGATATGTTGATTGTAGGACTGTTTGGCATACTGACGATAAAGATGTCTCTTAAGAATTGAACATAAAGGGACACTCAGTTTTGAGTTGAAAAGCCAACAAAAGCCAGATAAATAGCAAGTTAGCTTTTCTGATGCTCTGCTCCACATTTTCTGCTGGGGGTTTCATGGTTTTGCAATCCCTCATTGTAGTGTTTTCACAAGGGAGCCTATCTAATTTTGTTGGATTCCTGCTTGTAATGACTCTCAATCCTTGTAAACTCTGTGGTGTAAACAATGCCTCCAGATCTTTCCACCAAAACAACATACAAGCCTGTTTAGAGGCCTGAACAAGTGGGCGGTTGTGTTTAGTTTGGGTTTATCCGGTACTAGGAGACCTGATAACATAAGGTCACTCAGCTTGACCGCAGATGTCCCACCATGGATGGATTTAATAGGATGTGAAGATTACATAAAAACTCACCTTTACAGAATGGTTTCTGTATGAGCCTTTGTAGTATGTGTCGCTTTCTATATGTTTTTTTTTCTTTACATATTATTCTAAATTGTAGGCTAGACGATGTCATACATGCTACAACGATCATCACCATCACCACAAACTCAGCTTTTACTTCAAGTTTTATACAATTATAATTTACCATATAGGGTATATGGTAAATAATAATTGTGTAATATACATTGTATTATATTGTGAAGAAGTGCTATACAATAAATTCTCCTGTTTCCATTACATTAGGTTTTTCATATTACTCTTAATATGTTCAGTATTTGAAATACTTGTAGATCACATTTTGTTTCTGTCACGACACAATGAAGAATACTACACTGTATATTAAATGGATTTAAAGATGGCGGATGGGTGCTATTATAATGTAAAATTAAAATCATGGCACACATACTGTGCATACCTATACATCATCTGAATAAATCCACTGTGTCATCACTACATACATAAAAACAACAGCAAATTAAAAGATAAAAGGTGACCTTTTGCACCTGTAAGGACCAGCTAATGCCCTACATGTATGAAATGCCTGGCACTACATGCTGTCTTTGAAGTGAGCAAACAGGGGTAGAAGTATGTGAGACTGGCACTCGTGCCATCCTGTGACATCTGGGACTTCACCAGGCCAGCAATGCGCACAGCTGCCCATGATGGAGGTGCATGTGCTGTATGTGGGACTGATAGTTCAGAAGCAATGAGGACAAGGTTTAAGGGCTATTACCATAAGCTGTGTCCTTGGGGCTGGAAATGCCAGTGGGTTTCTGCGATGTAGTCCTAATGAATGGTATCCTTTGACAGACACCGGATGCCTCTCAGTGATATTAGCACTATGTTTATGGTAATTGAGGGTTACTTTTAGTAGAGGCTGGTACCTCGATATGAGCATGTACTGTGTACAGAGCTTTGTGTTCTTTGAAAGCCTCATCACAGGAGTTTGGCCGAGAGTCAAACAACTACCTTGTTAGTCTGAATTTCCCTTTGAGAGTGTAAAAATCACAACATGCCACTACCATGGCCAGTTTAATGGAACACATTTGATAGGTTTGACCAAAAGCAACACCAGCTCTGTTAGTTGACAATCTACTCTCACGTCAGCACGTGTTATTGATGACTTTGGACTTCCCCTGTTATGCCTCTTTTAACTTTAGAACACACACAATGAATTGTGGGTAATTGCCTCATACAGAAATTGTCCATGAAGGACCCCAAAACACAGCGAAGAAGCCCTCAAGCACTTTCCGATTTCACAGTGTGACAGCCCTGAGCTGTCATGGACTTAACTTGAGGGCTGTAAGGGGTGGACTTTGGGAAAGGGCCTAACACTGGGAATACGCTGTGCTCACTTAATCTAAACAATAAACATGTACTGTGCAATCACTTGAGTTTTCCAATACAACACACTTCAGCAGAAGTGAAACAGTTTATCCCTGGAAATAGGTATCCACTAAAAAGTACACGTTTTGGAGACTTTCCATACCCAAAGTTATATTTACGACTCAAGTTGATAGCTGAGATCTGGGAACCTGACACCACTGACAAGAAACAAAGAAAGCAAGAAACACAAGTGGCCAAATGATTAGAAAGGTTAAAAGAAAAAAAACTGCTTAGCCAAATATACTGCATATTGAAGAGAAATGAAAAGCAAATTCTCTGAAAATTCTTTGATCAAAAGTCAGTTGAATGCATTTATCACAGTTTGCAGCCCAACTACCTGGTTTAATTTTTACTTCATATGTGTGTGCGTAAAGCATGCCTTACATTTCTTGCCTCATTGGACTTCTTTTTTGCAATGTTGTTGTGTTTTCAGATCTCTGCAATCACTTTGGTTATCTTAACTGATAGAAACTACAAAAGTAAGACCTGAGTTGAAATAAACCAAAATTTTCTTTTAACACTGCTGCCTAGCTTAGATGTTAGAATAAGTAAAGTAGAGATGTTTTCTTCTGTCTTCAGTTTTGAGGGTATAGCGCCATGCAGCATGACATAATAAAAAAAATATTCTATTGAAAAAACTTGGGCCCGTATTGCGGGCAATGCTAAGTGACCCCTCCTTTCTCGTGTCATGCTATATTTGCTCTGCTCAGGTAAAACTGCACTGATGTCAACCCTCCCTAACATCAGAGAGATGAAGTCAGTGGTGTTTGAAGGAGTGAGATCATTTTTCCATTGACTGCAGAGTGGGGCAGTGTAAGGGACACCTCTTGTGGCAATCAGGGAGATGTTGCTTGTCTGCCTGCTTGCCTGTCTGTCAACCTGCCTGTCTCTCTGCTTTTATTCTTTTCTGTTTATGCTGAGCTAAGATAGTCACCTCCTGGCTCAAGTTCTGGACTTATCGCACAGATATGAGAGAAGTAACCCATGTATGTTCTAATTATCATCTAACTCACAGTAACACATAAGCTGTTCTTACAAAAATATCAAATTGTTCCTATAGGAGCTCAATCCAACACTGAGTTGGATTTCATATGAAATCCAATTGTCTTGTCTAGTAGAACCTAAAAAAACCCTCAAGTATTATACTTATGGATTTCTTAACATCCAGTGCAAACATTGGTCACTCTTCTTCCTCACGATGCACAGATGCAGTTTAGCGCATTCTTTTCGTTTGCCTTTGTCTCTCTCTCTCTCTCTCTTTCTCTCTCACATACACACACGAACAGGAATGCACATACTTAAGTGTATAAGACACATGTAGTAACTGACATACCTTAACTGGAGCACAGAGAAGCACATTACACCTGTGAGAACACACTATAAGAAACAACATGAAACAAAACACTCACACTGATGCCCCAAAACAAACAGGACTACGCACAAACACACACATGCATGCACCACGCCAACCACCCTCCCCCCCTTTTACCCATCTCAGCATGACATCAGCTCGTCCTGGGTTACTCGGCCTCCTGAGTGTCCTGATGGCAGAGATAAGGCAGGAAAGTCACTGATTAGCTGGGAATCTCGTTACACATGGAGCAACGGATGCCTCCCTTCTTCCTCCTCCTCCTCCCCCTCTCTTCTCCACCGCTCCTCAACTCCTCTCCTCCATCACTGATGAGCAATTCTGAGACCAAATGATGAAGCAGAAATAAATGTAAAAACAAACATATAATAGCCATTGACTCACATGAAAAGCTGGACCTATGGTCTTAACTGAACAAGAGTTAAATAGACAGTACATACCTTCAACATCTACATTTATTCATTTTAGCTGACGCTTTTATCCAAAGCGTTTTATGTCAGAAGTCGCACGCCTCTGGAGCAATTAGGGGTAAAGTGTCTTGCTCAGGGACAGGGGTGAATTGTTTGGCAATAGCTTTAACCAGACTAGTGGCATGGCTTCAGGGATGTTGGTTTGTCTGATGGTCCACCACTTTAGTTGATAACTATTAATGGATTACCATGACATATTATGATCCACAATTATGGGATGAAGAGGATGAATTTTAACGAGTCTGGTGATCCTCTGACTTTTCAGTTCCAGATTGGTTGGCGTACAATATTATGCAAACATTTGTGGTTCTCAGATGATGTATCTCAATGACTTAATTTTTCCTGTGGGGCTGTGTGTGACCACCATTTCTGTAACTTTCCAAAACCCAAACTGATCCAAGATTCACACCTCTCCTCCACTTCACACCATGATTGGCCAGCTGTGCGGAGGTGAGAAAGCAGCCTTTGGTTGAAACCTCTCTCTTCATCTCACTTTTTTTTTAATCCTTAACACGACTGCCAGATTTAATGTGAACTACTGAGTGCAACCCTGTGAATTCCAGGAGAGATAGTCTGAAAATGTGCACCGTTATTCCCATATTTAAACATTAACTTTGAGGGTGACCATTCACAAAAACTACTTATTTTCTAGTGTAAACCTGGCCTTGGTCTTGTTTATACTTACTATACCAGAATCCCCAAAAAATACAGATGGATTAGACTGTAAATCAGTCTGAGGCAGTATGAGCTGGATGTGTTGTTGACTTAAGCGCTCTATTCTTCTGATGTTACAGCATTTCCCAGCAATGTTGCAAGGGCGTTGTTGCTTTGCTTTGCTGCAGTTGTGCCCATTGTCTCGGGTACAAGGAGAGCAAACGTATGCTTGAGGGAGCCCCTTTTAAGACTCAATCAGTCTTTTAGTGGGGTCCACTGACCCAGAAAATGGGTTTCCACAGCCAGAGGAAATGATACTCAGTAATCACCTTACTGGCAACACTGGGGAAGAAATGCACAGGGATCTCACACATAGTTGCAGAATAGAAGAAAATAGAATATGTTCACAAACTGAACCTTTTTCATTGGTGACGTATTCTTTTTCAAACCAGTTTCTTTCTTGGCAGGTAATCCATACGTTTGGTTTTTGTATTGTTTAGAGCTTTAGTTGCTACATCCTTACCTACCGTGTTTCCCACACATTCCTGTCATATACTTATTATTAGAATTCTCCAGAGCTGCGAGCAGGTGTATCATGTGTCCCTCGGGTTACTTTCTCATGGGAGGTGTTAAGGTACAGCAAAGGCAAATGATCATTCTCAACCTCAGTT
The DNA here is from genome assembly GCA_024633595.2 of Lepomis macrochirus. Taxonomy (NCBI): domain Eukaryota; kingdom Metazoa; phylum Chordata; class Actinopteri; order Centrarchiformes; family Centrarchidae; genus Lepomis; species Lepomis macrochirus. The sequence continues at coordinate 7,831,363 of JALXJV020000023.1, forward strand.
TTACTTTTGATTTGATTTGATTTGTGTAAAGATGTGTTAGAGTAAAAAACCATACACAAATAATTTTTGTATTTTTTTTTTTTTTTACCATGCTCCACAATATTTGAAATATTGTGAGGCATGGTCTGATGTCAGTCTGTGGGTTGGTCCTCCACTTTGGTCCACTCTCAAATATTACATTACTTTTGGGACAGATGCATATTCCCCCTGTGTAATCAGTCAGATGGCTTTACTTTAAGTGTTAAGTGACCTTCTTTTGCTACTCCAGCGTAAGGCATGTGAAAAAACCTTGCTATATCCCTGAAGCTAATAATGCCATGTTATGAAACAAAATTCATCTGATACGGGTGGGTCTGGTTCAGGTGAAAACATTTTCCCTGTGCTTTTATGTTACACATACCATTGCATATTCACAAGTGATTCTGTATAGGTCATTCAGGCACTTGTTATTTAAGATCTTTGGAGTACCTGTTTTGACAGGCATGCCTACTGTTCTGACGTGGAGTCTAGTTTCACACAGGAATTTATTGTGTGATAAAGATAGAATGATTGATTTACTTTATTCAGAAAGCATATGCAACAGACAACTCAATTACAGAGACCTTATTGTACATTATCCATCAATTGTAGTTAACAAAGCAAGTTAAACAATAGTTAAGTTAGTTTAATTTAAGTTTTGTTAAACATATATGTTATTTAATGTAACTTAAATTAAATGAAAATAATTATAAAAGCTTTGTAAATATTATTGGATGGTGTGGTACAGGTTTTCAATGCAGTGTTCTGATATGTTTGGCATACTGAAGAACTCTATAAAGTGGGACTAAGAGACGAAACAGCACATTCTTCTTCTTACAAAATGAAAAGTTGAAATGACAAGCCATAAAACACCTCCTTAATTCAATATAATCAGGAATTTAGCTTTATTGATACAACCTTATTTGGTCTGGTATGACCAATTGTGCATGGTGGCTAATGTAATCAAATGTTAAATTGCTAAATTCTTGTCAACATTGCTGTGTAACCAACTTGATGGTTCCTCTGTTCTTGTACCACTGTTGCGTCATGGTAATTGTCACTTGTGGAAATTGCTGTTCAGCAAAAAATGATGTGGAGTCACTTAAAAGAAATAATTAGACATTTTGGAAAATGCACTCGTTCACTTTCTTGCCAAGGCACATATGACATGATCACTAACACTGATCTGTCTGTTAAATGGAGCTACAGCGAGCAGACAATTCGCTTAGCTTATTATTAAGAATAGAAACAGGGTAAAACAGGTGGCCTGGCTCTGTACAAAGGTAAAAAGGATCCACCTACCAGCACCTCTAAAGCTCACTAAATAATGTGTTATATCTTGTTTGTTTATTATGTACAAAAAAACCAAGAGTAAAAACGGTAAGTTGTGGTTTTACTAGGTTTATGTATTGGCCTATGTCTTCATGGTCACAACAAGATATCTTTATGATAAGCTAAGCTAAACTCTCCAGGCTCCAGCTTCATATTTAATGGACAGAAATGATAGTGGCAAAGCAGTGTATTCCCCAAAATGTTAACTAATTAATGACACATTAAGCTTTTTCTTGATGCAAGATCTTGTTAAGTATATTCCCATTCTGTTATGAAAGGGCTCAATCATAAAACTCAGACTGTGGACATGTGTAGTCTTGTTTTCATTTTGTTGTTCTGTGTTATCTTTCAGTTTTTGTTGTACTGGCCACAACTCAGGACAGTGCGACAAAGCAAAATAGAAGCGGAAAACATCGGAACAAAACATGTGATTACTTAAATCCGCTCTCTGACCACGCATCTACCTGAACAAGTGGCTGGAACTGCTGAATGTAAGTGAGAGCAGATGGCAAAGATGATGAACTAAGAGAAGACGATAAGCTTTATGGTGACGTCCCCAGGCAACACAGTGCGGGTGAGATAAAATTCTGGTGCTGTATTTGATATGAGTAAATATTTTGGAGGGTGGATGGTGGCAACCATATAGTGAATGACTAGTCTGTCATAGTGAGTTCCACTTTTCATAAATGAGAAGTGCAAGAAGGACTACTTTGTTTCAGTATCTTGTTTTATTGTGGTGATTGTTTTCTTTCCAGTAATGATGTCTGGAAAGGAAGGGGGGTGGATTTAAGATGTTTAAAAGTGGTTTAGTGAAACATTGGTTCATTTGGAAGTCACAGACACCACCATGAGGTCACAACTGGTAGAGCACAATATCTTTTCTGGCCTGCAGATGGTGTTGGCGCAAAGTTTGTCCTTTAGAAACAAAATGAATGCAAAGTAATCTTACTTTTGTGCAGAGTACTCACACGTGTTTCACCTTCACAGGGAAATAGCAGAAACCTTGTATGTGTAATTGAATCCAGAATGCCAGGTCGGTTAATACTGGACAAAGTTCAATACCTGGCTTTGAAAGGACTTGCATAGGTGGGGAGCAAAACTGTCACTCAGGCTGCTTAGGGGCAGCTCAGCAGTGTGAGTCACAGATTCAAAGGTGCCTTGTGTGTTGCTTTTTACTGACATGGTTATGTTTGCACTTCTGTAACAGTGCAGAAAAGAGGGCATGTAAGAATTATAACTTTTGAATTATTTGTATTTGTGTTTGGCTCATGTTATGTGCTGGCAGAATTGTATAGGCATCTTGGCTGCATGAATTTAAATTTCCACATGAGGTATACCAGCATAATATGCTTAAAGTATCCCATATATATATATATATATATATATATATATATATATATATATATATATATATATATATATATATATATATATATATATATATCTTAAGGTATTGTAGTGACAAGATTCTTGTTAGTTCTGTTTCAAAAACTTTTGGTAAAACTTAATCTTTCTTATTAGGGACCTCAAGTAAAACAACCTGAGCAGATCTAATTGGCTACACAACTGTGTGAATATGCAGATTACCATCGTTAATGTTATCATTAACACCTGTGCTTTTCCTACTTTCAAAAATGTGTCCTGTGGAAAAGGCTATTTCTAAATAGAATATTGTTTTGAAATTTGATCATGTAAAGTTGTTTTGAATGTTTGTATTGTGGTATATAAATGTCAATAAACTAACTAACTAACTAGTTTAAATGATCCTAGCACCCCTGGAGTCATCATTGTTTCTAGGCCCTGTAATGGTGATATGTACATTCTTCATCTGACCGGTGAAATAGCCTAAACCCCCGAAAGATGAATGTAAAATTACATAATCCTCAACAACATTTGGACCAGGGACACTTCAGAACAATTCAATCAGAGATTGTTCTCAGCCATTTGGCATCCATATCCATTTGATCCATGGATGTGAAGTACAGAATGTGAGGTGCCACTAGGTGGCATCAATGACCTACTATTATATTTTCAGGTCTGCTTAGTCAACAGAAAACAAGGATACGTTTAAAAGGTAATAATTCAATATCACAATAAATATAATTGTGTGAAAAAATCTAAGAATAATAAAAAGAAAAGCATAAAGCACCGTGGACATAACTTAATTAATAATGATTACTTGTAAAGGTAATAACTTCAAAAGTGCCAACAGAAAGGCTTGAGTGATAGCGTTTTATGATCATACCATGTCATCAATTTTCAATATTTATTGTCCCACAAAAGGGAAATTTGATGTGCAGTGGTGGCTGAAACACTACATTAACAAACAACACAGTAATAAAGTATGGGAAAACTATGACATTCAACACGACAAAGGCTTTGTCATATCTTATTGAACAATGAGTAACAAATAGTGACATGTGATTTTTAGTGTGTATAAAACCTTCAGTCATGATTTTCTGTTTTCAATTTAGTGTTCATCAGTGACCTATCACTGGTGTACTGATATTAATGATATTGATGAGCCCATTGAAGAAAAAACTCTATTCATATGGCAAGGCAAGTGTATATTGTAAAGCGACTTTCATTGACAAGGCTATTCAAAGTAGATTACATAAGACATAAAGGGCATTAAGACAAGATACAAAAGAAACAGGAAGGAAGATATGAAAAGACATAAATAGAATTTGAAAAGTAAAATGAAAAAAATGAAAAAAGAGATGCTAAAAAAGAATAAGTCAGAATAAACAATTAAATATAAATTACAGCACAGCTACAGTGCGGTGAGATAAGAATAAACATCCCCAAATTCAATTTGATAAACAGTGGTAAACAGAAAGGCCTTGATTCAAAAGAACTGAAAGTTGGAGCAGACTTCAAGATGTCTGGGAGTTTGTTCCAGATATGTGGTGCATACAATCTGAATGCTGCTTCTTGGTTTTGACTGTGGGGACGGGAGGTTTCATAACAGAGCAGCAGATCAGAGTTGTACTTTGGCCCTAAAACCATTCAGTGCTTTGTAATGCAACAGCAGTATTTTAAAGTCAGTTCTCTGACACAGGAAGCCAGTGTAACGATCTAAAAATTGGATCAATGTGGTCCACTGTCTGAGTTTTAGAGAGGACACTGAAAACCTACGGTATAGTAATTTAATATAGTAACTTCATTGAGATTTTGCTTCTTATTTTTGCTTACAATAAGTTCTAAATAATCAAAATCTTCCAACACAATCATACAATCTCTGCAGCATAAACACAGTTATTTTCTAAGGGCAATTTATATGAAACACATATCCTATGATGTCAAGATGTCTTAACATTTAGCTTGCAGCAAAAGATCAGAAATAAGCTGAGGTTGTGATAAAGAGAGAGACGGTGATGGATTTGCTGTCTCTCTCTCTGTTTCTTGTCTTTCAGATGTTTTAGATAACACTTTTATTTTGAGTCTGAAACAAGATATTGCTCGAAAAAGATCTAACACACTCCATCAAACTACTCTGTGGAAGTTCAAGATTAAAACAACTGAAATGCATACAAATGCCCCCAGTCCTCTACAGTGTCTGACTCAGTTACATTCACCAGTGATGGAGTTATCATGGAAGCGGTGGAGAGCATATATATTTTCTCCATAGATTTGTTTCCTTCACCGCATTGTGGAGCAGTATTTCAATCTTGCCCACTTGTTTGACCTCTGCGGGAAATCTGGTAATGATGTCACTTTTCCGAGCCTATCAAGACCAATTAGTGTACAACACAAGGACACGTGCACACAGGCGCAGACAGACACACATAAACACTCATACGTACGCACATCCACGCACTATAATTAAGAATAGACTTACATAAACAGAGTAATACAATATCTTAAAACCCATTTAGAGGGAGCACTGAAATAAACCTTTGGCTTATTACATTTGTCAGGTCTTTCAAACTGATTGGTCTGTCTCTTTCCTTCTCTCTCAGACATTTTTTCCCCCCTCAGACTGATGAAATATTGTGCAGGAGATGAGTGAAATCTTGCCTGCTCTGACACACAGAGGTTGTTAGAGAGAAGTCTGGAAGGACGTATACATGCAGAGCAGAGGAGAAGCAGGTAATAATGGTAGGCTTTTTGGAACAGACCCTAGCTGGAGCAGGTTTCACCAAGGTCATCTTGTTCCCTTCTCAGAGTCTGCGGGTGTAGAATAACACGGCGCTGTGACCCGGTGTCTCGTCCACATGACAGATTGACAGAAACACTATTTCTCTCTGTCTTTTTTCTTGCAGTTGAATACAAATCTCTCAAGCATTCTTTTCTTTTAATGAGAAAGTGAGAAGTAGGAACAGGATACAGACAAGGAAAGATCTGGTGGGATCCAGGCCAACAGAGTCAAGTTGACAGGGAACATTGGAGAGAACATTTTATTCATATCAAATAAGCCCAATATTTGTGGTTAGAATTTTGGAGCACAGAATTTCCCCTATAAAACAGACTAAATGTCTGGAACATATCATAATAGTGATTGCTAAGCAGACTGTGATAAATGTAAACATGTGCATATACTATCATATTTATGTACTGAAAGTACTGGAAACTGCTGAGTACCATAATGACATATCAATATATGGTCAGATGAGGTTGTGCCTGAAATAAGTTGGCATTTGCTGTATACTGCACTATATTTACCCTCCACTGTTTTGTTTATGTTATGTTGTGTTCCAATTGTTAGTGTCAAATTGATGCTGAAGAGTCTATTGCACGTACAATACTCACTGCAAGCAATCCCACAATGCAATGCACCCCAATTTATAGATCCAAAACTTTGTGACGATGATCCATCCAAGTGTCAGAAATCTCAATTTAGTGCTCACTATTGAGTAAACTATTGAGTGTCAGTGATGCAGAAAGTATTTGATATTTCTATATAAGTATTAAAAGCATAATTTTGGTATTGACATCAATCAGGTACTAAGCCCTCCTCACTGGTCTCAATATACTGCTGCCAGAGTTTTAGCAAGAAAGCACAAATCTGATCACACCTGTTCTGAGATCTGTGCACCAGCTTCCTGTTAGTTTCAAATTTGATTAGAGTATTTTACTTCTTCTCTATAACGCCCTGCATGGCTTTGGTCCTGAGTACCTCTCTGTCCTGCTTATCAAATATGAATCTACCCTCTTATGTCATCTGGCTTGGGCCTTCTGGTTGTTTAAGGGCCATATCCAATGCTGCTTAAGTGGCTTTTGGTTTTTATGGACCTAGCCACCGGAATATTTTGCCAGATTGTAGATCCAACATTAACATGTGTAAGTTTGGAAGCAGAATGAAAATATATATAAGCTAAAAATAGAGATTTTTGCTTTTTAAAAAGGTGGGGAAAGAATAAGAGTGAGAAAGGTACAGTATGGCATAAAGGAATCTCAGCCGTTATTGGACCAGGATCTTGCAGTTTGTTAGTACAGTATTTTAAAGGGATAGGTTCACATATATCTATCTTAAAACATTACTAATATCTACCATACGTACAGTGGAAGAGCAATAGGTTGCTATAATTATTTCTCCTGTTCATATTGGCTGTGATGTGATCCCTTCCTAAAGCGAGCTCAGACTTGAACAAATCTTTCTATCCTTTAATGTTCTTGCTTTTCAGTGATGCACATTGAATGAAATGAGCTAAAATCTAAAAATAAACTCTAAAAATAAAGTTTTGTTTGCTTTCTTGTATAACGGGAAGGCATTCTGGTCGGAAATATTTAAATGAAGACACTTGGTGATGGTATTTTGTTCTCAAGAGGAAATGTCCTGAGTCCTGATCATAAATGTGTAACACTTGGCATCTCTTTTAAAATGCACAACAATGCAAATCTGTCTAAAGAAAAGGCCTTGGGTTCATGCACTTGCGTCGGGCGCGCTGTTTGCATCCGGCCAGACAAGGAATGTAGATTTACAAGCCTGTGCAGCCATGCAGATGTGGAACCAAAGAGCAAGTGTTATGGTGTATCCCCTGGTGTGCGAGCCCACTGTCTCCTCTCCCCATCCCCCATCCACACCCCTTCTGGCCTTCCATGTCGTCCACTTCTCCTCTCCTCTGCCCCTTCCCCCCATCAGCGGCAGGAGCTGCAGCATCCCTGCTGGGCCTTGCCTGTTTATCTCTTCCGAAGCAGCCATGATTAATGAGGCCCTGAACACATCCTCTCTTTCCCCTGGACCTGGGGAGCCCCACAGCTGAGTAAACAGGCCCAGACGCTGTTCCACCCTTCTGCCACGATCCTGAGCCTTAGGTGGGTCAACAGGGAACCCCCCCTACTACAGGTAGCAACTCACAAGATCTGTCAGAACTTTGCTGTACTGCCTGTATTACTAAAAGTCTTAGATATATTGTGTTGCCCGACTTGTGTAGGAGATCCAACAAAAAGTCATCTGGGTGTCAGTGGGTGAAGGAAAAACATCCTTGTGTCCTCAAACATGTGTGGGACACACGCACACACATTGGTTCCTTATGGTCAAACAGTTCATGAGAGACCGCTTTTAAAAAAAAACATGCAGTTGCTGCAGATTTATTACTTTCTTACATGTTCTTTAAAATGTATGCTATGAGAAAGTATTGTGGCCTGTGAAACCTTCAGAGAGCATTCTGCATTGGTGAAAATTTTTTTTGAATGCTTTTGTCTGATGACAATGTAATGAGGTGAGTGAATGTATAAACATAAAATAAAGCCGTGGTCCTGTGCTATGTAAGCAAAAAGCACTATAAGTAACAGTTAAAAGTAGTCAGTTACATAAACATGCTTTGTTTTAACCCAAGTTTTTTGCAATCATGAGTATATTTCCGATTCAGACAAAAGGATTTTGTAATTACAAGTAATAAACTCTAACCATAAATAACCAGTATTTTCTCTTAAAAAATATCTCATAAAATTCATGCGAAGGTTTATATAAACCATATGAATTTTTTGGGGATGAATATTGTCTGCTCATTTGCAAAGATATAAACCCTGAGTAATACCAGATTCTTGCAAAGATTTTCTCTTGGCAGCAGGTTTCAAAATTGATTTGTTGATCCCTATATTCTGACAGGATGGCTAATCAAAACAGATACCTAGACGACAAAGGCATTACTTGTGGGTAGAAAACAACATAATTGCCAGCAGCGTATGGATTTGAGAGCAGCTTTATTTTGCGGTAGTTGCTCCCAGAACCACTAGAACACAAGAACACAAAATACTTTCCACGTCTAGGAATACCATGTGTCAAATACAATCTGTAATCATGACAAATGTCTCCTGACTTGTATACTGTTTCTATTACTTATCAAGATTTGCCTCCAAGTGTGTGCACTAGCAGAGCTCCCAGTTTGCTTAGGAAAGACCCTGGTGCCAAAAGTTTGTTTCTTATGTCATCCTGCAGTGTCAAATGTTATGTTCCAGACCCAGCAGGGGAGCTTTCTCCATTAACAGCCCTGAACTGCATTTAACAACTCTAACGCCCACCATCGTCCAATTCTTCACACATGATGTGACATGGGCACGCTATATAGCGGTCACTTCACTTTTGGGGCCATTTGTTGATGAGCATTTCCTCTTTTGGGTGAGTTTGTCTTTGAAAGTGTTTAACATAACACCCTGCACCCCACAACAGTGCTGCAGTTAGATAGTGGTGTAAGAAACAAGTTCATTAGACATTTTGACAACATTTAATCCTGTAATCTGTGTTGACTCCATTATTGCAGCACTCCACTGCCTTTGTTTCTGAATATTTAGTTAATTGTGGATTTCTTCAATGGGAGGACAGAGTGTAATCAAACAACAAGAACAGATGTGAAACTTTCTTTTTCTTTTTCAGCATCGCTACAATGACATCTAGGGGGCAAGAGACAAATCAGATGGGTTGTAAACAAGCCAACAGTTTAGCCAGTGAGCGTACCTAAATTGTTGGTCATTGCACAGGGAAAAAATGAAATGATGGCATAAGCGATTTTTTTTTTTGCTGCATGTTTCGGAGGTTATTTCCTTATTGGTGGGGCTATGGAATTTGTAGTAACTACAAAGCTAAAATGTGTGGCATTTGAAAGTCAATTTCAAATGCCAAATGCCTGCTACAAAGACATATACAATATATTTATATTTAATTATACAATATCAAAATCACAGTTTAAAAAATCTATGCAGCACTCGGACAGAAGGCAGGAAATACAGAAGTAGACAACAGACAGAATAACTGACAAACTGCCCAGCTCATTTTGAACAAAGACAGGGTCCATAGAAAATGTCTACAAAAACTTGCATCTTCAGTGACAGAAGTACGGGGTAAGGAGTACTGCTCTGCTCTGGCGAAGCTCCTTTGCCTTTCATGCTCTTTTTTTGGCCAACTAACATCAATAACAGCATTGACAGGAGTGAGCAGCACCAACAGAGATGCTGTCACAGGTGGTCTCCCCTCATCTCTCTCTAGATGCTTCACTTTCTCCTTTTCATTACTTTCTAGTTCATCTTGACAAAGTCGTTTAATGACGCTGCTAGTGAACTAAAGCAAACTGATTAACAGGTTAATGCATCTCGCATAACATCAGCAAGGTGAGCTTGCCCAGTATCAGTACATAGAAGGTTGCTATGTTTATGGACGACACTATCAACTGGAGAGTAGGAGATACAACAGCAGGATGTCAGACAGACATTTTATTTGTCAAACATCTGGTAATCTCTTACTGGGGCTATAGCACCAACTATGAATGATGGGAAGGACGTCTGTCTATAAAGTGTGATGGATGTTTACAACAGTTTGGAAAATATTTTTATGGTTTGCCTTCATTTTCTCCTCTAAATAAGTGTGACTCACTGCTCATGTTTCCCAATGGTGCCCTGTTCCCAGGCCTCTGTAATTAACTTGGTACCATATTATTATTACTGAAAGAAATGATGGGCCAGAATGGAGAAAATAAGCCTGAAGTGATCCTTTAAAGGGGTTGTCCTGCGATTAACCACTATCATACTCCAGGCCCCAGTTTGTAACGCAAGCTTTCAGAAAATAACCTTGATGACATCATTAAGGTTCATTTCTCAGACTTCATAATGCTCCCTTCGAAGACACAGAGGACATTATACAACTATTTTCTTAGGCTCAGTGGTATGATGAGTAAACTGAACTTTATGTGTAGAATCGGTGTAGAACCCCTTTAAATATAGATTTTTTATGGGATGAAAACAGAAGGCCTTTAATCCCAGTCATTAAACCATCTTTATGACTGACATGTGATACAGTTTATTCACTGATAAAAGGGTTTTATATGCACTGCCTGGTAGCTTTTTGAAAACATCTCAGAGTGATGAGAGGTGGATGTGTCCTCATCAATTCTTACACTGTACTAGGTGCACATGTGCGAGTATGTGTGAGTGCCTGTGAGTGTCAAGGAATCCCCTGGTAGCTAATGCCATGGTGCAAGCTCTAGGATGAGTGCTTTGCTGTATTTGTATGTGTGTAATGGATACAGTGGTATCCAGCATCGGGGATGTCTTTCCAGGACCGAATGAATGACTGACTGGTTGGCTGGCTGGATGGGGGCGCCTGGCATGTCTGTCCCCATGTCTACCCATCTGTCTCTGGGCTGAGCCTTGAGAGGTGTGGGGTGAAGGATGGGGAGCCAGGCAGATGTACAGCCATTAAGTGGTGACATGGGTGAGATTCTTGGGTCTAAGAACCTGTGGGAAGGAAGAACCATGGATTACACAGAGTTAGTAAACCTACAAAAGAACCCACATTTTTATTTATACATTTATTCTATACATATTTTATGGATGTCTTAATGCATCTGTATTGTTATAGTATTCAAAAAGCAAACATAGAGGTCAGTCAGTCTTTACATAATCCTGGCAGGTAGGTTGATTCACACAAATTATAATTGTTTTTTATAATTATACATATTTTTTTATGTGCCATCACAAATAGACCATTTACTGTATCTCTGTTGCATTGGGATAGAGGCAGAAATCTCAGAAAGAAACTGTATATCTCAAAATCTGGGCAAATAAAACCCAAACTACTATCTGTGCTTGGCTAGGCACCACTGTAGGTGTAAGTGAGAAAATGTGATTTTTGGGTCAAACTTCCAATTCAATCACCCTCCCACCAAAAAGGGAAACATTTTCAGACAATTTAAACAGAATCTTGCTGTCGTTCATTCGTAAATCTGAATATCTTGAAACTGAAAGTATGTGCGGGTGCAGTCTACTACTGCCTGAAGTGGCAGTGAGAAACAGCTGGGCTGAGGTTAGATGTGAGTGTGTGTTGAACTGCAGATCTTGTTTCAATTCAGGAGAAGATGTAAATGGTGTGTGATGGTGCATGTGGCCATGTGTAATGTGTATTTTTGCGGTGGTAGTGGTGTGTGTTGCTTTTGCAGATAGTCTCTGCATCTGAATATTTTTATGTGTGCATGTGTTTGTATTCAGCATCTTGGTTTGGGAAAATATTTGTGTGTCCATGGCTGTGTGTGTGTGTGTGTGTGTCTGGCAGTCTGTCTTGTCTCTGTCTGTATTGTTCTATGCATAGCCATGTATGTGTGAGGTTAAATGATCATGGCCTGTCTGAGGTCTGCCTCCCCAAGAGGCCTGTGCTGTTCATTGGAAACGCTCGCTGACGCTCTTCCTCTGTCTTTCATTCTCTCTGTCTGTCTGTCTCTCAGGCTGGGAGAACACAAACAGAGGTGCTGCCTTCGTGAGGCACAAATCCCCACTTCCTCTGAAACTTCCAGCGCCGCTTTTTTCCTGTCCAAATTCCACAGCCATTAAACTTTCCTGGCAGGCATTCAGAAAACAACTCAGAGGAGAGAAGGAGGGGCTCCACCCTCCCACACCCCCCTCGCCCTCTCTTGTGTCCTCTCCTCTGGATATCACAGATCTGTGCTCCTGCTGACTACCTTAAATAAAGATCTGACTTCATACTTGTTTTCGTTGGTGATCAGGTTTCCTCAAAAGTGTCTACTGGTTTTTGCAAAGGGTCAAGACGAGGTGCATGGGCGCAGCATCTCCCCAATTTGACATGTCTGTTTCCATCCACACACAGAGCTCGGATGATATAAACCATGGTCAGATTAGTCTAAGGTAAATATTCAACTAGAGGCTGTGATTTTTGGGCTTTATTACTGTTGTTGCTTTGGTTCAACAGTGGTAGTTACACAATACAAACAACATGGCCTCCCACTCAGCAGGACAGCTGAGGGAGAGGTGGTGCTACCGTGTTGGACAGCTTCTCACTTTCTCACTTTCTGGGGATTGTGTCGGAGGGAAATTACACAGAGCTTAAGGGACTTTATGGCCATTTGCAGTGCCACAGCTGGTGTTTAGGAAATAAAAAAGAAACTGGCATTAAAACTGCACACATAAAAAAATTATTTGACACTGTAAGGTATTTTATGGACCTGTCGCATTGCAATATGGCATATCATGCAAACCACAACTGTGAAATAAAGACATTTGCTGTCAAGCTGAGAGTCCCAAGCTTATACCTGGTCAAATAGTTGACATAGGACAATTTACCACATTTTAAATAAAAAAAAATTATTCACTTTAAAAGACACCCTGTGCTTGGCTATTAATGTGAAGTGGCAGCAGTGCAACATTCAGTTTGTATTAACTGTATGAACCTTAACTTAGGTCTGATATTTTTTATAGTGATAAATGAACTGTATAAAATTAACTGTTCTTTTGTAATTTATTTGTAGCTTTGACAAAATTGTTGTTTTACATCCATGCCAATAAAGTTAGATTAAATTGAGTGAACAGTAAACAGTAAGGCGGCTATTAATAAAGTAATATTCCACTGGATAAAGTGCATGAATCGTTTCCTGTGAATCCATCATATTCCTGTGAATCCATCCATCATATGTAAGAAATCTGAATCCAGCAAGATCTGAATAAAAACTACTCTGTAGTGAGGTAATTACTGAATGTGAAAACATTGGATGGCCACTGCAGAAAGAAATGGTAGCTCTTATAAGCCGCAATCAAGTCATTATTCAATGCTTTATCAATTGTTTGACAATATAAATGGAAAAACATGTAAATGAGAACAACGTAATCAAAAATTTGGCTGTATTAATACACATGGGATTGATGAGAGCATGTTGCTTCAGATACTCATGAAACGCTGGGATATGATCCACAGAGAAAGGATATTCAACTCTGGGAAGTTGATGGCAACAATCATTTTATGTAGAATCTAGTATCTAATAGAATTACGCTGTCATAATGTAATCTACCAGAAATGTGTGCTTGGATGTATTTGACTGGCCATTCTAATGCGTTGCCAGATGACACTGCATTGTATTCAGGTGGGAAGCTTCTGGTCTGAGACTTGAATCCAATGCCGGAGTGTCATAAACTGCATTCTAATGAATTGCCAGCAGGGTGTGATTTTTCTGTTACAAAAAGAAGTCCAGTTCCATTAAAATAATGGTAAAATTACCCTAATTCTCACCTGATTTATTACCTCAGTAAACAAAACACTTTGCTGATAAGTTTATGGTCTCAATCACTAGTTTCAGGTCTTCATCAATACAACATGATGTTCACTTAGTAAATTATGGTCACATTTAGAGGAAAATAGACCATAAAGAAGATTATGCTTCTGTGATTGACAAGTCGTTACCATGGTGACCTGTCAATCAGGCTAGAGTGACTCGTACCCTCAGCACTGTGTGAATTTAACCAGCGCAGTTGAAAAAGCATATTAAGTTCTGTTCATTTTCTCTGGTGAGAACATTTAGCTGAAAACATTAAGACTGTTGTTCGCTGGACAAAATTCTCAGCCCTGTTAAAATGACAGTTAAGGTGAATTACAGATGCACTTAGCTAAGCAAGCTAACTAGCTAGGAACACGGCCATTACCTCCACCGTGTCGTCCAAATATGGCAATCAAATCAACATGGCCCTATCGACCAAACTCGAGGCTTCAAAACGGCAGTCCATAAACCAACAAGTGAGGTTACGATGACTACGTCCACTTCTTTTATACAGTCTATGATGGTATTGCATTGCATTGTGAGAAAAGTTAAGAAAAGTTGCATTTTGGGGCTTTTTTCACATGAACATTGACTTAAACAGCTGAGAGTTTGAATTAAAAAAAGACATTTGGCTTTATTCCAGTTGTTTAGGTATTTTTCTGTACAGGCACCTTTCACGAAAACAACCTAGAAACGCAATGCGGACACATGTAGTTTTCAACACGTAAACAGCATATTCAAAATTAGCAGGCTTAGTGTGGGCACTGACTCAGTGTTTAAGGAGGACAGAGACCAATACCACCACACCAAAGCCACCCTTTGTATTGTGCCTTTGGTGCCTTTGGTGGTGTTGAGCCTTGAACTTTCCCTCTGTCACCTTCCTCAAGCTTTATCTTTTTAACCGTCCCAAATCCGCAGAGATTTAGTAGCCAAACCAGCTGCTCGGACTTGTAAAACTAAGAGAAGGATGACGAAGAAAGGAGTGTGTATGCATGTGTGTGTGACACACAGAGAGACGGACAGCACACAATCTTTGGGGTCTGCAGTGAGATAGTGAGCCCTGAACCCACCAGACTAAATGAGAACAATCTGGACTGCCTGTGTGAGCCGACTAACCCAGAAAGAAACAGAGAGTGAGAGAAGGAGCGTAGGAGGGAGTGGAGCAGTGAGAGGACGGGGAATTAAAGCTCTCGTCAAAGAGGAGAGGGATTGACAGGAGCAGGAGAAGAAAGTTTCAGACACCTGCGGCGGAAACCCTCAACACACTGTTTGGTTAGAGACAAGGGGCGGGGCTGAGCGGTGAGGTGACTGACTGCAGAGCTCAGTGCCGGGTCGGACCAGACCAGACCACGCTGGGCTAGCAAACAGCCGCGCTGTAATAACTCAGGGACTGGGGGGCTGAAAGGTGATAGCCTGGCAGGAATTGGTTTACAGCCAAGGCAGCCAACACTTGTGGATGCTGAGACTTTCCCCTCAGACAGAGGCAAACTTGAATGTAATCGGTGTAAGGCAAGCTTTCCTGTCTACGAATGTTTGTGTGTACAGACCTGCGGCGAGTCATGCAATGGAAACTAGATGATGGAAGAGGACAGAGTGATGAAGACTAACTATGGGGTTATGAAATCTGGTGATGATGATGATGTATAGCAGGGAGATGGCGTTTTTTGCCATTGGTTTAACCAGGTGTTTTGTAGAAAGCCAAGGGTTTTTGATGGTCTCTGTGCGAGTTCCTGTCCTCTATGGGATGGGATTAAAGACTAGGATACAGGCCGCTGGTTTCACACCAGCTGGTGCCCAAGATTCTAGCCTGTATTTGCCACTCTTTTTGATGTGGTGTTAAATGGCTGTAATAATCATGCAGTCTGACAGTAGGAAGTGTTGAGTCCGAAAGAGATTAATTCCAAGCCATAACTACAAAATCGACATATTTTCCTGCAGACCTCCTCAGATACATTTCTTATTTCCAGTGGTCACATCCATAACAGATTTTCTTCAAAGCTATGATTGTCTACTGCCTGGTTTCTTAAAAAAAAAAGATCCTCTGGGGCAGAATCTCAGTGGACTGCATCCAGACAGACAACAGCACTGTGTGAGAAAATGCAGACCCCTTATTCATTTCAATGGGACCACTGCATTGACAGGGTGCCAACTCAAACAGATCTGCCAAGCAAATACAGAGTTGACCAGCAAAAAAGTTAACCCTAGTTCAACTTTTGCCACAACTCAATGCAATGCACATGGTGCTGCATAGTCCAATCAAATATTAGCAAATACACATTCTTAGTAGGTTATTTTGGAACATGAATGCTGTGTTACTGTTTACCTGGCAGTCATTGCGATAAAAGATGAATAATTGCCGCCATGATAACTTTCCATAGTGGTAAAATCCTATGTCAGAATATTATAAACTGCTGTGCAGTGTTTTGGCGTGTGATGAGCCAAACACTGGATCTATTACTCAAACTGGACTTCCTGGATCATATTTCATCATCTCACCAGTAGATTAAAAAACAAGCCCAAACCAACTCAGTCCCTTGCATTTTTTAATGCAGGACTGTTTTCAGTCTGAACACACACTTATTGTCCCTTTGAGACAACTTGTTGTGATGTGTATTGATACATAGAGGTGAATAATGAGAGATTGTGTTCTGGTAGACAGTGATTAGATACTCATTTAAAAATGTTTTTACCTGTTCTCATGATTAAATTCTCATGATATCCTAACACCATCTAAAGCATTACTTACAGATGTATTCAGTTAATGTTATCACTGTATATATTACATACTGTGTGTATTTATATATAAATATAATCACGGTATCTCGATCTATTAAATAGTATTATTTTCAAATATAGCTTGGTAGAAGCACAAACCTAGAGGGTGCTCAAGTGTAAACAGTACAGACAGGCACCATTTTCCCTATTGACCATGCTTGTGTTGCTGCTGGTCTTACTGATTCCTGATTCCCTCTGGAGGGAGCTGAATGGTGTTTGGAGAGCGGTAGGTCAACATTGACCCGTTTCCACAGATGGTCTGAAGTAATGGCTCGTGTTGCTGTCAGTCTGGAGGGAGCTACCTTGGCCCAGAGTAAACAGTTAAACAAACATAGAGGTAATCCCAGGGTTGTTTAGGTTATAGCCTACAGGCTGGCATAACAGCCTGTCAGGTTATCAACACCAAGAATCCTATGATTTATCCGAGATTGTTATTACAATTAAAATCAGCTCCTGTAGCTCTCCTTGATCAATCCATGTTTAATCATCATCAGCATCATACTTTTTGTCCATATAATATTTACATACAAATAAATCAAACAAAACGTTCAAATCAACAAATCAGTTGAACAAAAAACAACAACACAATTAAATAAAGAATATTGTGAGAGCAAGACTGCATGTAAAATTACTAGATTAAGACATAGTAAATCATTTATCAGTCAATATTTATCATTTTAAATGTATAAGGGAAAAATGAGGGGGCCAAAGATGCTGCCTTGAGGAATTCCAAAATGTACATGCAGTGTGTATCCAAATTTGTTACACACAAAGGTCTACACACTTTTCAAGATGGTGGATGACAATTTTGTTGTCAGTGGGGTTAGAGGGAGCACTTACTTCTAAAAGACAAAGAAAGGAAATGCTAGGAAAACAAAAGTCAAGATTAAGAATCCATTCTAACACATTGTTTTTCCTTTCACTTTAAATAGGGCATTCCCATTTCTTGTCATGTTTGTGTGCAGAATGGAAAGGCTACTCTACTGTACATTCCCACAGGGCCCAACCAGCTGCCCCCCTCTTGGGAGTATCTGAAGGTATTGACTCCCAGTGAAATCATAGGGTGTGGAGGCTACCAGTAACACACAATGACCCTGGACAGCTAACAATGGCCACACACACATACTGTTATGGTTTGGCCCAGTGTTCAGCCCCCCCCCCCTCTCTTCCTGCTATGGACCTCTACTGATGGATTGCTTTCCTCACTCTCGGTGCTTGGCGTGTGCTGTGGCCTCGCTGGAGTCCAGCAGACCACTGGGAGCTGCCCTGTTTTCCCTCTCCCTGACTCTAAACCTCCAAACAGTCAGCAACTCCACTCATTACCTAAGCTACCCACCTCCTTGCACTTCTTCCATACTATGCTGCCTGATTTTTTCTGGCAGATGTGCATAGTGGATCCTGTTCTGCTTCTGAATCTGCTTCCAGACAATAAAGAGAAATTAAGCCAATGTCTTTGGTTCCTGTTCAAGAAGTGGAGAAAAACACAGAAAGACTTAAAAAGAGGGGTATACAGTAACTGGCTATCATCTTGCTCTTTGTCCAACAAAAACATTCTCATGTTCTGCAGAAACACCTCACATATGTGCCTGCACACTACACACACATCCTGCCAAGCAAGACTTTACAAATAATGTCCTAGATAAAACCAACATAATCCTGTGGACATTTGCCAGCCTGGTGGAGCTCATTCTGCCAACTTGCTAACATGCAGACTATCCACTGCTGGTTCTCACTTTCAGGGGAGGCGGAGGTGTCACAGGAAGTCAGATTGCTATCCACTGGGCGTGCAAGAGGTCTACAGCTGGAGAGCGGCTGCTCTGAGCGGGCTAATCCTCAGGGCTTTGAGTGAGATTTTGTACATACAGGGTGCACACACATACCCACAGACAATCGAGTGCATACACTTAGGCCTGTATACAGGCATTAACACAAATCATTCTGCCAGACTCAGAAGACCCTGAAAATGGATTTTAAGGGAAATTTTGACATCATACAACTAGTTTTGGAAAGCATTTCAATTAGTAATAATGACATTGTAGTTAACATGTTACATGCTGAGATCTGGGAATACAGTGACAGACACTGCTGAATCCTAAAATCAGCATGCTAACATGCTTATAATATACAAGGCTAACATGCTGAATGTTTAGGGGCTATCAAGTTTACCAAGTCCACCATCTTAGATTAAGTGTCAGCTTGCTAAATATGGCAAATTAGCATTACACACAGAACCAAAGGCTGATGGGTATTTCATTAGTTTCGCAAATGTTGAAAAGTTGAGGGATCACTAAAAGTTGTCTAAATTTATTCAAATTGCATGTCAGTAAATCTGATAGCTGTCAAGACATTTTACTCAAAACCATAAATTTGAATATAAGTCAAGGGATTACTGACTTATATTGACATCTCTTGGGAACCATAAATGTGTACACCAAATGTTGTGCTCACCCATGCAATAGTTATTGAGAAATATCACATTGGACCAAAGTGGTACACATTGACCGACCGACATTGCCATCCATAGAGCCATGTCGCTAGCATGGCTAAAAACAACACCCAAGTTCTATTAAAGCTAGAATTTTCTTTTAACTGGGACTTGGGATGAGGTTCATGGGTCTTTTCCTGTATATTTTCATGCATTGTATGATTTGTATGTCCTGTCATGTAAAATATTTTTTGCACTTTTTTGGATGCTTCTGTATGTGTGTATGCATCCCTGTGACTGAGTGCCAAGAAAGGCGGATGAAGCGTGGGTGGGTGTGAATGATTCTGACATCATCACCGCCTGCCGTCTCGTCCTCTTCCAGTGCCCTGATACTGACAGGTCCTCTATTGTTCCAGCATTGCGTGGGCTCCCAAGGTTCCCATGTGTTAGAAATCATCCACCCACGTGCTACAGCAGACGGGGGCCCTAGACTATGAAACTGTATACTGAGAGTCTGTGGGCTGCAGGACGGGCCCTGATGAAAGACAGTGTGACTGTAGAGAGAATAACAAACGCCAGGCTCCTAGACACCGTGCACCGTGCACCACACACACACATACACACAGCACACACATACACGTACCTGCAGAGAGGCATTGCAAGCACACACACCCACACACAGATATCCATGCAGGTTCACACACACAAGGTAGACAAACACATACACACATTGTCATGCTACAGGCTTGTACAGCCCAGACTTAAGGGCCAATGGGAGTGTGGGGGTGGGTGGAGAGATGGGTAGCAGAATAGATGGATGGGTGGTGGTGGATTGGGTGGATGGGGAGATTTAAAGAATCCTGGATCACGATGACTGAGACCATTTCTGGTTCTGCTCAAAGCTGGTTTGGATGCAGGCCAGGCTAAGTGTGCTGGCACAGGTGAACACAGTCACACGCTTGGCTCACAGTCCCGCCACAGATCATTAAAATATAGAGAGGACAGAACTGGGGAGTCTGTAGATTTTCAAGAGGAGCTGGGCTCATTGTGTGGCTACATCTGCATTTATTGAAATCATCTGCAGACCTGGATGAAATAGTGCAAATATTTGCGCAGATTTTTTTCTGACTTTGCTTGAGCCCCAGATGGTTGGGAAATTTTACACTATTTGAAAATGAATTTAGCATTAACATGTGGTCACCAATGTAACTGATGCTAACAGATGTTTTCTGCAACTGTAGACCAAGTTCAGCTTTACCATTTATTTACATTTTAAAAACCTCACAGCACTGTGATTTATTAAGAAACAGGCCACAATATGAGTACAGTTTAGTGCATTATAAAGCAGTCATGTGTGAAACTGGGACCCTTTTTTCCAAATTGTTCCCATGACTAAAGCGTGTTTACTATACATGGAAACTCAGAAGCACAGCCTAGCGTTTTACCTCAAACACCTCGTTCAAACACAAAATGTGACCTGCTGGTGTTGCTGCTACCATGCCCTTTGTCGATGGCAATAGCTCATACAGGCTCCCCATTGTTGGATCTGGGTCATCATTTTTATGGAAACACCTGTACTTGAAAACCTCTGCCATCTTCTGCCTAAAACTTTGTATGGAAACCCAAATCCCTGGAATTTACTGGTTGGTAGTAAACGTGCAGCTGATGGTCAGTAACCCTATTTATTGATCAGCCAGAGAGTGTTAAACTTCTACTCTTCCATGCTAACACAAAAGCCTCTTTGGATATCAAGTCCTGTATCTCACATAAAATATGAACAACATGATCAACGTGAAAAATCCCATATGATGGGACAATAGTATTGTTCATCTGCATGCATGTATATTGTAACATTAGATAAGTCATTTCCAAACTGTTTCACAATATCTTAGATACTCTTCCCATGAAACAAAGGTAAATTTACAGACTAAACTCTAGAAACCTTTCAGAAAAAAAAGTAATAAACAAGCTCTACCTGCTAAAGCATATCTGGGTATCACTATTTAATATTATAGAATTTTAACGATTATGGCAACAATATAATTGCATTGCATTTTTTGACAGATAGTGAAAACCTACCTTAACCTCACCATAACCGTGTGCTTCAAAACAACAGACAATGAAACATTAAAGCTGCTAGTTGGGGACAGTAGAACAAGCGCAAAACACAATGTTGCATATAGTCTCCTTATAAAGTTGTATAAAGTTGTTATGGTAAATGTGTTAGCAAACAGTTTTTACATCTAACAGACACTTAGGAAGTCACTTGGAGTTGTGCTGGAGTTCAATATTCACTCTCCTTTTAGCTCTGCTAGTGAGGGAAGTATCTGGCTCTTTAGCTGCTCAATGTTTGACTTTCACTACTAGTTGAAATGTGTCTCTCTGCTCTTTGGTGCTGGTGGTGTACAGTATAGGTCTTTTTTGATATTTTCATCTGAAAATGAGGTTGACAAGAGAGGTAAGACTAAACCAAAACAATAAGGCTGTAGGCCAGAAAACCAGAATGATGAGCTGAAAGATGCTAAAAACGCTCTGTAGAGTTGAGGGGAACTACAGACTTAGGTGACAATTCTCCACCACTCATCTCTACAAGCGACACTTTACATTACACATAGTCATTTGACCCATTGTTAATATTAATATATTGACTAGTGCAGCTTTAAAGTCCTCTTATTTTCCTTTTAACAAGTAATGAAGACGGGAAAATGTTCTGCTCCACTGCTTTATGCAAGTTTTCTCTGTCACAAAGACTGTTGGGAGTCAAAATACTTTTGATTAGTGTAAGTTCTACATGAACAGAATCTTATCAAAACAACTAGATCAAATTGCTTGGAAATTAGATTTTGTATGATCTACAGCCACTTAGAAAAGCTTGCCTGGGTCTTGCATCTGCATTTTCCAGAAGCCTTAATCTTCAGTTGCTTCTGTGAAACCAGACTCCAGCAGCCAAACTCACATTTGATCCTTATAGTCAAGATACATGGGTGTCTTTGTTGCTCTAGGTTCAACTGTCTGGCAGCCATGACACCTTTATGACAGCAGCCTGATCCCAGTGCACTCCTTCGTAGCCCTCGTGTTGATGGATGATTCCTCTGCTGCCTTATGCCATTGCTTCCATGACCATTTCCCCAGTGCTTCTCAAACCAGGGCTATTTGGATAGGGGACCTGCAAGTTAGGAGGATGAATGGGGACCTGGCTTGCTGGTTGCATCAGATGGTTAGAGGTTCTAGATCATCTTACCCTGAGGAGAAGGTCTACTAGACAGTGTGAGAAGCTGCTGATGTATTTGACAGATATGTTTTTCTACAGATATGGTGTATGTCGGTCCTGAGATGCAGATTCAGGTACGGACATTGTTGAAATGCGGTAACTGTAAGATGATATGTGGCAATGAGTTTTCTTAAAGGGGATATATATAGGTTTTTAAAAATGAAATTAATCACTTTTTTATTGCATGCGTGTGAAGGGGTTGTGACCTTACATAAAAAAGGTCCACTAGCCGGGTTTTTCTGTTACCTCTGACAGCCAGTATACCTAATCCTACGTGAAGACTCCGGGTCAGATTTTCCAGGAAATCTATTGTTTGTGACTGCATGAGTGCTCCTGAGCCTGTTGCCTTCTGATTCTGTACCACACACACAGCAACAACACTGCAACTAACAACATGGAGTCTGCTAAAACCAATAAACGACCGGCTCCCAGCACGACACAGACTCCAACACAAACTCCACATAAGGATAAACAACAACAACAAAATTTTATGTGCTTTCATCTTACTGGACAGGTAAATTAACGTTACTGTAACGCATATGAAATATATTGTGCTTTAGTTGGTTCAAGTTAGATAATGCACTGAGCCGTTGCTAACGTTATCCAGTGCAAAATTATTCATCTTTATCAGTTGTTTTAACTTACGTGACCCACATACAATAATGCAACATAATGGCACAGGACAAAAACACAGTGGAAGACCAGTTCACTACATTAACCTTAATTACATCGGTGTAACTGTTAGAAGGTGTGGCAACATTCTCATTTATAACATTCAGTCTAGCTCACTAACCATTTACAAATTTAGTTGTGCTGACAGTGCTGAGCCTCTGGTGAAAGACACACAAATAGTTATTGAGTTAGTTGTAATGTTATAATGCAAAGAGGATGGATATAGTTCAACTTCAAGCTGATAAAAATATTGCCGTAAAAAGTGGGAGTTTACTTGAGCTTCCAGCATGTTGTGTGACGCTGTGTCCCGGTGTTTCAGACTCTGTGTCCAATTGTGTTAGCTCACGAGTTTGAGGACACCTATGAGCACACACAAGGTTGCATCCTGAAAAATGCACCACTAACGGCTGCTGAAAACTACATATTACTCTAATACATCGTTAATACATCCACGCTCTGGATAGTCACTAGGGGTGTGACAAGATCTCCCACCAAGAGATCTTGCGAGATTAAATTGTGATGAGAATTCGAAAGCT
This sequence comes from Lepomis macrochirus, assembly GCA_024633595.2. Lineage (NCBI taxonomy): Eukaryota > Metazoa > Chordata > Actinopteri > Centrarchiformes > Centrarchidae > Lepomis > Lepomis macrochirus. The sequence goes on from JALXJV020000023.1 coordinate 7,854,865, forward strand.
TTCGCTTTCACATGCAACATGCAGTCCCAAACTATGTCCGTCTAATGGTCTGAAGGGGATAACGTTACTACCGGTGGATCAATAACATAATGCACAGCAGAGAATAGGGTTAGTAGAGGTTAGTCTGGCAACATTGTGACTTTTCTCTGGACATATCAGAGAACACAGATTGATGTGGGAGAGATTCTGAACATGCAGAAAGTTTTGACCATGAGCACAAAATCTGCTGAAATGCAGAAGCTATTAAAGTCCAGGAGTTTATAACTAAATAAAAATGAAATAATTTATCATTATGGTGAAAAGGTGCCACAATCACATTAATAGAGGTTACTTCCCCAAACAAAGACACAAAGAGGAGGGAATACTAAATCATGACTCAGCAGGGATGATATTACATGAGAAAAGTTGATCTACAGGAGAAATAGATCTGATAGCAACACAGAATGACTGAGAGCTGCACTAACTTAGATTATGTTATAGTTAGGCTATAGAGTTTGAATTGTCACCTGCCACCGGAATTTTGTGTTTCTCTTTATATAAATACATTTTAAAAAAACAAAATAAAATAAATGGGTGCAGAAAAATTAATCAGTGTTTAATAGTAAATTTTTTTAGTAAAAATTTTCATATAATTTGGCATTAAAGATTTTTTTAAAATAATGCTAAAATCTCGTCTCGTCTCAATCTCGTGAACCCAATGTTGTCTTGACTCGTGGGATAAGTGTCCCTAATAGCCACCCATTAAGCTGACTTTTGCAAACGTTTGTTGTAGCTAGCTAGCAACAAATACACTGACTGTCTGTGTGGAGTGTCCCTGTGTGTTGACGTGACAGCTCAGACACACCAGGAACTCTATTGCCTTCAGTCTCTTTTTTCTTGTCTCTGTACATTGATTAAAGTTGAGTCATACTGTCTCAAGATACACACTTTCACATGAGTTGAAAAAAAATCATCTAACATGTGTGTCTCTTAGAACCCACACTCATCTTTGCACTGAGTTTATATGCAGTCCTGATTTTGCCTCTAAAATTAGCTTTGCATCAAGTCTGAACACAAATTAGTGAAGAATCCCAGGTCATACAAAGTGTGTGACTTCAACACTGAAGACCTCTGATCAGGTCCTGCAGTGTCATGGTCATGATGACTTGTGAGTGTGATGTGGGATTGTTTTTTACTGGTTCTGTTGATGTCTTTGAGTCGGACACTGAATCCTCATTCTCCAGCTTTAATGCTGTGTGTACTTGCTGTGTGCTTTCTGGTGAACAAGGCCCTCTATGTTCACTTTGCTCAGCAAACAGTGTGATTGAGTGGTCCTCTGTGTGATGATTTGCAGAGTCAAACTGCTGCTGGATTTCCTGGCTCCACACCAGGCTGGACACAGCAGGTCACAAGTACCAACCAGAGGGAGCCATAGACCAGATTCAGAACATAGCCTGAGGTTCTGGTATCCACTTTGCTTAAAATGAAACATCCAAAGGAGCCTTTGTAGGAAGTCTCAGATAATTTAATGTTGTGCAGCTCCTCAACTTTGGCCCGTCTTGACTGATTGTGCAATGGAATTTGAAGATTTATAACTCCTACAGGAGTCGCTAATCACCGGAGACGAGAGGCTTGGGGGGTGGAAGGATGAGCAGAGGTGGGCTGCATGAGTGTCCAGCACTGACTACCTCTGACTGACTACACACAGGCTAACCCGCCAGGCTTGCCCCACAGGTACACAGACTGACACGCAAGCTCACACACATGCAAACATGCTCACTCTGACATGACACACATGCAACACATGTATACCTCCTTCAACACAACGGCTGTCTTGGGAGGATGTGCGGAAGAGATTGCATATTTCCTCCTCCCTTTCTTACTGTTTGGCGGTTTCTGTCTTGCATGTGCGAGAGGCTGAATACAGACACACAAAACAGAGAGGCTAAAACAGAGAAATAGATTTGCAGGTGGCCTAAAATAACAATAAGGATGAAAAGAAAGAGAGGATGTGTATCCACGGCTCCCAGCCGCTTTGCAAGTAAGTAGATGAAGGATCACAGAGAGAGCAGAGGGCCAGGAAGACAGGAGAACAGTCTTGTTACATTAATCTTCTCATGGGTCCATTCTATTTGACAAAACCCAGTGTACTTTGGTCTTTTGCAGCCAGCGGCAAGGTGAGACAGACATGTTCATGACAGACACTTACTGTCAGATTTAAAGAGATGAGAATTAACAAGAGGCAGAGTCTAAAGGCTTTTCTGTTGAGCACTTCCAAAATCAGGTCAGAGACAATGATGCACCACATTACCAGTGTCCAAAATATAATTGTAAATAAACAGTTTTACTTAATCTTAATCTTATTTTTAATATTATTGTCATTACTCATTTTTGTAAGCCACCTACATGCAAAGTTAGATACAATACGTTCTCAAAAACTCACACACTGATTCAAATTTACAAGTCCTCACCTTCCTCCTCCAGACACACACCCCTACCCTACAATATTATGCCATTATGATGTTATCTTAACTCTCACTATTGCACGTTTTCACAGCGGTGTCCTTCCATATCAGCCTGTCAGAATTTGTACAAAGAGTCTTTGATGTGACCAACGAGCTGCCGTCTCACTACACAATAACAATGTGCAGATGGAGCTCACAGAGCTGAGTACAGGGCCCACTAGGAGAAGGACATGCTTTAATTTCTATGGTCGCCTCTTGTAGAGTTGACCTTCACACCTCTGGCGATTCATCAAGATCTTTCCCGCCAAGAGATGCTGGAGCCGAAGCAGAGGACTGGGTTTTCAAAATAAACGTATGGTGGACTGTGTTGGTGGGAAAGCAAGTGAAGGTGCACAGCAAAGCTGATGATACTTTGCATGTCATCTCTTTAGGTTGTTTTACCAATATTGCATTGTAATTCAAAACAGGTTTATCACAAATGGAAATTAGAAAAATAAAAGTGAAAAATACATTCACTTTTTCGGTTGTTGTTGACTGTACTGAGTGTTCCATAAACATACTGTAGATCTTATAGCCCAAAAACACACTCATGTTACATAAATTTATAAAATTTATAAAATTAAAAAACCTTGAGATATACGAGCAGAACCACAAACAATTTAAAATAGACTGCTTTTGTAGAATATTTGTAGTACTACACACATAAATGAGTGTTTAATGAAGTTACTATACAAATACATGAAAATACAATGTACATGTAACGTTTAAAAACGAATTTAACATCATATAAAGTGAAATTAATCACAGTTTGCTCCAGTAACTACCCGTATGTAGAACACAGTGTCAAGTACAATATATTAATATTTTTGAATGCTTTGATGTTAACTGCTGGCACACCACATTTGCATTAATACTGTTCCATCCAGATAAATGATGTACAACTGGAAATGTTTTAAAATGGAAATAGTGTAGCGCAGCTGCTCATGTAACCACAACATTTTTAGCATTGTGCTGGTGATGTGGTCTACTTGAGAGCCTGCTCACTTTAAATTGAGCTTTTGGCTGAATTCTCTGGTAATCTGTGCTTTTAGTGGCAATACCTCCCGTTCGTTGAAAGCCTGTTATGAGAATATTCCTGTTGAAAGCTGAGGGTGAAGTCACTGGCTGCTTTAAACTCTGATGAATGTTTTCTTATTGCTCTTTGCCCACAGAGACGGTTGTATTCAAAGAAGAGGAGTTATTTCAAGAATGTTTCCTGCAGTTGAATCTGCTTTTATAATCACAGCTCAGGAGATATTGCTGGGACTGAATCTATCCTTATTTTTGGTGGCTGCCACAGTCTTAAATTCTGCGTGACTGTCAATTTAGATTCAGCAATGGCAAGTGATATTTTTAGAAATGTGTTGCCTCAATGTCTGTACTTCTACAGCAATTCAATTGATCTTAAATCAATAAAAATAGAAGAAAGTGTTTGAAGCCATTGGTGGGGTAAGACAAGTGAAAGGGAAACATTTTCCTCCTTCTTGGGTGTTTTGGCAAGGTTGAACATCCCACAATCACAATACCACCAATTAAATCTAATCCATAAATTTGGCCACCCCTGTGCCATTATAAGGAACCTCTATGGTGAAAGAAAAACATTCCAGTTTCATTAGTTTACACTGCTGATATTAATACTATCATTACAATTGGACATGGTTTATTTTGACTACTATTACCACTAATACAATAATAGACCCTAATAGAGGCTGAGTGAGGGGGGAAATGGGCACAGGATCGACTTGGAGTTATTCCACCCCCAGCAGCTGCAGCAGGGGCCCAGAGAGGTCAGACGTACAGTAACACTTGACCCCAACTCTGTATGTGTGTGTGTGTTTGTGTGTGTGTGTGCGTGCATGCGTGGAACAACCATCCCACCCTCCCGCCAACTCCAGTCCCTGCAGACCAGCAGAAAGGGCAGTAACCTCTGAAGGCTTTGTTTGGTTGGCCGGAGTCTGAGCATAGGCCCACCATTGTAAGTCAGGGGACTCCTATGCTCGAGCTCTTGTTTTCTTTGGGAAGCAGGAAATTGGATGACTGGCTACCTGCTACAACAACATCCTGTACTTGAGAAGCCGTCTTTTCACCCATACCCACCTATTATTTCCCTTTTCCATCATACGCAAGTGGTCAGCCAGCAAGCCTTTTTCTTTTCTTTTTTTTTCTCCTCTGGTCCTGGGGGCCCCGTGCGTGGGTTTGCCTAGGTTCCACTCAGGTTGAGATCAAATTGGCCCCATCCAGATGCTTCCGTTGAAAATAGTGTGCGGGGGCCAAATACTTTAGCTTTGGGAGCCTGACTCCACCTTGTCAGGTTAATGGCCCTTTGTGAGCTGACTGGAGTGACAGTGATGGTGTGCAAAAATGAATGTTCCCATTCAAGCACACACACACGTACACATACTCAAATCTACTTATAGCTCTGTCAGTGCTTGTCAGGTCACTTCAGACCAATCAGAGTGATCTGCATTGGGTCTGAAGGAGACCACTTGCCCCTATGAAAACATTCTGAAGGATTATGGTGCTATAGACAGGATCTAGGTGGCCATTGACGAGAGCTGATTCCGATCTGACCTCAGGGATATCCGACCTCCATGTGAGATATTAATAAGGATAATCATTCCATCATCAGAAGACATTTTATGTAAAGCTTTCTCTGTAGCAGGGGCACTGAAATCCCATTTTACACATTAGGGTTGCATAATCCCTCTTGATGAACTTTAGGTGCAGTGACCCCCATACAGTGTGTGACCTGGCACAATGTAGCTGATGCCTTTCAGGTGCACAGATATGCACATGAGCATAAATGCTTTTAGCCTAAACAAACAGAATTGCCAATTTGTTTCGACATTATTATTCAGTCTGACATCATGTTAATGATTATGTCTGTGTGTTTGTTTGGAGGGGGTCAAAGTTGTGCCCTTACAAATCAGTAGCGAGTGTCATACCCAAGCCACGCCTCACGTATCAAGACATGCCTCATCTCATTTTCAGTGAACACTTAAATAATTATTAATTGATTTTTTTGGCAATTTGGAGGCAGCTGAACAAACTGTAAACACAACACTGACATTTTATGCTTTTGTGAAGTTGATATTACAAACATGTTAACAAACAGTTGCCTAATGACATACCCAGCAGACACAGATCAAAATTTAGCATTTCTTTGGAGTTGTATCTCCAGTGACCTGATGAATTTAAGTCCAGTATTCAACCCCTTTTAGTTCTGTTTTGGTATTCACTAAACCGTGAGGGAAATATCTGGGTCTTCAGTGCCTAAGTGCTAGCTGCCAACTATGTTCACAAGCCAGTTGCGTGTGCTGTTTGGTGCTGGGAAGCCTACAGGGTTTATCAGAGCTTTTTCACTGAAAACAGCTGCTTGCTTCTACTAAAAACAAAGTTGATGAGAACAAGTTGAAAGAGCTGAAAGACACTAAGACACTCAGAACAGCCGAGGAGGAGTCAGGTAATATTTCTCTGTGGGTTTGTCATTATGACCCTAACATTACACATAGTCCTTTGATCCACTGTTCATATAAAAATATTGATTAGTGCAGATTTAATGTTTCACACGATCAAAGAAATTTGGCAATGGTTAATCACATCTTCAAAGCCTTAAACTGGTTGGCTCAAAGTAATCAATCAGCACAACACCAGACCTTTTTAAGTCATTCAAAAGAAAACTGAGACATGGCGAGGGGCATATCTCTGGAAACAGGCCAAAATACCTTTGCATGCTTAAAGGAAGATGCAAGTACACACACAGACACACTTCAGCTGCCAACATCAAAAGCGAATTTTTCCTCAGTTATCATTTTAACCTCAAATCTTAGCAATTGTCAAATCTGAGCAAAAGATCCACACGTGATAAAACCGTCAGCCAAGAATACAGATCGGCCTACTGTCGATTGTTGCGGGTGGAAGAAATTATCAAGATATTTTCCCCATTTTGCAGCAGATGATTTATTCTATTTGCAGAAACAGGCAACATCTGTGTTTTATCAATAACATTCAACATGTATAAAAAAAAGAATAGTAAAAGAAATGCTTGACAGAAAAAAAAAATTATATTCTAGGAAAATGAACTGACAAAATGAAAAAAAAAGATCTGATTCTGAGGCACTTATGGCTTGGCAACACTCGTGCAGTCTGAGTTTTCCCAGGTGGTTCAAGTCAAGCGTCAAAGGCCATGATTACAATACTGGAACCAAAGGGGATGCACTCAAACACAATCACATCACGGTCTGATATGTCTTCACTGGCCTTAAAGCTGCTGTTCGGACTTTGTCACTGATCTACAATGACCATAAGTATCATCTTTAATATTTAAACACAGTCAATACAACAAGAGGTGACCTCGTAAACAGATTACTTATCAATAATGTATCAAAATGCAGTTCATTATGGACATAATCAATTATTTACAACAGAAAACAACAAAGGAGATGCTCAGTGATTTCTTCCTGGGAATTAAATTTCTTGCAGCTTTCCAAAGAAGTTTGCATTGTGCTGTGTCGGTGTCCAGTTGACCCTAGTCTCTCTGTGTCACAAG